>WACJ01000135.1:600000-924758 GCA_008973525.1 Stenopsyche tienmushanensis
ATTAATTATGTTTCATTAGTTTACGTACTATTTTTCATGTCTGATTCTAAGTAGAGACTTGGCAGTGTATTTGGACTTAAACTGAAACCGAACTGATAAAACCAATATTTTCGAATTAGTTCAATTGCTGTAAAAATAACGATTTTCGGTTCAGTACCGGTTCGAAACAATACCCATAAGCATATGTGGAAGACAGAGAAACGAACACATGAAAAATTATTTTTCTATAAAAACATTTTGTGCAAAATTTTATGTTTATGTAATTAAGATTCTATCTAATTATTCATCATGTTTGCAGGTTGGTCGTATTAACTGATGCACAAATACGAATGTACACGACGACAGTATTGATTCGTTCGCAATTGTATTAACATCAACAATGGATTTATAATTGAATCGCATGTAATAGTCAAATGCTTTTAATTTTCAAATCACGCCGACTTTTCCGATTCAGAAATCAAATGGTGCTTCTGTTTCCTGTTTTTATTCATAACTTCCAATTTGGTAAATCCGTCTCGTAATCGAAAACAGATCTGAAAATCGTTTATGGGCTTCGAATACGAAGAAACAAATCCTTAAACTAATATATTATAGTAGCGAAACGATCGTTATTTTCTATATTTTCAGGATATGGAAGAAATTCAGCTATGAAATATTAGCTATAAGTCGTATATATGCGTCTAAAAGCTGCCACTTGTATACAATACGGAAATTACATGCAGATTTAATGACAATCATTAGTCGATTAATTTAATTTTGTTTATGGGCACATAAAACCCATAAATACTATAATTTCACCATTCAAAATCAAATTTTTCAACAGGTCACAAAGGTCAGTAACAACGCCTTTAGTATAAAAATATTGGCACACGTTAACAAACGTTAAATTTCATTATTTATACATACTTATTAAAATGTGTGGCATTTATAATGAATAAATTGCCTTACATCACATTGCACCATCACATGCAATAGTGTGGAAAGTTATTTACCTTAACACAGTTTAAGCCCTCTGATTTCAGTATCGCGATTTATGTCTATTCCTAATACATAACTTTGCTTTGGTTATGAAACTTGCCACTGAAAGACTGCTAATCAATGCTTTAAAAATGATTGAAGTCGACATAAACATACATCAATGCTGATGACTGCAAACACCTGATGTTAAATGGATTTTAAACCATTTTCCATGTCTTGGTAATTATTTTATCTTTTAAATCTATACTGAAGTATTGATATTCAAAGATGGAGAAATTCTATCATAATAAATGCTAACATTCAAATGCTAATTTAACCTCGACCTCCGGATGACCATGCAAGCGTCCGACACTAATGCTGCACATTGCTGCATGATCTGGAATGCTCTCAATGCAAGAAAATAATTTGTTTTTAATTAAGTGTCGGTAAAAATGGATGAACTCCTCACCTCTCATTAATATCAAGATCCAAGTTCAAATCCAAATTGTGCAAAAAATACAGTGTATTAATTTTAGCTAGATTTCCAGATTCCGTAAAACCATAAGCCAGTAATCTGGTTCCATTCTAATCCGGCGCCCCCTGCAGTCCGACATCCCAATACAATTATAGTACATATGTTCGGTAAAGCTTCGTCAATGTAAAAAATGCAAAAATGTGATTCTATACCGCCTAAATCGCAATGATGTTTTATTGTATGTTGGCAAGTGAATACGTCGTAGGACGATCCACAATTTATGTCACAAAAAAAAACACGAAAATATTTAAAAAATTGCTTCTACCATTGATGGTTGGATAGACAAGAGGCAAACTTTCAAGAAAGCCAAACATTCAAAGGTAAAGGAAGTTTTGTAAATGTCGTTTCTTCAGGAAAGAAACAGATAAACATATCTATTTTTGGGCTCATATTGGCTATGAAAGCAAAGTTGTTTTACAAGATGATAGAAGAGAAGACTTTGTAATGATTGGAACGCTTCAAAAATCGTCATGGAATTCGTTTCATATTTATCATAATTTTCATATTTTTTCGGATTACAAATACTCTTTTCCGAAAAATTCCGGACTAAAAAGGGTCAGAGGCAGTACTGTATAGTCCGACAAATTCGATAATCCTGGAAATACAACAAACAAATAACAAAATTAAGCTTTCATGTTCATGCACTGACATTAATATTTTTCGAAATTGCACCAAAGGCATCGCATTGCCTTATTGAGGTGATTTAATAACACGGTTCAGTTCTAATGCACGTATACGTGACTTCCAAAAGAGAAATTGTTTAGGTTCGATTATGTCAAGTTGCGTATATCGAAAATCACGAATCAAGATCAATAAAAAAAAGCCCAGCCCTATTACAGATCAAAAGTATCCAATTATATAACCGATAGTTTGGCATCATACATCCAAAGTTGCGACACTGCAATATTAGGGTCCTCTATGACAACGTGACGCAAGTCGAACTAATCCACTTTTTTGTCGGAAAGACATTAACAAATAATATTTAAAACGGTAGAAAAAAGAGCTCCTCATAATTATGGCACGTAGATTTCCTAATGGCATCGATTCTATGACACGAGGGAATGCGTAGAAAATGTAGCCAAACCAGTTGTGCAATGGTTGGAAATGAATTTCGGATGCGTTGCATCAATTGCATCTGGCGGTTAACGGGTTAAAGCCAACCTGTGGGCGCCTATCATTAAAACAGTAGTGGTTGTGCAAGAAAAAATGATGCTGGTATGTTCTTTCTTTTTGGAATCCATTGTCGCAGGTTATTGGAAGCATGTAAACATGTGTGGGCGGTGGTGTAATGCCAGAGCAGCCCATCGAAGGTTTGATCTCAAATTTTGCCCAAATCGGTTCATTGGGACATTTGGAATAGTGATGTTTATATTAAGGCAATAATCATAATAAAGATAAGGAAAAATCTTCAGAGAAATAGAACATTGTTACCCTTTTCTACGAAATAATAAACATATACACTATCGACAATAAGTTTGGAAACACCTAACATATTGCCGAATTTTATGTAAAATCTTTACAGTTTTCCACCAAATTGCGTATCGCATTTCATACATTCTTACAATATGGAATAAAGGCTTTTTAATAAAAGGAATTGCTAAAAAAATGAAGATTTAAATCAAAAGGGTTCATTATATAATTAGAAGACAAAAGGGGACTTGGACTTTGAATTACAGAAAAAGACCGGACCGCCCAAAATCTACTACAAATCCCGATGATGACTTTATTTGATTATCGTCGCAAAGTACTAAGCGTTTCCAAACCTGTTGTCGGTAATGAATATTTAATATACATACCATAGTTAAAATATTTTAGAACAACATATGTAATTGATAAGTATTGGGATGTCGCAAAATGACGTGCAATCTGATTAGAGCTCTCAAGCATGATCAAGCATATTTTATACAAGGCTAGATTTCAAATTTCTATATATATTTTGATATAAATCATTAGTAATGGATCAAATTTGTTAATGAAAAATATCCAAAAATGTTGCATGCCAATTTCAGTTCTTGCAAGATGCGGAAGCGTTTTATTATGTTTATCAATTGCTTAACATTCCAGCTTTTAGCTTTTCGAAATGACTTAAGATCAAGGACAAAAGTGCATTCAAGCAGAATGATCAAAATTGAATGTCTTAAACAGCATCCAGGGTCATGCAACTTGATTCTTGACAGAGGTCAACACACTAAAAACTGGAACTGAACTACTCAGCTCGTGAAGATTCATTAACATTCAGGATCGTATTCAGAAGGCGATACTTACCAGTTTAGCTCCTTCTACTAATATTGCCAAGTCTCTTGGATCATCCAAGTACATGGGCTGCATCGAAGGCCAATGGAAGGGATTTGTCGACTTCAAAGAGATTCGCCCTCTGGAACGTGGTTGTAAAAGCACCGGATTTATAGCAAAAGCTTCTCGATCTTTGATATCGCCATACATTCGTTCATAGAATTCTTCTGGTATTCCTATAAAAATAAACCTAAATGAATTGCAATTTATATTGAAACAAAATATAGCCGGATACCATACCTAACAGCTCCCTTAAGCTTCCAGAGGTGTCCAAGTTCAAAGCTCCAGTTCCCATGACCAATTCTATATCAGGATAATCATCGGTCCTATTTTGAGAATATTTAGTTTTCATAAATGCGATGCCTTCAGCGCCTCCAGGTATCGTATAAGGTCCTCTTCTTCCCAGCATATAATTCAAAACCGATTTCGGTCCTCTAACTTTGTCTTCGCCTATGGATACGCTCTCATTCACAAAGAAGACAAGACCCGAGAAGCAAAGATGATCCTGCAGATTGTATCCTACCATTGAATCTTTGATGACCGGAATCCCGAAGCTTTCCAAATGCGCCTTGGGTCCAACTCCAGACAGCATCAATAAATGAGGAGTTCCAATCGCGCCAGCCGATAAAATGATCTCTTTCTTTGCTCTCACCACGTATTTACGTCGATTCTTGATGAATTCGACACCATAAGCTCTTTTTGTCGCGGGATCAATTAAAATTTTTGTCACTCTGCTCATTTTGGACACGTGGAAATTTCGTCTGAAGCGAATCGGTTCCAAGAATGCTCTAGATGCTGAGCATCTTCTGCCGCGTCTCATTGTCGCGAGCACTTTAGAAAAGCCCAAATTTATTCTTCCTGTTGGATCATTATATTTATAGCCCAATTCTCCTCCGGCCTTTCTGAAAGCCTTATGCATTTCCGATGTGAAAGGCGATTGTTCGACGTTTAAATATCCATCTCTTCCATGGTAGGGTGAATTTATAAGATTTTCGACGCCTATGTTTTCAGACTTTTTAAAATATGGCAAGATATCATCGTATCCCCATCCTGGATTGCCTAAGGCTTCCCATTGATCATAATCTATCCGGTTTCCTCTTGTGTAGACGAGGAAATTTATCACGCTGGTTCCGCCTAGGACTCTTCCCCGGGGCCAATTGCAGACGCCACCTTTTAGCCCCAGGCATGCTCCAGGAACTGGATCAGTCTTAAATCCCCAATTAAGGGACGTCACTTGAGATAAAGCTGCTAATAAAGGTATATCAGAAAGGAATGTTTCATCCCGTCCTGCTTCAAGAAGTAAGACTTCCCAATTGTGTTGTTCGGAGAGCCGATTCGCCACAACTGATCCGCCAGATCCAGCACCAACCACAACGAAATCGTATTCTTGCTGAATAATTTTGGTGTCTTCTATAAGTCCTTCGTTTGGATCACGTGAAGATAATTTGTATATATTGTTAAATGTATCGTAGAGGAATGGAGCAAATGCTTGTGAATTTCCCAACGATACGATGGCGTATAAAAATAAAACTTTCAAAGATATTCTAATAGCCATTTTTTAGTTAATTATATTCCTTTTTTTCTTTTTCATAACTAAACTATAAATTTCACTATAAACACTTCATCGTGTCTATTGATCACATTATTTTATTATGAATACATCAACATTTAATGACCAATTAAGGAAGAAAGCAAAATTGTTTCGATTATAATGTGCCTAAGATGCATAGCTATTGCCATTCAAAAATGAAGGTTAGTTAAAAGCCGAAGAGTAAAAGGAGTGAAAAAAACACAAATCTATTTTTGAGGTCATCGATCAATGTTATACAGTGATGAAATTGAACGAGTGCTCATCTATTTCGGCCGATTGTTGCACAATCGATATTTGAAACATGATCATAGCCTTTTTCGTTCTTAAATTATATATCTTCAAGTGTATCGATTACTTGGACTTCGATGAGATTGAACGACTATGAAATGAAATGCCAAATCATCAATTGTCCATAATTTTGTCAAAAGCTATTGTGGAAGACGAACTATTTCAATGGATGAAGACGAACAATTGTTATTGCACCCGATCAGTCTCTTCTTCTAACAACTTTGTTTTGTAATGAGAGTTAGTAATCGTTCTGTAGACATGTTCATGTATGGCATCCGATCGCAAGGTGCTCATTCATCATGCGTTCTGAAAAGCGGACTGATTGGACACGCAGACCTTGTGGCTACTCCATCCTATTTAAGGTATTTCTGTGATATTTTCTATGATCTATATGATCATGAAAGCTCCCTTAGAGGCTTTTTTAAATGGGGTGAGGGGGGGGGCAAGTTAGATTACCACGGACGCTTCATACTCTAGTTACGGTTCTGGCGAATATATAAATTACATAAAAATTTGTTCATAAAAAAAATATGATAACTTAATATGTACAGTCAAACCTCCATTAACGAACACTTCAATACCGGCTTTTTCTCTATATAAATCTCCGATTTTTTGCGGCAGTCCCTCTATTAACGGACAACGCCATTTTGTAGGGGAATTTGATGCGACAAAGTCCAGATTTATGCGACAAAGTCATCGAAAATTGGATCTCCCGAATACGTGTCACCGAGCAAAATCGCGGCGGACATTTGAACGACGTTATATTCCATACTCAATGCCATAAAATAATATTTTAAACAAAAAATTAAATAAAATACTACTATTCTTCCTATGGGATAAGAATTTTCTCTCATAATTTCTGTAAATTAATTACATGGCCTTTGAAGACTTAAATGATAAGGATATTGAAAAATATTAAGTTTTTATGTGAAAATTGATCATACATCAACATCGAATATCTGCAAATAAAATAAAACAGTTGCTTTAGAAATTTCACGATAATA
The DNA here is from genome assembly GCA_008973525.1 of Stenopsyche tienmushanensis. Lineage (NCBI taxonomy): Eukaryota > Metazoa > Arthropoda > Insecta > Trichoptera > Stenopsychidae > Stenopsyche > Stenopsyche tienmushanensis. The sequence continues at coordinate 606,668 of WACJ01000135.1, forward strand.
GAGATATTTTTACACGGTTAAATGGAATATTTCTTTCGATTTTGTACAAGTTATGTAACATAATTTATGCGATTTTTATATCATGTCAATCTAATTGATTACAAATGTAAGAAATTAAAATCGCTCCTTTTTTACAAGGGTAGAGGCAGAAAATATAGCAAAATAGGACAGAAAATTGCCAATTGAATTTATCCTTAATGAAAATTATTTAAATAACATTCCCACATAATCATTTATCATCGCAACTTATATCATCTAGGATAGTAGTTGAATGTCCTTGTTCATCTGTATTTAGAATCATTAAGCTTGTACGATTAAGCATTCTTCATATACCAACATACTGTATGAATGTCACGATCCTTCGTAGGATCAACTGCTTCTATGATTTTAAATTCTGATCAAGTATTTATGCAAATTTAAACGGCCAGAGTCTGCATCAATTATTTATAACACAACAGAGATTCCTGTGGGTTTTAACGCTATTATTCGATCGTTTGTATTTAAAACAGAACCATTTGCGATGTGCTCAAATGATCGGAATAGATATTTTGAAGAAAATTTCGTCGAAAATGCGATTTATGCGATGAAAAAATTGAGAATCCATGGATAAATCTGTTGTGGTACAAACGCATGGCTAAGCAAGCGCATATATCACATTAATCTTGTGGTAATCGCTGTGTATCTATACCGAAGACATTTCACGACTATTTCATGATGTGCTCAATTCTGATTGTTTTACTCCACAACAAAGACCGAATAACCTTCAAAAAATTATAATGGCAATATTGCAAAATTTTGATAAGCTTTTGTTCAAAAATTGCGAGCAAAAACGGATGTCCAAAGATGCCGGACGCGAAGGACGAATGACTTGATTGCGATCAAAACGATAATAGATCTTTGGCGGTGAGAAATCTCGAAATTTGTATGTGAAACATGGATTTGCAAAATTAAGTCCGAATGCAAATCTCGACCAATTTACAACGTGATCGATTAAAATTGTGATTTAAATTGATTTAATCGCAGTAACGGCCTTCAAGTGGTTAAAAGTGCTGTACTCATTTAAGTCCGATGCTAGAACTAAGATAATTTCAAAACAAATTAAAATTTCTAAAAGATTAAAATTAATTCCAGATGGATCTAGGAGGCATTTAATTTACAAAAATAATTTGTTCCCGAATTAATAAATATATTTAAACACCATCACAAATGTCTTTGTTTTCAACGCGACACTTTTTTTTATACACATCACCCTGATTAAATAATATTTTTTTGAATGCAAAAATGTATTTTTATAAATTATTTTTATTCATTTTCAACACAAGATGCTACACTTTTTTTGGCAAAATAAATTTCACGGGAAAGTTTAAAAAACATTTTCTATGTGCCTTTTTAGGGAGGGTCTGTCAAAGACTGACCAGGTGCGGCGAACGCACATTTTTAAATAACATCAACAGTTGCTTATCACACGCTAAAAACGTACTGCACTTGCTCGCATAAAAAATCAGAGATCGTCAACCGGTTAGCGTGAATAAATTTAAAAATTGATTTCCATATATAATATTATATCCCAAGTATTGGTATAGTGGGTTGGATACTGGATTATAGAGTTTCGGCTTCAAATGCAGATTTTGGCAAAAATTTTGATAGGACAACTCAAGCTAAGTCAATGATGCATATCATCTATATATTGTATAATAGCATTATAAAATGAACAGTAAGAGTTTGGCAAACTCTTATATATTCTTAGTCCATTATTTTGGTGTTTTCCGATGAAATACACTGGTGTCAGATAAGAGCTATATTTGATCACATCTAGCATTTACTAGTAATCCCGAAAAATTCGGGATTGAATTTTTTATCTGACAGAAATCGTACACCTTACCAGCACGACGAAGGCTTCTAAATCGAGACATTCTCGCCGAAATCTGGACGCTTGGAAACAGTGGCGTAACTATTATTAGCGAGCTTAGACGACACCTAGGGGCAGTAACTATCTAATCTATGTATACATATATACAGTACATATATGTTTTTCAAATTGTTATATTAACCTTTCCCTACCGGTGATGTATTTACTACACCTCGACTCTAATATTGGAAATATCGATATGAAATATAATAGATACCGGGCTCAGAATTTTTGTGTTCCTCCGTAATATAATCAAGAATCACATCAAAGTATTAAAGTATATAAGTATTCTTCTGCAGTGACGGAAATAAATAATTTATCGGGAAATCTGGAATTTTGCGAGTTTTAGTCCTCTCAGCAGTCTCAGCAGAAAGCAATTTTATCAGTCACATTGATGGTGTTATACGAAAATGGAAGCTCATGTGGCTATCAACTCAAACTAGCATTTAAATATCCGATGATGATCGCTCCAACGAGTGTGGATGCTGAGCGTGTAAAGTTCAAGTTATTAGGAATTTTTAATCAAATTTATCAATGTAATTTCTTAACCTATTGAAAGTCCCGGTCCCGGGATCCCGGGACTGATCCCTGCATGGTCTAATGCAATCCCGAAATCCCAGAATCGAAATTTTGGCTCGGGATTGGATTCCCAAATCATGAACGACATCCTCTATAATAGATAGAGTCCTATGCAAGCCATCACATTAAATCTTCGATAATCCCATGAACTCTTTGGTTTCTTTTTCTAAAACGATATAACGTTCACTATCAAAACTGTCAGATTTACAGAAATCTAAGAAGTACTCAAGGAACCTAACCATCAATGGTTAAATACGGTTAAAAAACATCAGTAGTTTCACAAAATTACTTTTCAACCAAAAACAGAAAGAGCACCCAAACTGCACAATAGACTCTTGGCATCCTTAGCTAAAAATCTCAGATCTACTATCATAATTCTAAATCGCGAAAAATCAAATTTTATACCTGATCCCGAATAGATCTGGCCATATTTTAATATCAGACGAAAGAGAATTTTAGAATTTGTCTCAGGCTGAAAACCCGAATGGGCTCAGGGGACCTCAAACTTAAATTGCACGAAGGGCCCCTCAAGTGTTAAATCCGCCACTGACCTTTCTTAATCAATTTATAGGGTTATAATCTGTTAAGGTTTTTGTGTTTTCCTCAACACATCTTCATTCAATAAAAAGGCAAAGTAGAAAGGCCTCTCATAATGAAAAGGACTTAATCACATCCTATCTAGAATTTAAAAAAATAGCTTCACATCTTATTTTCCTTGGTGGGAACGACCATAAGTCCAACCTATGGTTCGGTAACCCGACAGGAATGTGTTAGTTTGATTGTTCAATCCCTTTTTCCCTATTTAGAGATTTATGTAAGCCTTGTAACAGTTATTAACAGGCGAATATTTTTATTATAGCACGCTAAAAATGAATATTTATTAACATATGCATCTCATTGGCACGCATCCACAAAAGGATCATTGAATGACTTAAACCTGGTCTTGCAATTAAATGTTTCTGACTATCATACAATGATGATGAAAGAGCATAATTTTACACAGCCAATTAAGTACACTCAATACTCGATTTACGCGGTCCAAATTTTTAGTTCGACCCAGGATGTATCTATTAAATTCGATCTTGGATGAATTTGGATTGATAATCGCCGCAATTAATATATAGTAAATTCATATTTTGGGTAATGGATATGTCCTTGTCCAGATGTATACAATCGTATTTAGTTTCGTCCTACATATATGCCATAAACGGACATGTATTTAATGTTAAAGCATTAAAATGTTCATAAATTCATTGTTATGATAAACCGGGTTTGTGGTAATCGATGTTAAAATTATGATTAATAGCACAACAAGTCATATAACATGACTGTAAAATTTTACAGCGTTTTAAAGCCAAATTTTGTTCAATGACCGTAACAACCGTCCGCATTTTCGAAGGATGTAAGTTTGTAGAATAGTTTAATTGGATATACAAATTGAATTTTTAGAGGAAAATCATAAAAATATATATTTTATGTGTATTTGTTCCTTCGGTCAATACAAGTTCAAGGGATTCCGACGAAGGTAAACTACAGCTTTTACCATCCGGTATTCCTAATAAGGACATATGGTCGTTTATGTGGTAAATGAAAGGCGAAAAATATGTAGATGCATTTACGATTTAGACATTTAAATTCGAGCTAGAGTGTATAATTTGAATTTTGTGCGCGATGTTACAAAATTAAGCAACGACAGTTAGCTTTCATGATTTCATTGATTACATCAGTAGTTGCAAAAATTACGCATAATTCGGGAGTAGTCAAAAACTAGAATTATCATAAAAGTGATTGTGTATCAGACTATAGATAGAAATCCATAATTTAAATCGTAATAACATGAAAAACTTTCATATTTCAAATTATACTGTTACATACGTATAGTTGTATGATATTTAAGAATTTGTATCGTTCATTCGTATGGAAAATTAGGATAATTTTGGAAGCAAACAAAAATCAAGATTTATTAGTGTAATTTTTAAACTATGACATTCCATTAATTATATGTATCCATTTGGAATCCTTATTTGATTAATTATGAGGAAGAGAAAGACATTATAACATGGATTACAGGCAAATGAAAAATACAAGGTAAATTATGCAGATTTACAATACCAGAAATTTTTGCATCCCACCTTAAATTTACTCAAGGATCTATTATCAATAATAGCAACCAGGATGTTTGTATTTTTAAATGCATTTTTACAATGTAAATTTTTCAATGCAAAGATAATCACTGACAAGTTTTTTTTTGTAGAAATCAAAGCTTTGCTATAATGGAATGCTCATAGGGACATATCAAAATATTATACACCTTCAATTCCTTTTATGCTTTGAATTATGTCCATACATACGAGACCTTTGTTCATATGTACGGATGCTTTAAAGTTGTTCTTAAACATTCCTCCGCCATAGCCACTTTCGAAACCGTCCTTGAATATTTATATAGAATCACACTAGTTAAATAAGCACTCATTGAATGGTATAAATGATGTGAATAAATCATTTAATGGTTCTTTATCTCCATGATATAAATTAATTTTGGATGATTTCATATCGAAGATGCGCGCGCAGGATCCCCCATATGAATTTATGTACGCATAAACTCCGTTACTGCTTCGGACCGCCAAATAATATCAATTGGGAGTATACGTCCATTTTAACGACTTAATTAAAGACAAACATCCACGTTATGTTACATAAACCTAAACGAAAATCGCTGTTACTGTTGCATAAGAAAATTAACATTGAAATGGTTCCCAAAGAGTTAGTACAATGGTTACTTCATCGTCAAACTAGTTTGAGGCAATTGATACAATTCAACAATGAATTTTGACACACATTCTAATGAGAACTAAATATCTCAATATATTAATACTAATTATGATCTATATACAGCTATAACTATTATTAGCATATTTTAATTCTTTGATGACTAAAGACAAACAATTCCAGCAGGTCTCTAAATGTTTGCAACATTTTCATGAAAAATTGTGTCATATTTTATAATTATTATTTTAGCTGCATAGATATTTGTTTCATTCGAATGTATTTTGATCAAGTCTTTAGTACACGTTTCTGAAATTTGAAGTCTTACTGATTTTTAGCCTTAGATTGATAATGTAAACCCTGAAGATTCGTGTTGCATTTACATGAACCCAAATTTCTTCTTCAGAATCAATCTGATTAACAAGATTAACCCCTAAAGGAGTACTATCCCAGGGCCTGGGACCCCCTCTCTCCACTATTCAGAAAGAGCACTCTTGTACATTGAGCTCGGAGACAGACAGAGATAGAGAGAGAATGTAGCGCAGCTCGGCAGACAGAGACGGAGAGCTTCCCCGCATACATCGCGCGATTGTATAGATCGTTAGTCCAAATAAATCGACTATTGTGTGCTATCGACAGTGTTTATTTATTTAATTGCTCTTCCTGCTATCCGAACAAAAAGCATCCTATCCCTTGTTATTTCTCAAAGAATATTGTGTAGGATTATGTAAACAATCCAACCAAATACGAAAAATAAAATTTGAAAAACTTGAGTGCAGCGTTATAACTTTGCGAGAAATTTCCGCCATAAGTGCGGCGCGGTGATACATAGACGTCGAAGTCAGAAATTGTGTTCTGTGGTGCTGATTCGTTTAAGTTTTAATTACTTAATTAATTCATTTAATATTTTTGCAAGATCATGTATCAAATTGCTTTAGCCAACACATCCTGAAGGTCCTGGTCAGTTCTTTAAGAGGGTAAAACCACATTAGGAGGCTGATTTTTTTGCGTTTTTCGTATTTTTTTTTAACAAGGAAGGAATAATTAGAATCTATTTAAACTTAGATAATATTTTATTAACATTTTGAAATACATCTGAAATTTTCTTTGAGTCATTTTCCCAGGAAATAGTCAAGTTATAAGGTGGTTTCCATGGAAGGTCGCCATCTGAGTTTACTGCTTTGATGCAATGTGAAAATCACAATTTTTAATAGAAATCAATACAACTTTTCTATTTGATTAGGAATATAAATTCTAAATAGATGAACCAAGTTTTGATTGAAAAATATTAGATTTGATTTGATTGTTTAAGCAAAATAGTACTTTTTTTAAAACTATTTTTTGCAATAAAAAACATATTTTAAATCATAATAACATAATATAATGTATTTGTCACATACCAAGGAATATCGGCTATTGTATGCAACAATTTGAAGTTAAAATGTTATAGGATGTTAATATTGGAGGTCGATGCGGTACATCTGAGCCATATACCGTACATTCAAATAGGTTTTAATATGGTTTTATATATCAGTATTTTATTTTCTAAGGATACTTTTTATTTTCTATCAACCAATATAACATTCTTATTTTAAGTTCAAGTTGTTCTTTTTTTCTTTCTTGGAAGATGTGCGTCTTCTAAGTCACTCATCTGTTTATCAGGCAAAAAATAAATGAAAACATCTTTGCTCTTAGAATTTGCGAAATTTGGCGTAGCACTCATATTGTTAAAGTCTATACATAAACATATAAATTTAAAACTCAATATAGAATCCATAATCACAACATCAGAAAAATCGATGTCTCACCTGTTTGAGACCTTTTCTTGCCATACCGTATCTTATACAGGCTGTGTTATTTTACTTTGTTATTAATCCTGATGTGTCTGACAGGAATTGTCAGTAAAGATAATATTATTCAGGAAGATGATGATAATCATTATCAATTAGTTCTGTTATTTGGAGCCAATTCGAAGAGACCAAACCACTCAAGTGAAGCAATCCTGATCCTTTTACTAAAGAAGAACGTTGATTAGAATAAAAATGAACAGGATGGAAAATGGAAGTATGAAATATCCCATTAATTATGTAATTGTTATACATAGTAATATATGTTGTTGAAGATAATTTTAAGGGCTGCGAACATTGTTTGAAAAAGCAGTTCATATTCCAGCAAAAGTATTTTAAAATCGTGTTACTCCTAACATTTCCTTCTAACATCGCCTTCAAATACACCTGATTTACGCCTAAATATTGTTCTTCGAGTCTCATTTATAGCAAAATGACATCAAAGATATAATGATAAATATGATTAATCTTTTAGGTGCTATGGTGTTTTTTGATGAATGAAGTTTGTTTGCTACCTCTCTCTTGTTTGATCGCGCTAACGTGTGAGCACTGCAAGGTTAAACACTGTATTTTATATCTGTATTATACTATATCTTGAAGATTATAGGGTTTACAAGACGAATTTTTCTGACGAATCATAAAAAATGCTTCCTACCGTAATAAAATTCAGTGTTAGCATAATTAATAAGTTACTGGACTCTTTTTGTTCGGGTTTAAATGCAGACTGAAAAGTTTTCCATTATTCCAAATAATTTCCAAATGGTCGAGTATTTGTTGTAGTGGAAGAAAATGAAAATGATCAACCATTTTATCCATAATAATAATGCAACATTCGTTATGCAATTTGAATTAGTTCATATGTAATGATTTTATCAACGAGTCAGTCGATCGCCCATCAGTTTTAGAGGCTTCAATTTTGCGGCCTGACCAATCCATTGGCAAAAATAATTTGGCGCCCCAAGCAAATTTAAATGCAAAAAGTAATGACAATAATGACACAATCCATGTCCATTATCACGATGTTATATTAAGACTATTAAGACCACATAGGAAATGTTTGATTATTTTTTAGGCTTATGAAAGACTCAATGCAGTTGATTGAAATCAGATCAAATCAAACTACACATGGAATTAGAACGACGTGCTTTCAGACAAAAAATGTAATTGAAAGATCGATCACGTTGATGTATTGAATCTTTTGAACGACAATGGGCAGGTTATGTGACGAGGCAAGTAGACGAAAAATGTGATTAAATAAGTATCGCTGATATTTAGCTCGTATGGCGAAAAAATGTGGCCTGATGATTCCATTTGACCAAAATGCATACCAAACAGTAACTTTTTTTTTAGGTATAGACATATTTCTTGAATAACACGATGATTTTCATCACCACAGATATGACAATTTTTCTAATTGACGAATCCATCCATTGTGAAATGATCTTCATCGCTAAACCAAATTTTGCTTGAAAACAGTGGATCTCTCGTTCGTTATTCAGTAATATTGTAAACGCATTGTTATAAGGTGTACCTGCCCATGATTGAAATTGTATTACTTTTTACTAAAATAAAATGGCTTATATTATTTAAAAGTACGTCACATGTAAATATTATATTATACAGTGCTGACATTTAGGCGTTACATTTGATAGATCCTTTAAAGCTATTAAAAATTGATGACTAAGACATATCATTCAAATTCGAATTTGCTGAAACGAATATATTATTCAGCAGTAAGAATACAGAAATACAGGAAAAAAATATTTCCGAAAATTACACATAGTTTTTGGTCACTCCGTGTATTGGGCATGTGCTCAATTTTACAAAAATAATTTCAATACATTCTCATAAGCCATCATCACGCCAGAAAACATGTTAATCGATGCTCACCTAAACACAGCATATTAAATAAAGGCAGGGCCACCTATAGGTGATTGATTTGCAAACATAATATTAAAATATAATTAAAATGAACCTACCCAAAACCCCTATTCAAATAATCGTATCTTGATTTATGATGAAGGCAATATCACTACTTTTCAATATCACACAGATCACACAGGCACCTTAAGAAGATGAAAATACACAAAATTAAGTATATTTTAATAGAATAAACTAAAGCAATCCATTTAGTCTGGCCTCAATAGGCCGAACGGAAGATCTGTGTTTCGAAATAAAGAAACTTTAATAGCCACCATGACTTATGTCACGTTCAATACCCGTTCAAGGATCCAAGAACGGAACAAGATAAACATATTTAACAGCAGATTATTTATAATAGCTAATAGGAAATAATTGGAGTTTGTAAAACCGACACGCGGTGTCCAAATTATAAATATGCATATGACACCAATTCTTACATACCATCTGCTAATTCCCGATGAATAGAATATTGTATCGTTTAAATCTGACCATGCACTAATGGCATACAAAATTAAGTCCAACCATCCCAATTCGTCGTGGTAATTTGTGGTTTCCGGAGGAGATTCGATCTGAATATGGATCAAGGTCGAATGACCCAGATTTGAAAATAAAATCGTTAAAAGTTCGTTAAATTGTCAAATTTTAAGCATTTACCTCGGGTGAACCATTCATATAAACGTAGATTATTTAAATTGCTATGTGAAAATAGTAAATCACATGAGGGTGATGTAATGTTGTGATGATAAACGAAAAACGCAAGGCCAAATCAATAGATTTGAAAATGTCGATATAAAATCATTTAATCCCGAGCGTTTGACGTGGGAGTTTAGAGGAAGTTTTGGCTATGTTTCAGACAGGGGCCCATCGGAAAGTCTCGCAGTTGGGTCCTCTCTTTTCGAGGTCGCAAATAATTATCATATGCTTGAGTGGTATTTATAAACTGATCAGCTTTCTTTGTGAGATTATGAAAACATAAACATTAAAAAAAAAACATTTATCTATACTTGAATAAGATATTTTTGTGGAATTTTTTACAGAAAACATAAGAAGATCTAATTTGACCAAAAAGGTTTGTTTGTTTGAAAAATTAAGTCTCAAAAATGGAGTAAAGGATTGTAATGGGTCCGCCACGTTGTGTAATATATAATAAAATAGGCTTACTAGTGGTGTAGTGGTTGCTTTATGCTAAGTATAGGCACACACACACACATATTTTTCTGAACGTATCCCTAGGTATCATAAGAAAAATGTATGTTTTTATCAACATTGTTTATAGTTTTTTGTTCATTAAATAAAAACTTTCAAATATTTTTAGATAATTAAGGGTCAAATGATAAAAATATTTATAATACACGTGCTTGTCAAATTTCATAAAGAATGCTGATCCAGGGAATACTAGAGCACTTCCATGAGCTTGGAATAAGGCAATCTCGTAGATGTTATCATTTTTGACACAAAGAACACATCATATGCGGAGACAACTCGATAAGGGGCTATGGTAATCACGAACAAAGGCACAAAAGGAATACGTCAATATTCATGATCAGTTGTCTGAAAACTATGCAATAGTTTTATCAACATGGAAATCGTTTTGCCGCAATATAATATTAATCAGATGCTAAATTAGGATTCGGACTAAAAAGCGGATATGTGGTTCGGACAGCTGAGGGATTAACCACTTAATCGCCAGCGAGTCACAATGTTTTTTCGTAGAAGATAAATATTTTTTAATACCTAAAAACTATTACGCCAGGGACACATATTGGTAAATCCAAAAATGTTTTCACATTTTAATGGATCTTGGTGCTTCCATTTTATTTTTAAATAAATTTAACAAAGATCATCAGGGCTGCCCATTGAATGATCTTTGCTATGTAACTGAATCTATTTTGAGATGTATTGGTTAGAATATATTGCAAAAAACTGTTCTTATTAGTATTACCAGTAAATTGAGACAACCCTAAATGAACAATCAATTTTAATGGTGTATATACAATATTAACAAAAAAATATTAATTATGTGTTGTGTCAATCCTGAACAAGAAATGGTCAAAAGTCATAAATGATCCCGCAGAACAGCTTGTTACTATTATTGCTGATTACATTGACACAAAATTAGAAAATGATTGGATTAGTAGCCGTATTTTATCAATTCCAAAGCATTTTCACTGATGAGTCCTTTGCTTTGGAAGGGGCGTTTTTATATAAATAATCATGCCATAAATGTTAAGAATTAACTATTTTGTCTAACTACTTTATTTTATTTTATTATAATTTATGTTTATACAAAAAAAAGTATCTGGTTGGGAATCGCTGGTTTTATTAAAATTTCTTCAATCTAAACACAAACTAATAATTATTATGCATATATTTAAAAAAAAAAATATTAAAAAAAACTAACTCACTTCCGTAGCGTGTGAGTTACAAAAATTAACCCATCAATCAATGGGTTAAGCAGCAGAATGCTCAAATTCCACTGGCGTTAGTTAGTCCCGTGACCGCGAAACAGAGTGATGGGAATCGTGTTTACTATACAAATAAATCTGTTTGGTTATTTTTTTTTTGTTTTTCTTTTAAGTTTAGGTTATATTTTTCGTGGTGGTTATAGTCTCAGTTTTCCCAGATTCTTTCATAGTTAAAATCCCGGAAGATTTAGGTGTCATCCCTGCCAGAAGAACGCATTCAACAGGTATTTCTTAATCGATGAACACGTTTCGAGCGAATTGAGATTTGTCCTGGATCTTGAAATGTCTCCAACTTCAACTGGAACCTTCGTTGGAACCAAATTTACGGGGAGATAAGATGTGCGCATTTGAGGTTACGTGTAACTTCCGTGTGGAAAATGTCAGTTCTGAGAGCTGCCATTTTATTGTTTTGCGATCCGACCTCAACGCCCAAATCAGGGATCAGCAACCGGCGGTCGTTCAAATCGTATTGACAGAACTTTTATAAAACAACTTAAATTGAATTTAAAAATAAAAGCATTGATATCAATCTATTTTTGATTTTTATTTAAGAAATAATGTGTATGCGTTTGCGAGAAATTTTCGTCAAAAGTGCAGCGTGGCGATATATAGACGTTGACTTAATCAGAAATTGTGTACTTGGCGCAGTGGTACGTTTTGCATTGTGTCTGCATATATTTTAATGTAATAATTTATGCTTTATGTTTAATATAAACATTCCACTTTTTCGGCTCCCCTTCGCTCTTCCACATTTCAATGCCAAAATATTCTATCCAGATAATTTGCCAAATTTACGAGGAATGCCATATGAACGTTATGAACGGACGTGTAACGCTGAAGAAATCAAATTAGATAAGAGTCTAAAAATAGGGTATCAAAGAGCACAAAAACCGTACATTTGATGAAGGACGGACGAATTCAAATTTGAAAATTTCTGCTCAAAGAGAGCAATTTTAATAACTAATAAATATATTCTGGGATATCTATTTTTGTGCGATTTCAAAGTTATGCGGTTTTTTTATAAATCTTTTTTTTTTAATTTCATAAAAAACACGTATCGAGATATTTTGAATAAAATAGAAAATAAATCATCAACACTCTCCGAAATTTGGAAAAAAAATACAATTTTGAAATGTTCAAAATTTAAACTTTAAATCATGTTGCATCTGCTATTGCTGAATTACGACCCCATACTTTAAAGAGGTATTCTGTCTAGAATTTTCAAAAAAATGATTTTTTTGTTGCGTTTTTTCAAACTATAGACTTTTAAAAATGTATCCTCCAGGGAAATTTCCAAAAGTTCAATTACTTACGGAGTTATAGCTATTTTAGTGACGCGGCAACTAAGCCGATCCTATCAGGATGATATCTTTAAATGCGTTTTTTTCGGCAATGCTTCTTTCAACGCGGTTGACATGATATCTCATTTTCTAACAAACTGATTTACTTCAAATTGGATATAAATCTTTTCTATATAATCTTCTATTGTTCCTGCCAGATTTATGTCAAAATTTAATTTTTAACTATTTAAAAAAAAAAAAAACTGAAAAAATAAGGCAAAAAAATATTTCTTTTTAAACAGATTTGGACCAAGTGTTGGTATAGTATATATGGTATAAGATCCTGGACTCTTATTATAAAGGTTCGGGTTCAAATCCAGAATGTGGAAAAAATTTTCACCGTACATTTGGGAGATCGGAAATATTAATGTTTCTGATCGATCGTCTCAATCCAGGTTTACCCTGATTTAACTATACCTAAATATAACTTTGTTATATTTAGGATTTTCCTTAAAGTAATTCGTTTATCAAGTCGATCTAATTTTGGGCTATCAGATTGATCTTATTTTCCAGTTAGTTTTCAACTTTAATCTTTACAGACTATACATCGAATAATGCGAAGTATTTTTGCAATTTCACGAATAGTTTTATTTTATTCGGAAACATCTATTATTGATTTTCTTATTAACAAAAGATTGGAATGAAATTCATGAATTTAATGTAAATTTGCCATCATTCAATTTCTACAGATAAGGAAAACAATGAATATTGATTAGCCAGTTGCGAATAACAAAAATTGGGAGAAAAGTGAAAATATATCAATTTATTGTAAAATGCAAAAATAACCAAATTCGTCTACTCAACAATGAAATTAGCAATTTAGACTCATTGCGTAAATTTGTTCTTTTTTTCCAATTTCACTGCCAAGTGATTAAGTAAACCAAATTGCATTTACGATTCACTATTTCCATGTCAGTCGACTAGCTTGATGTCTCACAGTTAAGATACGTATTATTAAATTTGTCCTTCGAAATGCGATTTAAAAATTATACGTGCTCCAAACTTTAGCATCTCTAATGCTCGAGGTCTTAGCCTGGATGATGTCATTCGTTGGAAATACTTTTGGGATGGGAAACGAATGTTAATTAATAGATTATCTTTTACGCTTTTGACTGTATACACCAGATACAAAAAAGTGTAGACAACATCATATCAAGCTGGTCTATAATGAATATTTTACTAATTTGTTGTTGTGTTGGTGGTGTTTTGTATTATTTATATAAAATTGCTTTGTATTTTATCAAAATGTGTTAAAAGGGACATTATAACGGACGATGATACAACATGTGTGCCATTACCCGATCGACCATTTACGGCCGATCGATACACGCATGGGCGATACTGAAGTTGTCTGCTACTGGTTCGATGCCCCGTCTGATTTACGGGGGTCGCTATCTTCGTCTTTGTGACTTGAAGGTCGCGTTATTCGCACGCGAACCCGCGATTGAGAGCATCTCGGCAACATGCGTGAATGAATGAGATCAATCGCAACGCTATCCGTAACAATGGTCCCGACCCACGAGTCGGCTGCAATGAACGACGGAACACGTTTATGATTTAATTTTATCAGTGATAGATATCGAAATGAGGCAGATGCTGCAGGTGATCGAAGATCCTCCTCTACTAGGATTCAGAAACGAAGAAAGAATCCCCCTTATAAGCTTGCAGTTTTTTTTTCAAGATTTCCTTCCACGTTACAGAATTATAAATGATATTGCAGCACAAAGACTAAACCCATTTTTTAGCCCACATTTGGAACCTTGTCATGCATGCAACATTATTTTTTTCAGTAAGACAAATAGCAGGGCACTTGGTGCTCAGACACGACTAAAATACGATGCCGTAAATGCAACACTAAAAAGGTCTGGGATCGCAGATCTTTTTCCTAGCAGCGGAAAAAGCTATACCCCAGGATAAGAAAATATTCTTAACTATATTCATTTTTATTTATATATCCAAGTCTGAATCCAATGCAACTTTCTAATATTTGGACAAACAAGTATTTTTTTAATCAAGACGTTCAAGTATTCAATTATATGAGCAGTGCTTTATTGCATACAACTTGCACACTCTCCGGAATAAGATTATTTTTATTGTTTCAACTTGGGTCACCCTCATATAACATATGGTCATGTGCTATAACACTAATCATGTGTTAGAATATATTTCAACCACATAATAGGTAATATGAGCAATAATGCACATTTTTTTAATATAACATCATAAATGTTTATATGCCGTAAATGCGTCTGTCCTTTCTTACATTTTTATGATAGCTTTTATTCGAATGTGAAAGAGATCTATGCATAGTGAAAGATTTCTAATAGTCACTGATTGCATTTGAAATGAAAAATTATCACGAATATGCCATCATTTTGCAATAGAAGATGAAATGTATCAGAAGAAATATGAGACTTCTCTCGCCTTTAAAAATCTTCCAAAAGTCTGTTAAAATTTTTGGTTGACAAAGAGAGTTCCACTAACCATTCTAATGAAAACAATTCACGAGTATTTTGCAATTTCGTATATTCGCAATACACTGTCCAAATATACTACAAAACAAATACAAATAAGAATGTTTTAGGAGCTCCAGAATGGTGTGCCGAAAAAAATTCTGCTTCTTCATCAGTCCAACGATTGGTATAAACATTTTTGGATGGACAGAAATAGTACGTTTCGATATTAAATTTACAATTAAGCAGTGATGTAAAATGAATTCATGGATGAAAAATTATATTATAACATTCACAGGTTGTTTGCGTTATAAGAAGCTTCGTTATGGGCTTTCTACTCATGTTCGCAGATTCATTAACTAAACTTCCTACTAATTTGGATGACCTTTCAGGTAAAATATTTTTTTAAATGTAATACGTGCTGAATATTCAGTTAAATTGACCAAAATGTGTAGCTTCCTTCTTTTTTTTAGGCTTATTTACCTTATTTTGTGAAATTTCTATTGTGGTCGATGTTCTCATAGAAATCACGAGTGTATTGCTTTTGATCGCAGTGTATAAGGTATGTTTTTAATTATATAAAAGTATCGAAGATAATTGCGGTAATTTTAAAAGCTTTATAGTTGAACCAATTAAAATTGGTTGGTCTTTTAGTTTTATATCAGCTTTTCTCTATATATGATTTTATAAACTGAATAAGAAAATATTGTTGCCAGTAAGACAAGAATATTTGAAGAATTTACTTCCAATCCAATTAATAATTTAATTTATTTGCACCCTTAGACGTTGTGAGACGATATGAACAAGTGCACGTATGTAAAATAAGATAACTTAACTTTTACTATGTATGAAGAATTTACTTAAAATAACTTTTGATAAAATTATGCATATAAGCTTAAATGCTTTTTGTAAATAGCATAAAAATCGGTTTTGGATTAGTATGCAAAAAGAGACAAGAAGATGAAAATACATCTACAGCAAAAGTATAGCAAACTGTAGATGCTTTATAATAATATGAATGCTTTGTAGAAATTGTACAATTAGGACAGTCTAAATGATTTGAACTTATGGGGGAGGGAAAATATATTTTTCCAAATCATCAGTATGAATTACGGGTAAACATTTGATAATCCAGAGTATCGTAAGTGTGAGCGACAAGGCTCTATAAAAAGAAAAAGGTATGTTTATTGATCTTGGACGTGGTCAAAGCGTTTGATGAAGTATGGCACCAGAGGATGACCAGACCATTTTCATTTGCACATCTGCATTTTCTGATGACAATCCAATTATAACATAAGTTAGAGATAAAGAAGCATGAGATCAGAATTCGATGTTGTAGCTAGTGAGAAGCCTGAAAAGAACAAAATCCTAGCAAGATACGATATGGCTTAGCAAAAAACGAAGAGAAAAACTATAAGATTAATATATGAAGACGAAACTTTTCATTAACTGTAATTAATCACTTGCAGTGGAAGAAAAGCTAGAAAAAGTTTGAACCGAATCTGAAGTCTTAGTACTTTTTCAAAAAGGCGAGTAGAGTCTCAGATCTAGAAGTAATCTCAATTAAAAACTAATTCATCGGGATACCGATGAAATATATAAAGGTTTGATAAAAAGAAAGCGAACAAATTCTGTAAAGACAATATAAGAAGAGCCAAATATGAATTTGCCCCTCTGTCCACAAGATGATATAGCCATACCCATTATTGTATTGGGATGAGATTTTTTTAATAGAAGCTATATATAGATTTAACCAAATCTCTCTGGCTGTCCTTTTAAGGGTTTTACGGAATTTAAAATTAAAAAAAAGGTTCTGGAGGTCTTTTTTTTGGATTTGTGCAGGATATCACGTTTTTCTTCGTCTTCCGTAGAGAAATTTTAATCCTTTTGCTACATAAAATTGGGAGGAAATTAAATCTTTCATGGACAGAAGGGTTAAATATTGCAAAATCATAATTAATTACAATTAGTCTATCAAAGTTGCTATAGAGACATAATAGACGTATTTTAATAATTGTAATCAAATCTTCCTAGGGACTTCATTATTTGGTAACAGTGATGTTCAATTTAATATATATAAATTAGCTGAAATTATGTATGCAATTGATAATTATTTTTTCTATTGTTAACAGAGGAAACGACAATTTTTGTTAACGTGGTTGATAATAGCAACAATTCTGTATGTAATTCAATTTTTATTATCGACATTCTACCAACACTTTTATTTAAATGATCCAGTAGTTATTTATGAGAGTGTAGTTGTCATATCCACAGGTATCGAATAATTATGAATCTACTTATAAAAATCTAATATAAAATCAAATTGTATTACTAATATTTGTCAAAAATTCGAAATATTTTTCTATTCGTTCTTCCAGTTGTCATTTCAAGCATTTGTTTCATCTTTCAGTTATTCGCATTTACTGTTGGGTTTTTGTCTTCTGGTTTTACAAGGAAGTTGGAGAAGAAGAGAACCAAAGAAACACCAATGCAGAAGAGAATGGAACATTTGTTGAACCCGTTGTTATTACAAGCCCTCCGGCTAATAAAGATTTGTTTTAGGGGCAAAATGTGCCGCTGTAAATAAGTTGGTGTTGTACTCTAATTTATGGTTTTTAAAGATATATTGGTGATTTGCTTTTATAAATCAATAATACCGATGTTGAGAAAACGACGATTAAATTGTATTTTTTTAAAGATTAAATAAATAAAATATTTAAACGAATAAACTGGAGAACCATCTTTTAAAAGCTAAAGATGATTCTGAATTCATTTCGGCATGTATACATTTAATTCAATTGAACTATCATTAACATATTCTATCACAAGTTCTGATGATTAGATTCAGAATGAATTATCCAAGTTCAAAATCGACGATGTTCATATAAGACATTCCCATAAGGTGCCTGACGCTTTAAAAATTATTACTGATCTTAACTATAACGTACCCAATATATATCAAAGCTGATTCTTAAAATCCAAATCAAGAAACTAGAAGAAATAGGATTAATCATTTAAAAATTAATATATACAAAAATAAAATGTAAATAGACACAATGCAAAACGTACTACTGCATCAAGTATACAATTTCTGACTGTAATTCGACGTCTATGTATCGCCATGCCGCTCTTTTGGCAGAAATTTCTCGCAATTGTTTGTATTACTCGTGTTTAGATAGGAGTGATAAAACGATCATTCTGTCTTCTTCTATAAATAAAAAGTGTTTTTAAACAGATTCGTAAAATATTTTAACAAAAATGCTATTAAAATAGTGATAAAATCTAATATACACTCAAACCTCTTTTTGTGCGATTTCGAAGCTATGCGTTTTTTTAAAAGCAGTTTTTTATCGAAATATTTAAATTATTAAAACTGACAAAATAAGGTCAAAAAATGACTTGACTGATTTTTTTTAAGCAGTCGCCATTTTATGATTTATTTTTTTTGAGTTAGGGACTATAGTGACTCCTTTGCTAATTATCAATTTTATTGTTGATATGAGAAATTCTACGCAGAACAATGATGACATTGACACTAGGTATACTATTTCTTCCGAAGAAGAGAGCGATTTTGAGTTATATTGAAATTCGCAACAAAAATCATCATACAGCGGAGATAGTTTGTAATTAAAATAATAAATATTTCTCTAGTAGATATTTGGAATTTGAGATACCAGATGTCAGACATCCTTAAAATTTTACCAGTGATGAAATACGTCCTTTAAATGTTACCAAAAATGCTATTTTTTAATTGCCTAATTTTTTGTATTGAAATATTTTATATAGCTGTTTCAATGTTATGCGGTTTTTAAAATCCATGGAACGCATCTTTAGTTTTTTTTTGTAAGTCATAGCTTTTGTTGGGCACTAAAAGCGTTAAGCTGTAAAATGCTCGCATTCCACTGATGCCACTCCCAAGATCGGGAAAAATAGAATGGTGGGTGTTGTCATATCAATATTTACGTTTTAGTTTGGGCTACGATTCCCGCGGTGTTTGTAGTCTCGGTTCTCCTGGTTTATTTTGTATATGGCACCGCAAAACATAGATTCAGTCTGAGAACATAACCTACTCTCAATAATTGTCTTAAAGAGACCAAAACACCATTTAGTCGCTGTCTCAACTAATTTTAACAGGTATTCCTTCAATAAGTTCAGTCTTGGTCAGAGTGAATAAAAATTAAAGCGCCCAGGGTGCTAAAACGTCTCTCCAACCTCGATCAATATCCTCGTTCATTGTGTCATTATATCCTCGTCAATTGTGAGAGCTGTCAAAAATGATTCTATGGTCTCAACGCTTAATCAAGAGTGAAGAACACATAATAATTCAAATGCTTTTGACTGAAATTATACAGAATGACTTAATTATTTGAGTAGTGAGCTAATTTTAAATCATCCTAAACTTAGATGCCACTTATCATCCGTAGAAATCCAATTATCTGTCAAGACCGTCGCAGCGTGCATGAAGCTTGTACATAAATACATAAACACTGGGGGTTCCTGTTTAAGAACCGCTGATATAGATGATACGCGCCACTAGACCAGTAGCATGCTTATTTTATTATATATTACACAATACCTAGTACAAAGCGGAGAATGGAATAAAATTAATAAGCCACTAAGATGTAAGTGCTAATAAGTACCTTGAAAAAAAAAAACAGAGAATATCGAGTCAGGCAAAGGGCATTATAAAACCACGGTAGGGAAAATGTAAAAAAAGCAAAGCATAAAATCAACTTTTCCTAAGAGCTAAGAAGTCTCATTTCTATCATGCAAGACTCTCGCGCATTTTATATTTTTCATTGTCTGTTTCAGGAGCTCCAGAATGGAGTGGCCAAAAGAATTCTGCTTCTGCATGGGTCTATCACTTGGTTTAAAGATTTTTGGATGCATAGAAATAGTATGTGTTGATATTAAATTTTATGCCAAATTTATGATTCTGTAGTGATGTAAAATTAATCCACGACTGTAAAATTATAATCGTTTATAGGTTGGTTGCATCATCAGGATCTGCTATATGTCCTTTTTACTTTACATCTCATACTTACTGTTTGGTTATGATTCCCAAACTAGTAGCAGTTAAGTATTTTTACAAATGCAATACGTATTCAATTAAATCGACGAAAATGTGTAATTTTTTCTTCTTCTTAGGTTTATTTATCACATATTTTGGAGTTGTTACTTTGATCGAAGTCCTCATAGCAATCACGAGTGCATTGCTTTTGATCGGAATGTCTAAGGTACGTTTTTTTTTATTATAGTGTTGAAATTAATTGCGGTAATTTAAGAGTATAACTTTTATTTTTGTATGACTTCATTCTCTCCTTTATATGAAAATATTGTTTCATTTTAATTTTAAATCATCATTAACTCATATGCTATATTTGTATGTCCGCTATTTATCATCCGTACAAATCCATTTATCTGTCAGGATCGTCGCAGCGTGTATGAAGCTTGTATATAAATAAATAAACACTGTCGATAGGACACAATATTCGATCATTTCTTCAAGTAAACGTAAACAATACACTTGGAATTGATTCATTATATCATTCACATATTATTATTAGTCAATAAATTTGGGTTAACGATCTATACAATTTTACCATGTACGCGGGATACTCTTTCCGTCTCTGTCTTCCATTCACAATTTCCAACCTGCAAGATATTCTTTTCGTTTCTCTCTAAATTCAACGTGCAAGACACTCTCCTTCCCTGTCTATCTCCGAGCTCAACGAGTATGTATACTCTTTCTGAATCACCAGAGTACGGAGCGCCTATGAACAATAGGGTGGTCCTTATTTTAGTTAAAAATGGGAGATTGAATCCTCTCCATTTTGCAGAGAAGAGCCATAAATTCAATCTAACTTTAATCAATGCATAGTTCATTCTATATAACTGATGATCATTTAGTTTAGTTCAAAATAATTGATATGTGACGCTACGTTTTGGAGATTTTCAAATAATGATGCTTTGAAAAGTGTTCCAGAAAGTTTAATTAAATTCTTCTTTTTCAATAAATTATGTGTTTTGGGAAAGTTTTAAACGGTGCAAGAATTCTTGGTTCAATAAGAACATTTGGTCTTCTTTTCATAGATATAATATTTAATACAGCACAAGTACATCGAACGTATGCAATTAATAATTACATTGTCCATTGTTAACAGAGAGAACGACAAGTTTTGTTAACGTGGTTGATAATAGCAGCAATTCTATATACAATCCATATTACATTTTCAATAATCTACCAACATTTTTTATTGGAAGATGAAGTGACCTTTTATGAGGTTTTGATTTTCATAACCACAGGTACTGAATAATTATGAATTTACTTATAAAATATCAAATTGTCTACTTTTCAGCATGTTGAACTTATCTAGATATAATGAATTGGAACTTATTATTCCAGTTGTCATTTAAAACCTTTATTTAATCTTTCAGTTACTCGTATTTACTGCTGGGTTTGTGTC
Source organism: Stenopsyche tienmushanensis (assembly GCA_008973525.1). Lineage (NCBI taxonomy): Eukaryota > Metazoa > Arthropoda > Insecta > Trichoptera > Stenopsychidae > Stenopsyche > Stenopsyche tienmushanensis. Next base: position 628,417 of record WACJ01000135.1, read on the forward strand.
ATCGGGTTTTACAAGGAAGTCGAGGATGAAGAGATTCAAAGAAATGCGAATGTAGAAGAGAATAGAACAATTGTTAGGCCCATTGCTGTTATGGGCCCGCCAGCGTACACAGATTACATTCATGAGAACAATATGCCATTATATTATAAATAAATAAACTGGTGAATCGTCACCTCCTTTATATGTCAGTAATATCGATGTTGAAAAAATTATGATTGAATTATGTTTTTAACTTTTGGTAAACTGGCTTGAACGTCACGAAAAGTGAAACATCAACTAGCAGTTAGTCAGAAAGATAAAAAGAGAATCGTTTGTAGTGTGCTGACATTAATGCTTTTTCTTTTAGGGAAATCCTCTACACCTTAAATTCTTAGTGCATCTACCATATTTTTTATTTGAACTGAAAGTTCGTATTAAAAAAATGCAAATGTCACCAACTTTTCCAAGTACCATAAATGGCCCAGTATATTTTTCATGGCAGCTTTGGCCATTGTTTGGTTTATATTTTCAAAGGATACCAGATCTTTAACAATAGTAAGTCGTTTCTTGGTGCTGAATATCCGACAGAGGCTTGAAACCAGTATTTTATATATATTACGATTGTGAAAAGACAAATATCTTTCACTGCTTTCATTTCCTTTTTCGTCAGTTTAAACTGATGTTTAAATTTAAAAAAAAAATCTAGTAACATAATAGCTTTAGCCATCCATTTAACACGTTGAAGACCAGCAGGCCTCCTAAATGAAACTCATTTTTCGGGAATTCCTCCCAAGTAAATGATGGAAAGATTCAGTAACTCTTTATATTTCATTCATTCATATAATTGAAGTTGTTTTTGAGAAAATGAAATCCTGTCTGCAGTAACATTTTCTATAATTTTTGAGGATGTGTAAATACTTACAGTAAACATTTACATCAGTGGTAGTTAAGTTGGTTTATACCACCCATATAATAAGAGTTCAAGCTTTAATGGGATAGGGGTTTTGTCATGTTGTTACATCTACGAAAGATGATATAACTCCAGAGGAGATTGAAAGATTCCTTAGGCATCTTAAATTGGATATGATAAAACGATCCGAAAATATTTTGAACTTATGATGGCTGGAAAAATGATCATTTTACTGCAAATATTGATGGGGTTGATACAATTTTCCAAGAAGAACAGTCACAAATTAAATATGATATGAAAATGATGTCCAATTTATTGATACCTTATCTTGCAGAATGAGGCTTTAGTGCTGTTGATTATATTATGACTGAACAGAAAAACCGTCTGAATATTTCCGAAAGAGATGCTCGTTTGTTCCTTATGAAAATATGGATGTTCTATTCAAAAACATGGATGTGGGCGGTTAAAAGAATTTATTACAAATATACAAAAAAAGGTAGGAATGAAAGGTTGAATCACCCTGAAACTATCAAAGGAAGTTTAAAGACCTCGAGGTGATCGAATAGTTTTTTTGATACAATTCTAAATTGCTAGTCATGATTTGAAAGAGTCTATCTGGAAGCACCGTTGGATGGATGCGTGTACAAATTGCATGTCAAGTACATACATTGACTGGTTCTTGCGGACGATGAATTGTGCAAGAATAGATTCATCGCTATGTAGTTGTCCGCAGACCTTGAATCAGTCATTATGCATTTGGTCAACCCTCAAATGCCCAAAAGATAGCCCTTGCATCTATTTTTAATCATTTAAATAGATATTCATGGTGATAAAACTATACCGGCAAAGAATGGACATTTGAGCTAATTTAGCATGTTATAAGCATATCAGTTTTAAAATATTTGTATTTTATGAATTTGAACTTGTTTTCCAATAAAGCCACCACACAGTATCTTGAGTTTTTTTGGAAGATGCAATTCTAAATCTATGCCACTTTAATTTGTTTGAAGGAAGGATTTTATAATATTGGCCGATTATTATAGCATTTTTAAAAAATGTAACATAGCCACAGTTTGACCTGATGAATGCTTCTTCTAAATACATTTCTTGTTGAAGTTTCGCTTTTAAATTACTTGCATTTAGTGGACTTATTGCCTTTCAAATAGAAAGCTCCGTGATATTTGAATCAGGATGTTATCCGCTTTAAGAACACCAATAAAGAGTAATATTCTTATTATAATAGTACAAATTATGATCTAAATAAATTCTTTCTTAAGCTTTGCCATATTTGTAAAAACATAATTCTTCTTGCAGTTTATAAATAATGTATAATGTAGATTTATTAAAATATTTAATTTTCAACAGCGCCATCATTGTAAAGCTTTAGCCGACTACTTACAGGATACTTTGAAAATAACAATTTAAACATAAAATAATATGTTTCACATCAAACTCTAATAATACCTTAGCATTTCTATCATTTGATTTGTTATAAATAGCATTTATAATAATATTACTGAAAAAATATTCATATAATTGTAGTTTATCATTTAACACCAATATATCCGGAACGAATCTATTGAATTGGAACGATATGTTCATTCCTACCTTTTGAATACGTTTTGCATTAACGGATTCATAAATTTAAAAAATATAATCAAAATTAAAAATAAAGTCTTATGATTGTGACGAAAAGCTGAAAAATCACAACAAAAGAGAGACTCAAATGATAGACACTTAAGGTTTATTTAAAAATGTTTATTTCTCTCATTTTTTATATTTGTTTTAACTTACACATAAATTATTAGAGGCAAAAATTGGATAATATATATAACATCATACTGACGAGTCAGATCAGCGGATACATTGCACAAGCACTGCACAACATATCGAACTACTCGTGGAATGTAATAGACATGTTCGTATTATTTATGCACTACAATCAATAGAGGGTCTTTCCACAATTTATACAATTAATTGAGCAAGCCATCTGAATTATCTATGTAAAGTACTTAAGCAAAAATACAACAAATTACAATTAATTTCTATTTCACAGTTCAATATTTATACGACATCAGCACCACAGTGAATTGAATCATAACGGTTGAGACTTTTCAAATAGGCTTTGATCGATTTCATGAATATACTTTATCTTAATGTAAAGAGATATATTTATAATTTTCATATAAAGAAAACCATTTTCTGCATTATAATATTGATTTAAATTATATCGAATGAATGAGATGATATGACGTTGATATTTATGTATGATAATTATCAATGTAATTTTTTTAATAGTTAAAAACAAATGTTAATAAAGACATTTTGAAAAATATTATTATTCTATAGCAACTAGATAAGGAAATTATGACTTTATGAAAAATGAATTAAAAACTTGATGAAACAAATTGAAAGAGTTTTACACTTTGACAAATATAATAATTCAAATATTGATTTATACATTTAGTAAGCTCTCGATTATATTCTGGTATACGTTTATAAATGACAATGAAGAATATTGATGAGCAGCAACTTAATGTGTTGATACTTTGTTAAAACGTTTGCAACAATGAGGATTAATAGCAGATTTCCAAAATTAAATATAATTTACACGTGTACATATTAAGAGTTACTATTAGTGTATTTATGAATGGATACAAATTTGTTTAATGTGGATTTCCAAATTAAATATATCCTCGAATATACCCTTGAAAATATAATCAGAATTTACGACATATACGTCGACTGGAAGAATATTTAATAATATAAGCTTAATCATTGTTGATAGAATAGTATTATGTCAGTTCTATTCAGATAGATATTGTCAAGAATCATTATTGTAATAAACTGTTGGCTAATTTTCATACTGGCGATGAAAAAACAAGGAAGCTCTCGGAATAATTCTTAACTGTTGTAATAAAGTATATCGTTATTATTATAATTGGCAAATTTTCAACCGGCAAAAATTTACACTTGCTCAACAATTATTAAAAATAAGACGTTAGGGAGTCATATGAAATCAATTAACATAGCAATAAATAAGTCGAATAGGTAAAGCTTATGAAAAAATATTAATAATATAATAATTAGCTACTTAAATAGTAATAGCACAAGCACAAGATATGTTTAGTACAGTATAATATAAAAATATGTGTAACAATGATTCATAGCACAACACAAAGCGTCCAATATAAACTTGTTAATACTACAAATTCAACTTCGCACTGAAGAAAAACAGTTACATTAAATACAACAGATAATTATCGATTCAAGCTAGTGCACGAGATAGATAGGAACAAGTGTTGTCCTATAAAAACTATATATTCAGTCAAATTTGACTGCGCGTCGTCAATAAGTCGGATGTTATCCTTTCATCGTTATGGCGAAAAACAAAACCGAACATCAACAAAGGGCTTCTACTTAGCAAACTGAATGGAAAAGCATTAAAACAAGTCGTATAAAACGGTGATTGTTATCGATCATGAATATGCTGAAAATAAAATAAAACAGCAGGTTTGAAATAAAATATTGTTTAATATGAAAATAAAAACATGGAAATTCGTTATAAAAAAGTAAAAATTATTTTAATTCAACTTTTTTGCACAATGTATAATGCGTGCAGTAGAATTCGTGCAGTAGAATTCGTTTGCACTGTATAATTGAATGTTTGAAACGAGTTCTACTGCTATTTAAATTTGTTTTTAATACCGTTTCAGTACATTTGACACTAAATTGCTTATTTTTTAAATAATAATACACTGCAAGGGCGGTTCCAATACTAAGAAAATTTCATACAGATCGCACCACAGTAAATTAGATTTATTTACATAATAACCTTTTGCTGAATTTAAAAATAAAATAAATAATAGTTCTAATTGAAAAGAAAATTTATACGATAGTTATTCAAAACAAATAAGAAAATTCTTTTACATCACGGAACATTCATGACGAGAAATCTACCATATTAATCTAGACATTTTAAAATATTTTCATAAAGAAAAAAAAATTATTATTGATACGCGGTTAGCCATTCATTTCTCAAAAATATTTCCTTTTGCTGAAAATACAGCAAAAGATAGTTATTTTTAAATCTATATGTACATTGCATTTCAAGCCATTAATATTCTCAATAGCCGACGAATTAAGAGAAACAAATATATTTTTATATTATACAAGTTAAACAATAAAAGTAATTGCATCTTCATATACGCGCATATGAATACACATTTATATATATATTATTACCTAAAAATATAGGCTAAAAATTACATGGCATGTTTCAATATACAAAATAACTACTCCTCACCACTAATCGCTCATATATACATTTGAAACATTATCGATGGATAATATTATGCATTTCCGGGTCCTGAATAGGGTTGTTTGAATTTAAATTTCATTTGGAAATTTAAAAAAAAACACACACACAACTGATATTAATACGCAACACTTAAATGTTAAATAACAGGCGAATATGAAAAGAGAAAATTAGGTTTATAATACTCATTCTCAAAATAAAGGTAAAAAAAATAATTTGCAGACTATGTTACAGTAGATACTATTTATTATTTCTGGCATTTAAACAACATGATACAATTATGATATTTCTAGGTTTTATATTTTTTCAAATCCACGGAGATACAAGGACGCGCTGAGGAAGGCCAAGAAATGGCTGACAGTAGCTGTCCAAAAAACGGAAAAGTTTTATATGGATCATGCAGATATGAAAATCTTTTAAGCCTTTTTACAAATTAAATTTTAAACATGGATTGATATATAAAAGTAAGCATTCTATACACAACGTCCCAAAATTATCAAAAGCAATGTATTTAGGCTTCAATCGTATATGATAAAAATACCCACTTTCATCATAAATAATAGATATCTACTGTAAATTTAAAAATCCTTCACGTAAAATGAACGAGTTGTAATATTATCATACAATTACTAATACATATATGTACTTTAATTGAAAAATATATTCAGTCTAAATTTAAAAAGAAACCGTGATATTATAATCACGTTGTCCCTAATAAGATGATTTTTTGTCTGTAAACGAACTAAAGTTTGAAATTCGCATTCATTTACAAAGTTTGAGCATTTCATTCAATACACCTTTGTTGTTAATGTTTTCTTATGTTCAAATAAGAAACGTGCACGAGAACAAAATATTACTAAACACTTCTTTTTTAATAATTGAGCATTTAGTAAAAAATATGATTGTCTCCATATCTGAAGCGTTATATTTTCTTCAAAAATAATTTGATTCTATTTATCGTGTCAGTTAGTCACTATGAAAAAATACATATACATACAAGTTAAAAGAATAGTATATACATTGCAGACAAAATGACAATGTTTACGAGTTTTGGAGTCACAAACTGTATAATTCTTCGTAAATCGATTAATGTACTGTCCCACAGCAATAAAATAATAATTACAATAGTAACACATATAACCATCATATTACATTCAACAGTTCACATAATTAAATTACAAACATCAGTAACAATCGGCCATGAACTAATTATATATTTCACTAGTTGCAATATAAGAATATATCTTAAAAACTTTTTTTACTATTAATTAGAAGCTGTACAATAATAATATATCAGCGTTAGGTTTTCATTTTTAACAAATTTTATTTAACTAGAATTGCAAATATTTGAATGACATACTATATTCATATTTTACAAGTGAGCGATAATTTTTTTGATGTTATAAACGAAAAACAAAATCAGATTAATCAAATTCAGTGTTCGATAGATTTTCTATTGCATCTTTAAGCTAAACATCATCATCTGAAGTGTACAATCGTCTGAAGCTCCTATAATTTTAGAAGCTTTGCCTCGATACTCATCAAGGTCTTAATATATTAAAATATACAGACTAAGCGCAGGATTATGAACCGTAATTTGTGAATTTAACAGTTGGAACACACAAGATGAAATTATATTCTATTTTTGAATGAAATAAATGGTAAATAACACAGTTTGAAAAGTATTTTTCGTTGTTCTTGTTAATATTTTTGCAATCCTATATTATACTAATATAATATCAAAAATCATAGTGTTTGCAATTAGTTTTTACTGTCTATGGTACAGAACTGCATTGATATTATAAATGTTTCATGACAATTACTCGGAGATAAATCATATAACGTAAACGATTTATAATGAAACTTTGCATCGACATAAAATATTATTAAATATACAATCAATATGAGTGTATAAACATATATATTCAATAGGGTCGTGAGCAATAAAAATAGCATAACGAAAAGGGTACATAAGGTTTATACCGATTTCAAAAAAAAAATTAGGCACAATCACATGTATCATATATATATATCGCTAATTACACGTAAAGATAATGTAGATACGAAGAAAAAAAAAAATGAATTTCCAAACTTCTTAAAATAAATGAGTTATATAAATTAATATATGAAAGCCACAAAAATTGTTCTTATTTGTCTTAAATATATATTTATATATATATATATATCATCATACACATATCATATTGTTTTCAGACTAATCTCACTCACATTATGTCACAGAAATATTGTTTATTCTTCATTCAAAATAAGACCATCATAGAAATTATAATCATCATAAATAAAAATGTAGCTTTTCCAGACTAAATCATATCTCCTACCTAGAAAATTAAATGCAAACATGAATTTATAAAAAAGCATGATGAATATTAAAATTCTATGAATATTTTGATAAAAATCTGACAAATCCTCACCTACTATGTATAAGGTGTACATTGAATATAGGTGGTAGGAACAAAACCTTCTTGGGGCACATTTCTTCGTCGAACGCGTGTCCATCCATCCCCTTGATCTAGTTCCACTAATAATAATTCTTCACCTTCTTGCATACCCATTGATCCTTCAGACGTTGCTTTAAAATAATAATGACAAAATTAATTCAATTTTCATCAATACAATTTTCATTCATATTTACATAAATAAAAAGCTTATTATAATTACCTTCAAAAGGATATAAAGCTTTACAAGTTCCTAGTGGTTCTGTATAGAATTCATCGTCTACACCTTCGCCTGTTTCTAAATCACCTGTAGCTACTGCTGCCCCACCTGCTCCTAAGCTATTATGTGAAGTTCCCAAGCCAGATTCTGGACTACCACCAGAACTGAAAAAATAGTAATTAAAATTGAATACTAAAATAAACAAGAGATGGTTTTTAATAAGAGTTGTTGAATAATTACCCATGATTTGGTTGTGGTGTATTGGGAGCTGAATTTTTATGAGCAGGAGCACTAACGCTGCTATCACTCGCTGATCTTGAAAGTGATTCTTCATTACTTCCAACGGAATGTCTGCAAATTAAAAAATCGATTTGGTTCAATGTTCAATCAAAAAATATGTATAATTTTAAAATATACAAGTTTAAAGTGTTCTATTGTGTCTAAAATTATTTTAAGGTAACTGTAAAGAATTCATTAAGTAAGTAAGCGAAAAGGACCTTGAGCGTAAAGGGTTAATATCAATAAATCAACCCAAATATAATTTGTGACATTCATAAATAAACTAATGCTGAATAATATGTATTTTTATTAAATAGAACATTTGATAATTCAATCATTCTATATACGAGGGTCACCTAGAAAGTAAAGTTACAAGGGTTCCTGAGACAGGGGAATTTTTTTGTTGTGGGTTAGGTTGTGTAAAGGCAAAAAGACCGCAGTGTGACACTTGCCGATCGTCACAAAGAATTTCCTGACATTTCTCGAAGTTTCCTTGTTGATATTGTATCGGAAAAACTTGGTTACAAGAAGTTGTGTACAAGATGAATGCTCAGAATGCTCATGAATTTTTGGATCGTTTTGCACAATGGGGAGAAGATGTTCTGGACTCTTATCGTGATGGAGGACAAGACGTGGGTGCATCTCTACACCCCGGAATCCAAGAGCTGATGGCGGATCTGATACTGGCATACAAAAGTTGATGCCCTGACTACAAAAATATCTCAATCTCGCTGCGATTATATTGAAAAACAGTTAATATATTTATAAAGTACTATTGATTACCCGGCATGCGTTGCAATGCCACACAAAGAAAGTGTTTATGTTTTGATTCTATCAAAGTACATAACAAATTGACGGTTGTTATGTTTTATTTACTTTAGCAACCACCAGACCAATATACGCCAATATGGTGCATCTGCTAAACGTCTCACATAACAAATTGCATACACAAACAATACTTGTATTATGTCTATGTTATTCGCGCAAGTGCAAACAATAAGTTGGCAAAGTTTTATCGTAATCGGATGAACGGTATAGCAGCGCATAAAATATGAACAAACAAACATTGATTTTTATGTATTAGGTATTGTAACATTACTTTCTGGATGACCTTCATATAAATAACAATAAAAATAAATCAGCACTGTTAATCGGAGCTCAAGTGGTACAATGTAAAATTAAAAATAATTATTTACCTGTGTGTTCCTCCATTTAACTTGGCATGCGACACTGTGGTAGCTCCGCTTGAGCTAACACTTCCACCTGAACCATTACCAACTCCGGTTCCCTGTGCTGCTTCTAACCAAGCATTATACCTTTCCAATTCGGCACGAAGTTTTTCTAACTTATGACTACTTTCATTCAGTTGACCTGTAAATTATAAAAATAAATGTAGACTCGGAGATCACAATGTATTAAAATATTTTACTGCGGTATAATGCGGTACCTTCAACAGTCATTGGATCTCCTAACGCAGGATTCGCTTCATACACTCCTTTCATTTTCATGAGGGCATCCATTGCAGCTTGTTCCTGGTTAACCTGAAACAATCGATTTACTTTGTAAAAAATCATATCCTATGCGATGTTTTAAGTGAATTTTGTTTTCAGTATTTAAACCTGTTTCTTTAATTCTTGAACTTTAGCTGCCAGTTTTTTCCGTCTTTGGTTAGGTGGCAAATCTCCATAATCCTCCTTTGCTTCCATAGACATATTATTCTGAAAGAGCAAAATCAATTATTCTTTTCCTTAGTATTACAACTTTAAAACACTTATTTTTTTATTATTAGAATACACATCAAATGTAGCGTTTATTTGAAATTTAATTGAATAGTGTAATAAAATATCTCATCACAGAAATATATTTTATATGCACTAAGTACTAACATATAGTTATTGTAAAATTATTTTATTTACACAGATCTAATAATAAAATATGAAAATGAATAAAGATTTAATGATTCATTTGATGACATAAAGTCATATAGTTTATAAGAATACACTATATTTAACAACTACAATTTATTTGCACCTTACATGCAATTCTAAAAATGATCTGTTTTCTAGATAAAGACTAGAAAATTTGTCTACCTTTTTTATTAATGTATGAAAGAATGGTTGATAAGCCCCACGCCAATGTTAAAATATAAACATTCACAGATTGTTATTAACACATGAAAACCGGTACGATGGGGGCAAATTTTTATGGAGCAAATTTGCAATTTTATGTAGTAAAAAAAGCAATCCATTTATAAAAATATAACAATTTTTTTAATTAACATGTGCTACTGACTTTCAAGTGTTAATAAGGAAAAAATGAAAAATTGTGATTTAATTTATATGGATCATTCATTTACATCGATCATTGAATAAATTGGTATAATTTTTTTTTAAATATAAATTAATGCTTTATTTTTCATTTTTACAATATTGTATGTAATGTAGCAACCCATTGCCACAATCTTTTATTTATCTGTACAATTTATGTAAGAATTTAGAATAAGGATTAATTAATTTGTTTCATAGCTTTGTAGCATTTGAGATTTAACGTGTGCTAAATCGAATGATTAGAACACATGTAAGCTTAAAAGCACGGAAACACTTACTTTTAGAGAATGGCACGCCTCAATCAACTTCTGTCAGTCCGAAGCATGTTTGTTAGCAAGGAGTAAGCAGCGTGGGAAAAATTAAAAATTACATATTTTAACAAAAGAAGGAAAGAAGCAAAAGCTGTCATTATAACATGCAATGAAAATGAAGTAACTTTCAATGAATGAATATAAACTAATAAACTCAAACGAAAGAACGATTCCATTGATTGAATAAACAAATATGAAATTGAAAAATAGTAGAGGCACTGGAAAAAATTGTCGTTTTTATTAGAACTCTTATCAATTGAACTTAAAATACTATTAACACTTTCGCAACAAGACTCATATGTGAATATTTTAATTTGCTCACTTAAGATAGCCAAGAGACTCACCTGTGAGTCTTCTGTGGCCAAGCATTAGGAATTAAAATACTCACATACGATTCAAAATTTAACTCTATTATAGTATTTATACAATTAGACAAGATAAAATTTAAGCCCTTTGCACTCGAGCGGTGCCTCTCAGGCACCACTCGAATTAATGCAGTAAATTGAGCGATAATGATGTTTATTTAGGTTTTGCCAATCAAATATTGCTTCACGAGTCTACTCCTGGTCTTTTATGGATCATGTTATGACTTGTCGAGTGACACAATGTATTATATGACTACAAAGATGTCTCATCTCAAAAACACTCGCAATCGCGGTGACTCGCGACCGTCGGATGTTGGTTCGAGCTCAACTTTCTTGGCTATCAGAATATTTCTCTCAAAGTTACTGAGCCTAATAAACATGGAATACGATGAAAAAATTACTTCTAGTAAAGATGAGTTCGATTTTTCGGCAACAGGAGAACAGCTTCTACTTGGCAGAGCAGTTCGCAAGGCATCCGACTAAATGGGAATCTTCGTGTTATTTTGATTGGAACAGATTGCAAGGTTTGTTCTCAACGAACCAGGCCTGGTCAAAGGGGACAAACTATGTACTACTGTGACACTTGCCCCGAGAAGCCAAGAATGCACCTCGGAGATTGTTTTATAAAATACCATAAGAAGCAAATATATAGAACGTAATGTTTAACAAATATTCTTCAATGAACTATGAAAATATGTATAATGTTAAAATATACAAGTTTAAACTCATTAAATAAGCGGGAGCGGCCGACTGCTCCCGAGTTGCTTGTTCACCCGAGCGAAAAGGGCTTCGAGCACAAAGGGTTAATTTTAATTTCTTAAAAAAAACGAGATTTTTTCTGGTACAACTATTACATAAAATAATATTTAGAACATTGTGTATAATGCATTAGAACAAGAGTAAAATAAGAAGCGAATTAAGCAATAAATTTCATTTTGTTCATATTAAAAATGATCATTTTTGTATCGAGGTAATATTTGAAAAACGATTAGTTTTTTTTATAAATTGTTAGGGCGTATAGCTCTGGAATGTGCTCATAAAGATCGCATGCTATGTATAAAGTTATTTTGGTGAACATACAGTCATTCAATTATCATTCACAACTCTACTTACATTTTTTGTCAAATGTCAATTCGAAATAGCATTTTTCGCACATTTCAATCGATAGAATTGGAGTGAAAGATCGTCGAACCATTGAGGGAAAATGATGAAGAAACAGTAGAATTTTTAACAGATGATTATGAAATACGTAAAAAAAAAACAGTATTAACATTAATACAAATCTCTAACATCGGATATTAGAGCAATCAGTATACAAATGAAATTGATTTGTATCAAAACATAAAAATTGTCTAGAATATATAGAACAGCATGAATTCTGATACATAAGCAGTATATTTGACAAACTTGTCTTATAGTAAATGAATGATTTATAAAATCATGTCATCGAATATGTTCTAGCTAAATTTGCAATTGCCGAATTTTGTTTTGGTGTTCATAAATTATATCTAAGGATACATTTTATGCTTCGCAAAACTCAATATTAAAACAAGGAAGTTTTGTTTGCTTAGATATAATTAGTCGGTCATATAATAATGTTAACTTCAACAGATCGATTCACTTTCCATTTCTTGATTAAACAACTAAAAGAGGTAACCATATTTTTTTATCAAGGATATATAATCTGAAATGCATATACTCATTATATATATATAGAATCTACCATGCACATGTAAAAAATAGATGAAAATCAAAAATATATAAATACTGCTTCCTCAAGACCATCTTGTTACTAAAATTCCCCATTTTTTAAATACAAACATTCCATCAAAATGGGTACAATTAAAAGACACATTCAAATGCCTGAATGTTACAGTTATTACATAGAATTATTATAAGAATAAAGTCAAGGAATTTTCTACGTTCATACAAATTGTTGATGCAGTTCAAAGTAAATTAGTGATAATCGATTTTAAAAGGTTTTGGTGCAGAATAGATGTAGTAATTGTTAATTTTTGTTAATATAATAAATATGATTTGATAATCAAAGACAGAACAGGGTTTACAATATATAAACTCCACCACCAACGAGTAAAGATGATAATAATGCATGAATGCTTTAAAACTTGTATAAATAAGCAAATAAGACGTTAAAATTGTATATATGCCGTGAAATCATAAATATAATTAAATTCTAGTTCAGACTAATTTCTATTAAAGATACATCATTAACGCAATGAAAAATTAAATAGTAATTATTAATAAATTCCGAGTCACAAGCAAAATTACCTTATTAGAGCTAAATATTCCAAATAATCCAACACGTTTTTTTAATTTGCCACCACTCATGGTTCCCTTCACTGTATGATGCTGATGTGACATATGGTGTAACGAGGGATCCGAACCTCCCCGAGGACCGTCGGTAGAATCACCTCGTACTCCGCTACTGACGCCACCGGTTTTACTCAAATCTTCGAAAGGATAATCCCCGGGTGGATTGAAACCGGATTTATAGCGTTCTATTACTAAATGTGTGTCCTGCGAATAAATATAAACATGATAACAACGCTTCGTTAAAGAAAAAAATACACTTATTGGAACATATAAATCACCTCTTTTTCATTAATTAAGTCTCCCGCTCGCACTACGCCGTCTAAACATTTTGAAATTATTGGGAATACATTTCTCTCAATCTCCGCTGAATTATGTATGAAATGTTTAATATTTTTTATTCTTTTCTCATCTAATTCCTGAAAACAACGCAAATTAAGTTTAATAAATGGAAAGTTCATTTTGGTTGAATGACAGTTTTGATTTATGCAAACCTGAAGTTGTCTAAATACATCTGGCAGTAACATTTTAAAGTGTGATTTCCGCAGATCATTCGTCTTTTGTAATTGGTTAGCGTATTCTGTTTTAGCATCGTCACATTGTTGAGATTTGATGGTCAAATTAACACGTTGTTTTTCTACCTGAAATGGAAAATTTACCAATCAATTCAATTCACTCGATTTTCGACTATAATGAAATAGCATGCAAGAGGAGAATTAGAGATTGGAAATGGTAAGAGACGACGACTTATTATATGTTTTATTGAATATACTTACTTCTGCTCTACTTAAATTAAAATCAGCTTCGACTTTTTGATAATTATCCAGAGCTCTTTCCGCCTCTCGGAAGGCTTTATCATAATTTCGATGTGAACGTTCTAATGCTACTTCTTGGGTTTGAAGATTTTGAGCTAGTTTTGCACCTTCGTTTAATTGTTTCTGAAATGAAAAATAGCTCACGTTATTAGAAATACATTTAATATTTTAAATTGATTTTTGATAAATAGATAAACATACTTTTCTTTCATCTTTTAATTCTTTTGTTAATAATGTTAGATCTCGGATCACGCTAGCTTGGAAATTTTCGGCAACCACTTCATGTTGACCGGCAAGGTCATTTATTTCATCCATCATCATTTTGAATGCCTTACAGGTAGTATATCTGTAAAGAGAAGAAAAAAATATTACTATCAAAATATGCGGCAGAGTACAAGATAGTCTTTTAACTTTTAATTGTAGAGCAGGATGTACTAAGTGGAGGAATTAATAATTTGTATAAAAATAATCTCTCGGATGAGTAATCTCATTTATTTTTCTAAATTGGATGTTCAGCACAATAGGTCAATTGGTAGAACATCCCTTCATATGTGAGACGTGGTATTCTATTCCCAAATTATTTGAACTGATTTTCATCACCATTATCATCATCATAGTACAACCACAAACAATCAATTGCAAGGTTAGGACCTCTTCAATTCATACTTTTTGAAATATGTTTTACTCGAATGGATCATATGGAACATGCAGAGAGCCAACCCTGCATATTGAACGAATGAATTAACATCAAATTAAAGCAGAGAGTATTCAGCTGTATTTTCCAATTTTGAAGCGTAATGACACACACACGATGTTCTTGTGTCTTGTCGAAGCACCCGATTGAATTGAAAATTAAAGGTCAGTACTGGGTCAAGTCTGACCTACTTGCTTCCTGGTCGTACGTCATCAATGACAGATGGTGAAATAACGAGTACCAGCGAATAGTTAAGAATGCGCGACATGTGTGACTAATTTGCCGCAATGCAAGTCCAGTTCTGGTCGGTAGATGAAAGCAACTATGTCTTCGCCTGTGGCTATGAGCTTTGAAGTTTCGATCAGACGAAAGTACATACAGTGGTTCTGCTTTTGAATCGCAAAATGTAATACAGCTCGGACGAAGAAGTTGAGACACCAAAACCTCAAAAGAATGTAATTTTTTTAAAATCGTATTCCACAATTGCATACATATTTATTTCATTCATATACAAAGGGGAAGTTTTAGATCAGCACGATTTCAATGTAAACAAAGTGGCGTGGATAAACACACGTGCATTGCTTGTTATTCAATCGAATTGTAAATATCGGTAAAGAACAATGAATTTCGTATGATAATAAAACAATTCAAATGATTCCAATCAGTTAATACCTAAATCTGATATGTTGAATACATAAGACGCCATTAGTCAACGAAGATATGCATTGGCAGATATGATCAAAAACAATTCTAGCAGACATAAATAAATACAAGAAACATATCTGAATTTTCGACGTTTTTTTATAAAAATAACGTAAAATATTCTATGGCCATCAGGTTCACAGGACTGGGATTACACATGTTACAGATTGATGCTGGTCGATATCTGCCAACAACTTGAAATAAAGACAGATGTCCGACGAGCGTCGTACTTCCAAACAAACATCCATTCTGATTTGCTCGAACATTGTGAGAAAAGCTTTAAATGTCATATTCATAACGTCAATATTAACACCCAAATCCCTCGGGGGTTTATTTAGGTCGAAAATAAACAAATAGTGTATGCATATCGAATACAAAAGTTTTCATTAGCATCATTAGAATACCCGTTGCTCTGCTTATTGTGGGAGTTGACGTCGGTTTTATTTGTGTCCAATGGATTTATCTCAATATTTCGATTACTTTTGTGCAAGAAATTAGATTTAAAATCATGCCCATCAGTATACCATACAATTAAATGATATATGACATCAATATTGAAGACATTGGACCTTTGAAGATGATGAAAATCATTTATAACTGTCATCTAGCCGAAAGAAACCCTACATTGACATCACAAGAATTCCCTATAAATTACTCCCAAATATTTCAAATGTGCGAAATAATCTTGGTTAAATTTTAGCAACCAGCAAAACAGCAATACAATTGTTCGACAAAATATACAAAGATTATGCTGTTTGTGATTTATGATCATCATAATTTAATATAATTAATTTCCCCCCTTGAAACATAACTTCTGCATTCGTTCCTCGAATTGCGCGATATTATTTAAGATCCAACTTGTTAGCACATTTTCAAATAAATGTTTTGATTGACGAGGAAGTCTATTAACCCCTTAAAGAGGTAAGACACAATGTTGTGTTCGAATTCCAGTGATTAACCAGTTAAGTGGGCATGACGTATATATACGTCATTGAAATATATGTCGAGTCCTAAAGTAGGCGAGATTTTTTTGTTTTTGTTTAACGAATGTGTGAGTTGTCGATACATATTTTGATATGAATTTAAGATAGGTAGAAAATTGGTTGCATTTCGCTATTGTGTTAGGGTGGACGTGTACTTAGTAAACGGTGACTAGTAGCATAAGGTAAGATTCAAAGGCAAACTTATAATTTTAAAATGGAAGGACAAAAAAGACGTATTGATACTTAGTTCAGACAACATAGTAAAAAACCAACCTATGCCATCAAAAAACAGCATTACACATAAACTCTCAAGCTTAGTTAAAAGGCATTTTCAAAGAACAAACGAAAGTGAACTAAAGCCAGGAAATGTCAAGTTTATTTCAAAAAAAAAAAAGAGAAAGAATCTACATACTGGTGTTCGGATTGTGAGGTAGCACTACGTGTCAACAACTGTTTTAAAATATATCACACAGAAGTTGAGTTTTGAATTAATGTATGGATATGTTTTATTTATTTAAACTCTAATAATATGAACTCACGCCAGGTGGGCGGGACGTATATATACGTCCTAACGAAAATGTGCGCGCCCACTCTATATTGCGTTATTGAAAAAGAGCTTCCCCGCTTAACAGGTTAAGAGCATTCTTACATATTGAGCTCGGATAGAGATAGAGACGGAGAGTATCTTGCACGTTGAGTTTGGATGAGTATCTTGCAGGTCGGAGATTGTGAGTGGGAGACAGAGACGGATAGAGTATTTTGCGTACATCGTACGATTGTATAGATCGCTAATCCAAATTTATTAACTAATAATGATATGTGAATGATACAATGAGTCAATTTCAAGTGTATTGTTTATGTTTACGCAAAGAAATGACCGTACATTGTTTGCTATCGACAGTGTTTATTTATATACAAGCTTCGAGAAGAATAGATAATTCATATTCGTATAGCGTGCGATACGTTCATTACCAGACTCAATGCTATCAGCCAGGTCGAAAGCGGCCCTATCAAACAATACGCTCGGATTCATAAAATACATATATTTTCTAAACGGCCAGAAAATTTGAATATGACATTTGAACATTGACAAAACTTAGATGCATTTCGAATTACGACCATTTGTTAGAGCCTAAAATAAGTTCAATATGTTAAATGTAACTGTAATAATGTCAAGTTTATTTGTGGTCGCCACGATAATCTCAACCGAGTGACGAGGAAAGACAATTTCAAGCGAGTTCATTCATCAGCAGAACCTTGGAAACCAAGACTATCGCTTGAGGTCGATTTTTTTCCACACAACTTTTGATTCGGCGTATATTATTCGACCTACATACAGACAGATGGTGCTAATTCCAGCAATAAATAATGGTCTAATTACTATGATTTTGAAGGTGTCTCATTTGCATAACAATAATGGCGAACGTGTTATTTTCATTTGGTCGATTTACGCGGAAGTGTTACGGTTTCGCAATTAAATAATCCAATGAAATTCATTAAACAAACTATAATGAGTAGTAATCTTTTTCCAAAATTCCAAATATGTTTCACACGAACCGGACTGTTGCGGGACGCGTATACCAGAAACGCAGTTGATGACCCCATACACGCTGAGATTTTCCATCGCGATATATTTGTTGAATGTATGTATGTATTAAACTTGGTTCCTATTATGGCATTTAATACCGGTTAACTATAAATCAACTATATGCAGTTAAGTGCATATGTAAATACCAATTGTAATCGACTTGGAGCATTTGAATGACGATCATTATGCGTATAAATTGCGTGGAATTATCCACTTCGAGTGTTATCTAAGGAAACTTTATATTATTGAAATACTTCATTTTTATCATTGTCTAAGAATTAATAAACACTGAGCAAATTTAGTTTCAATCACTATATTGTTAGGGGCTCCTCATGATACGATGGTGATTCAGGCATCTTATATATTAATAAAATTGAAATCAATTATCAATAAATTGATCCATTGAAAACGTCATGCATATTGACTATCAATTATCGTTCCTTCATCCAAAGGGCTGAAATAATTTTATCTCACCATCTGAAAATGATTGCATGATAAATGCACTTGTAAACGTGAGTCATTTATGATTAAAAAAACCAATTACGCATCAATTACGTGTAATATTTAGCAATTACACTAAGGAGAATTTCTGCCGGTTTCAGCATTTATTCACCTGAAGTCGAATGATTCAGCGCGCTTAATCGCAATTCGAAATCACACAAGTTTAAATCTTTTACGATGTGATTAAAACAAACAATGACGAAGACGAAAATCAAATAAAAAGTCTTCCCAGATGTAAAATCAAATCTATATTGTGAGAATATGCGATCTTATTAAAAAAAAAACCTTACATGTTTACATACGTTCTATATTTCGATTTACGCGATATTTCATCGATAGCGTGTAACTCGAGCGATGAATTTATTTTACATTTTTAATTTATCTGCACCTTTAACTCTGCGGTCCCATGTCGAGTCTGACTCGACTTCAATTTTATTCCAGTGGGTCCTATGTCGAGTCTGGCTCGACATTTTTTTTCTACCTTTTTTCCCCAATAAGATTTAAAATCATGTGATTTTTTTTGCGTATCGACTTTAGGACAGTATTTGAAAAGGAATATTGTGATTTTTACGATCCTTCAAAGTGTTTCGCCTTCCTGCTAGAGATACAAAAGGAAAGGGGCTGATACTCTTGACGCGCACTCTCGTGAACATCTCCGATTATATTTACGATATTTTTTCGTAATCATATATTTTTATGCGAAACTAACGAATATACAAAATGCTAAAATTTAAAAAAAAACAGTGATACAAATCAGTTTGAAAGCAGTGACGACGGTGATTATATGCGTGAGAATATTAAACTGCAAGTATTAGCAATGAGTGAAGAGAATGATTATAGTGTGGTGCAAACAACCAACAAAAGAAAAAGAACTATAGTACCGATCCTGGAACATCAAATCCCACCCTCATCTTACATTCTGATTCAGATGAAGGTATTCCTGTTCGAGCACCACGAACCTTCAGGGTATACAGAGGACGATGAATTTTACCGGTTCGGAGCCAAAAAGCTTTAGGAACAGAACAAGGACAAGAAGAACACCAAATATATGGCCTTGAGGAGAGGTATATGAATAACTTCACTTTGCAACGTTAACAGCATTGTCTTGAAATCGCCGAACTGAGAGGGTCAACCTGAAAAGGGAAACCACTCAGTCTCAAATTCGCTCGGATAAGTTGTATGAGGACGGGGAACACCTTCAGTTGATGTAGGAGCGAATCTGAGATGCATTTAAGCGTCACAACGCCCTAGCGAGGAAAGGATTGACTGGACTCTTTGCACTCCAGAAAGTCCTTTCTAGTAGAATCAAAAAAGTCGTCTAGAGTAGTTTTCCGCTATCAAGCGTTCGTCAATACGTTCATTCAGGATACTAAATTCGGTGGTAATGCTACCTTCAATATCGAGCGAATGATGAGGTATTGTATGTCCAATCGGTCCGCTTTTCGGACGGTTCTAAATGAAACTCGGAAGTTATGCTATTTTCAACGTAAAGTGAATGAGGAGGTGAATGAAATGATACAGACGAAATGGATGTAACCCCTTCTGTTTGTGCTATGATGATGACATCTCCACCAATTGTAAATATTACACCAAGCTACCACGAGAAGAAACGAAGAAATGCAGAAACTTAGTGTAATAGTAAATAACAACAAGCACACGGGAGGTGTGACATGTACCAGAAAACCCGGTCTCCATTTAGGCCAATGTTTTAAGAGATACCATACATTATCCAATTATAAACTGTAAAATTTAATTCCTCTGTATAATATTTTAGTAAAATGTACAACTTTGGTAAAAAACAATTTATCTTAGAGATATCTTAAATATTTAGGGACCTACAGGAACTTTTTTTTAAAGGATCACAAAGGGTTAATCCCAGACATGCTTATGATGCTATTATTCTGGAGACTGCTTCAGATCCAGGGTGTAAAAAAAAATCACTGCACTAACAAATTTTGGGGTAGGAAGTATTTATGTTCGATTGTTTCGATTCAGGTTTAGCATGATTTCTTGGATTTGAAGTGTCCGTCGCATACAGATGCTACGCGCATGCGTGTCTATTCGTAGCAAAGAACAACCACTACACCAGTAGCAAGCCTATTTTATTATATATCACACAAACACAATTTCATCTTTTCTCAGCTCAACTCACGCGTATTTTTTTCTCGTTGCGCATTGAATGGATCAATGAATATTTTGACAATTCAAGAGCTCAATAAGGACATAAAACTCCACAGGCGTGTTCGAATGATCTATTGGCATCGAATCGCATAACAATAAATTATGCAGTTGGATTCATAGACAAACTCGATCGTGTGTGGGTTTCCTCAGGTCTCGGGGCATAATCGAGTATTTTTGGAATCTCGTGTATTGCAAAACGCCCAGGAAAATATCATGCGATGACAATTTTATTTTTTGACTGTATCAAGAGACAAACGGAAGACGTTTCGTATGATGAAAATAAATGCGACCGAATGGATTTTCAGACCTGAATTCTTCGGCCTCCGTCGGGGCCCCTCGATCGCAGAGAATGGGCGATTAGTTTCACAGCCCATTAAAAATTAATTTAAAGCCTCCAACTTCGAACAATGAATAATAAAAATAAGATTAGAATGAACCGCGATGACACAGAGCGTTTAATGTTCATGTGCTGACTTCGATAATGTGGTCTTCGTGATGGAACTTCCCGTAGCTGATGATTGTACAGCATCGCAAAGAGGTATGGCGGGAAGTACGTAGGAGGTATGTAATATGAAATTATTCATATTCGACTCGTATCATGAAAAATGTGAACCACAACTAACAGCGGCATTTAATCGAGTGACCAATTCATGAACAATAATTCTTCCATAACAGGACGATTGCTGAGTATGTCAGTTGGGACATCAAGAATTTTCAACAAACAATTAACTTCGCAGATGACCCAATGATTTCCGCTAAACGGTAGCAATATTCCTACGATTGATCGATGAACAATTCATGACGCAAAACCGAATGATTTATTTTAATTGCTTGAGTCTTCTTACGTGTCATTGGCTGCAATAACATGATATAGCGAAACTGTTGCGCTGGAATGATTGTGAGCATTCAAATTATAATAGAAAAACACACAAACAGTGCATAATTTGATAATCATGCCACTGCACAAAATATTTTTGAATATGCATTCATTCAAATATCAAGGTCGCTCAGTATGCATTTCTCACTTCCCACCGTGTTTAAAATAAAATACCTATCATCGACTGATTGAAAACGACACAGCAACACGAAGAAGGATGTTGAAAATGACGACGAAGACGAGAATCTCCCACAAAAAATATTTATTTTCCGATCGAATCTTTCCAGTCAACATTTAAAGCCACGACATTAAATATGGTTAATTATTCATATATTTTTTTTCTTTCTTCATATTTGCGCAGCCATTGTTCGCATCGATCGACCTTCAGCGTTGGCATGCTAATTACAAACAATATAATAGATTTTGAGCACCTGCTCATTCTTCGGAGGATTGTGAAGAAAATATTTGCTGAAGTGGAGGCAATCACGACAGCGCGCCCTGCCGAACGTCACTTGCCATCTGCGATCATTTGAGATGCAACTTAAATGAATTACTAGGATATACCCCTCAGAATTATGATACTAAACGCGCATGAAACGTGGAATTGGGCGAGGCTCATTTCATGATGACCATGGAGGAAGTGTTGCTCTTAGCAATTAAAAGCGGAAGTTATAATCGAGGATATATACAATAATTTAAAATGTGTGTAAATTCTAGTGCTGTTAATATCGAATACATTTCAGTCAATAATCGAGCGAGTCGTTTTTTTTAGTATCTCGATCAAGGTTTTTTATGTTTGGATAACAACTTTTTTTTAAACAATGAAACGAACACGCTAAAACGAATATTATAAATGCACTTTCACGGTTATGACCGGAGTAAATTCGTTAATTGTAGCTCGCATGCGGACGGTCTCACGCGGGTCCGTTGGCTGTCGGATCGCGGAGGGTACGAAAAGGAAGATGGCCAAGCGTTTGTACAGGATATTTTGCACATGGATTGACATTTTTTTTTTCGACGGTTTTTTGCTACATTTCACACAAAGGCCCTATGTCGTAACCCTGACAATTACGACATAGGGCCTATGTGTGAAACGTAGCAAAAGATCCCCATAAATAAAATTATGAAAAAAAATCGATCCATCTGCTAAACATCCTGTGTAAAATCGAAGTTCTTGACTAACATGTGCATTTTCCGCTAAGAAAGAGACCTCAGCTGCGAGACAGCTAAGAAGCTGCCGGGAAGAAAACGTTTTCCCGCAACCAAAGCTTTTAGTTAACCCTCTTATTCTTTTCTACGCGTTTGTATTCCAACTTTGCTCACGCGCAGGAACTGGCATTTATTAAACTAGCGAATTGCGCCTGTGATAATTAATTATAGTTTTTTGTGAATGATTTTTACCAAAATACCAATACCAATTTTATAAGCGTTCCCACGAAATCACAAGCGACAAACCGATTATTAGTATGGCGTGGTGAATATGATACATTTTTGGTATAATCATTGAGACTATAAATGACTTTAAACAAAGCTATTCGATTGTTAATGCCATTCATATGTTCAGTCGACAATGGCATAGATATAGGATATCGATGTGACATTCAACTTACAGTGTATTGTTTGTGGTCAATATGTTGATGATGCTATAGTTTGAATAGACATTTAAAAAAAATCCTGATTAAGACAAAAATGAAAACGAGCAAGAGCTATTTGGAGTGACTAATTTAAAAAAAAGTTATATATTGGAACCGATCATGAGACGTCGCTTTCCAGAAAAAAACACTTTGGGGGCGCATCGACGAAGCTCTTCATCATAGACTATTCATCATCAATTGCACAAATCGGTGTACAATATAATTTATAGACGAAACCCTCAACGATGGCTCTTTTAACATCGTTTGCGTATTATTACTTGAATAAACTAAGCAAAGGGCATTTATCACTTATTGTTCCTCAAGAATTATGGTGCTTGAAAAATAGGCACGCATTGTATTAAGAATTCATATCCTCATCTCAGACAATTTTGATTTATTTACAATATTTCATTTTACACACATGAACTGAACGAGTTTGGCGCATATGCGGAGGTGAATGTATAGAACTAATAGTTTCGTGCTCCGTAAGCTCAGATATGGAAGATAATCTATCTGCTGCGATATGAATGGCGTCATTTATTGTAAGTCTTTGAAATCTGACGAAACAATCGCAGCATCACAGCGGATCTCTATTGTGTACAATTAGATCCCTCGAACAAGGCTTTAATTGGGAAGATTTGTCGACGGAAGATGAATTATTGTTCAGCACGACAACAATGTGCTCGTATAATTGTGCTCCTTTAAGTCCTGATAGATCTGCAACCTCAACACTTTGAACTCGTTTAACGCTAAATTTATGCATATTTTTAAATGTTACTATTTTGGAAAATTGAGAAATCATGTGCTAAAACTACTGTTATTATTCAGCGCGTCCGATGTTAACCGTTTGACCGCGGCTATTTAGACACGGTTCGGCCATTTGTTACCTAATTTGTTTTGTGGTAGGTCAAAACTCTTCTTATGGATTTTTTATTGGGATTTTACTGTATCACTGTATACAATTCGACATAAAACAGTAAGTAGTAAACGATACTGTGGGTTCACGCATGACGAATCTACGCTTCGATGAGGTGTGCATTACAATAGGGACAATTTCGTCATTGAAAAACAATGAAAACAAGAAAAAAGCCATTCAATTCTAGGCGGTGCAAAGGTCAAAAGCATCGAAATGAAACGCATGTAAAAGTGCTAGATTTGTGCTAGAATTGGCATGCTCTCGTAATGTACCATAATTACAGCAAATCGTCTTATGGAGGAAGTAGTCATTTTATTACGGAATAAAAACGTATATTTATCGACATGGTTTTTAAACTCGACGAAGTGCTCTCAAAAGGAAAATAATTCTAAGTCATTGCGTATTACAACCATCTCAATCTATCAAGGGGGTAGAGATTCTCACCCTTAAAGAAATTAAGTCGATCATCAGCTGCCTATATAGTGTTAATCACAAATATCATGTCAAAATGGTTTTAATGTTTTAAATAGAAATCAATACTGCCAAAATAGAGTTTTTAGGAAGGCTGAATACAAATGGCAAAACTGACTGGACTGGAATGTTACGGGAATGAAAGAATTGGAAGAAATCAACATTATTTAAACATTCTAAACATAAGACAATTATCCAAAGCTCAAATATCTGAAAATTAATTGAAACATCGCCGTAACTTCCTTCATTCCACCTCTTTGGGTAATTGTCAAAAACTTGTAATAACTTCAAAGGAATATTAGCATAACTTTTGTGATTAGCTGTAGCCTAATTATAGAGCATGTTGTTGATTTCGAAGATGATTTGCTTGAAAAACGACGCAAGCAATGCTTTTGATTATCCAAAGATGTCATAGTTCCACAAAGTAACCCGGTAAATGGTTCAAACACACGTGGCGATTCTTCCGCGAACGCTGCATAAATATCCGAACATCTGAAACGGAGATTCTTGAAGAGTGAAAGGCAGTGAGTTTGTTAAAAATGTCGACCAATTCGAAAGAAATTGCAAGTCTGCTGCTGTCCACCTCACCGACATGATCATACTGCGGCAAAAGGATTTCGATTAAGTATGTCAACCATAATTGGAACACTAAATGGGCAAGACGTGGACAAGATTTCAGCATTTGGGTCAAAGTTTCGTTCCAAAGCTAATATAGTTTTTAAGATATCAACCATTGCGACATTAGCTATGAGAAACCTGACTGAATTTTATATTCCAAGATCTCAAAACATTAAAATTGCATACGAGCAACAAAAGATTTGCTACAACCTTCCTTATTGTATCAATATCTTCTATGAATCTGTATGATTATTATTAAAAATTGATCTGTTTTTATTTATTTTGTAGTTTGTGATCGCTTAGATGTAATATGATTACAGATTTAAAAAATACCGATGCAACGAACGAAAATAGTACAATTCAGGTTAAGCAAAAATATAAAAGAGGATGATAGCAAAATGCATTAACTGGTAGCTGGAAAAGATTCCAGTCAAAAAATTAATATGAAGGGGACGTATCTTGGTCCATTTGCGGTTTGCACACATTAAATTTGAAACGACGATTAACAGTGAATTTAGACAAATCAAATTGTAGGCTTAATAATAAAACTGTGGTTGTATATAGGGAATCCAATCCCGGGATCCGGGACAGTTTTAGGTGATCATGAATTCCGGGATTAGTAAACGTAATCCCGATAAAATCGGGATTGAAATTTTTATCTAACAGAAATCGTACACCTCACCAGCTTGATGAAGGCTATTAAATAGAGACATTCCCGCCGAAATCTGGACGCTTGGAAACAGTGGCGTAACTACTAATTGGCGAGCTTAGGCGACGCCTAGGGGCAGTAACTGTCTAATCTATGTATCTATGTATACATATATACAGTACATATATGTTTTTCAAATTGTTATATTAAACTCTCCCTACCGGTGATGTATTTACTACACCTGGACTCTAATAATGAGAATATTGATATAAAATATAATAGGCAGGGGTTCAGAATTTTTGTATTCCTCCGTAATATAATTACTAATCAAATCAAAGTATTATAGTATATAAGTATTCATCTGCAGCGACGGAAATTAAAAAAATTGTCGGGAAAACGGAAATAAATAATTTGTCGGGAAATCGGAAATTTTTGCGAGTTTTAGTCCGTATCTCAGCAGAAAGCAGTTTTATCAGTCACATTGATGGTGTTATACGAAAATGGGGGCTAACGCTGTCATCAACTCGAACTAGCTTTTAAATATCTGATGACGATACCTCCAACGAGTGTGGAGGCTGAACGTGCATTTTCAGCAGCAAGTAGCCTGGCTTCCAAAATCAGATCCAGACTTAATGACGAAACACTCGATGCTTTGATGTTACTCTAAAAATAAATGATTGACATGTCTGGATTCGTGTTCAAGTTCATTAGTCGTTGTGTCAACATTATTATCGTCAAATAAGAGCAAAAACCAGATCATTGCAGGATCAATTCAACGATAATCGCTGACCAAATGTCGATAAAAATTGGGGTTCAAATCCAGATTGGCTGATTGGGAGTAGGGCAGGGTCATAAATTTCGCCAATCGCTCATGCAAGCACATAACTAAATCATACATGGAAAGCAATGGGAAACCACAGCATTAAATCCTCAAATGGAGATCAGCTACGTTCGATAAAGGATAAGGCACGATTAAGAAGATTCAAAGGAAAATGATATTTTTTTTATGTACATTCACTATTGACGGATTTGCATATCTGAGTTTAATTTGTGAATGACCAACATACAAGCAACCAAAGTATCAGTGTTATAAACGCGCACTTTTCCTCGGAAAGGTTAATGAATGAAGTTACACAATGACCAATGTGATTTTACTGTAGGTTTAATACTTTCCAGGATTTCCTGCATTATCATTATTAATACAAGGACAATGTTGTCATTTTAGTACATCAACATTCAAATTAAATATAGCGATATCAATATTTACTCACTGGTAATCATCTTCTTCTTTTTTCTTGGGCTGATAATTTTTTACTAATCTCCTGAAACATAAGAAAATTATAAGATACTTTACGGTTGGACTGTATGCAATATAACACATTTTAATCAAAGGTTTGTTGGTGTTTTAGAGCAGATCGATCAAATTTCGGCAATGCATACGGTTTAACCGGCAAGTTCGAAATTTAGAATGCATGGGTTGTAAGTATACTAACCTAAGATTTCTGGCGTATTCAAATTCTATTGTGCATCGGTCTTTCATGAAGTGACCGAATTTTTCTAAGAAGTCTATCCCTTTTTGCGAATGGATGGACAGATTATCGTGTTGATCCTGAAATCAAACAAAAAGGAACAAAATCAGACACAATGACCAATAATACATGTTATTAACATTATTATAACGTAATAAATTAAAATCTACAAAGCTGATTTCTTATTTACAAATAGTTTACATTACTTTTTGCTAAATAAATGTCGTCTAATTTCGATACAAAGTGGCTAGGGTTTTGGTAGACGTGGCTAAAGTTGTAGTGTGGAAACTTGATTGGAGTATTGCAAATTTCAAAGCATTGCAATATTAAGTACATAGAGTATTAATTATAAGCAGCTACAACGGCGGTAAATATTGTTAAAAAAAAGTTATGCACATTTCTTACAAATGTAGCTTTTTTTTAAATTCTGAACGCATTACATGCTTACAGAATACATATTTTTACAGGTATTATATATGCTGATCGTCTTAATTATTATCACAGCAAAGAGAAGCTATTTGCGTGGTCTTTGAAGTTCTTTGGACACCAGTTTTTCATGATACCATCCCTGGTTTTACAATTTGATAGTTGAAACATAAGATCTTTCATGGAAATCTTTCGACCATCGTTTTCTTGCATAAGATCCAGACATTTAAGCCAGCTACATCTTGAATGTTGATGAATACTTCGAGTGGTCATCTTCTTGATCCTGATTTTATGCTATATATCTTTGTCATTTGATCTGTAACGTCTATGCCAAATTTAGTCTTATTATAAAATTTCACCGTTCGCTGATGGATTTATACAAAATCAACTCAATACAAAATCTTCCTTCGTCGACTTGATTTGTGAATTATAAGAATACATAATTCCATTTGATGTATAAAATAATAACGAAACGCAAGTAGATCCCTTTTATTAACCCTTTGAGTAGTGAATTAATTTTTTAAAATATATTCGTATGTACACCAATTTATCTCTCAGCCCCGCTCGGCGTGAGTCAATCTTATAATACGACTATGTCTCCCCCATTTACAACCTCCGAGCTGCAAGACACTCTCCGTCTCTGTCTCTTTCCGAACTTAACGTGTAAGGATGCTCTTGCTGAATCACTGGAATTCGATCGCAAATACGCGATTGTACTACTCAAAAGGTTAAGGCATATAAGTGGAAATCAGTGGACTTCTTTTTTAGTAATTTAGATGACATTGGCTTCAGATGGAAAGAATTGTACGTCCCGCTTTCGCCTGGTTTGCAGTTATTGTGCCTATATTGATTAAATTCATCATAAACAGCTGATATCAAAGCAAATCGCTTTGATTGGTGTGGTACTTTTAGCGTTAAAGATCTATTTACAGTTTCGGATTTGATTCAATCGGCGATTTATAAAATGGGTCCGAATCTTTTGATGTTTACTCTCGAAATATACGTCGGGAATCCGTTATATCGTATGCGTGTTCGTTGACTAGTTGTTGTAACGGAATTCCGCCGATAAATCGCATCTAAATATATGTATGAATGATAGAAAGATTGTACACTCGAAATAGTGGAATTTCGAATAACACACCCGCAATAATAAGCGGCCAACGGATTTTTTCGTACATATAGGCAGATCGCAGACAATACCTGATGATGGCATGGAGAAATGATAATGACGGTCCGAGGAATGAGGCATGCTGATCACGTTTCGGTCTACCGACACACTGGCCATCGCCGAACGCCACTTTGGGCTCGAGACGTGATATGCGAAGTCTATAGTCAACAGTTAATGCATTGGACAAGGTGAATGCTGCACTTGTCCAATGTTACTTTATCCTTTGTACTCGTACGACCAAGAAGAAAGACTCCGCCAATTGAAGCAGACTTCCACATATCCAATTGAATATTTTGCTTCGAATTGGAACTTCGAAGTGATAAACTTCATGGCTTCGCCCATGACAGCCATTAACTGGATTGCGGAATAGATCCATAATCCTCGGGCGAACGAAAGTAAAGAATTCAACCAAAACACGAAACGAGATTAGAGCACTAGGCATTATTACATAAGCCATTCGCCGAAAACGTATAACTACGGTAACCATCGTAAATTTGTTACCAAAGTGAAATCAAAAGTACTGTTTTTATTCACTTTGCGTGCTCTGCGATTTCTGTTTACTTTGAACCGTGAAAATATTCAACAGATATAAAATCCTCGCCAGTCGTCCATTCGAATGTCTTCTGAATTATTTATCGCACAGTCGGAATAACGAACGACGTTTCTAAATACTATTTTAACTTTCTATCACGAATGACCCGTGCTATTTCATATTTATTTATCGCAAAGATCGGACGGGTCTCAAAGAAAGGTAGTAAATCAATACGTCATCGAAGATTGATCCAGCATTAGCGTTTAAAATGATGTATGGCAGTTGTTTCTTATACGTAAATAAATAAAAATAATGCAGACAGATCAACATTATGAGGATGAAGCATTACGAAGAACGCTGAACCATTAAGCTTTCGGGATACATAAAAAAACGAAGAAGACATTGTTCGCTATGACAAAGCGCAGTTGCTGAAAATACCAGACGGATAGACACTCGTCTGGAAAGTTTCCCTCATCTTCCTTCCTCTCCAGACTCTTTTGATCGTCATTATGAAAAATATTTTTAACGAGGCAACGCAAAGAAGAAAAAGCACGAAAAACTAAATCATTAAACTATTAACACAGCGCTTGTTTAAAATCAACAACGAATAATAACAAATATTTAAAATGTAATTGGCCTCAATTAATAGGAAAATTCATCAATCATTTGGATCAGCGAATGACTATGATAATGGCATAGACGTGCTTAGATCATGATTTGGATGGCATTAATCGCCCATTTAATGCCATGCTAGTGCATTTTATAACGAATGCACAAATTTAAGTCACACGGTCTTATAGATTTAACACCTTAATGCCAGGTAAACACCGGGCGCAAGAACTTTTAGAATTTAAAACATTTGATTTGTTGATTTAATTGTGATAAGCGAACCCCATTATAATCCATTTAAATAGACAATAGATAGAAATCTATGATAGTACATTTATAATCATGAACAATATGAACAAAATGCAAGCGTTTCATTCAAGGACGTGTTATTACACAATAAAATTATTGAGTTAATTCTTACAAGCGAATTAATTAGTTGCTGTCAAGTGTGTGCATTTTATCTGGGCATTGAACCATCTTTAATTCCCGAATAAAAAGTAGGACAGATTCAAGACGAAGAAAGCGATGTTGATACCATGAAGTATTCTATTTACATTGCTAATGATAAGCAATAAGTGATTGAAGAAGCATTTGAATGCTTTCTGTTTAACACCAGGTTTACCACACCCTGTCAATTTGGCGGAATTTGGATTTTATGAGCATAATTGCAAAAAATCTCGATTTTGTAATTTAAGTTACGTACGATGCATCTAGAGATTAATCTCATTTGACGAAAAACTCGGCGATTGTGAGTGATTGTAATTAGGGAATCCAATCCCGGGATTCCGGATCCTGGACAGTTTTAGGTGCTCAAGAATTCCGGGATTAGTAAACATAATCGGGATTGAAATTTTTATCCAACAGAAATCGTACACCTCACCAGCACGATGAAGACTACTAAATCGAGATATTCCCGCCGAAATCTGGCGCTTGGAAAGAGTGGCGTAACTATGAATTGGCAAACTTAGGCGAAGCCTAGGCAGAGTAATTATCTAATTTATGTATACATATGTACAGTACATATATGTTTTTCAAATTGTTATTCTTAAACTTTCCCTACCGGTGATGTATTTACTACACCTCGACTCTAATAATGAGAATATTGATATGACATATAATAGATACGGGGTTCAGAATTTTTGAATTCCTCCGTAATATAATTACGAATCACATCAAAGTATTATAGTATACAAGTATTCATCTGCAGCGATGGAAATAAATAATTTGTCGGGAAATCGGGAATTTTGCAAGTTTTAGTCCGTGTCTCAGCGAAAGGAATTGTATCAGTCACATTGATGACGTTATACGAAAATGCGGGCTCACGCGGTCATCAACTCGAGCTAGCATTTAAATATCTGATGACGATACCTCCAACAAGTGTGGAGGCTGAGCGTGTAAAGTTCAAGTTATTAGGAATTTTTAATCAAATTTATCAATGTAATTTCTTAAACTATTGAAAATCCCCGGGATGGTTTAACGCAATCCCAAAATCCCGGGATCGATATTTTGGCTCGGGATTGGATTCGCTAACTGTGATCCCAGTCCTTTTAATTTGATTAGGGACATTAATTAATCCCTCAAAGAGGCAAGACACAATGTTGTGTCCGAATTCCAGTGACTCATAAAAAGCTTTCTTGCACGTTGAGATCTGAAACAGACAGCGACGGAGAGTTCATTGCATGTTGAGTTTGGAGAGAAACAGAGACAGAGATGGTATCTTGTATACATCTTACGATTTTATGGATTGTTAACCCAAATGTATCGAATAATAACGATGTGTGAATGATATAATGAATCGATTTCAACAGTATTGTTTATGTTTACACAAAGAAATGATCGAATATTATGTGCTATCGAGAGTGTTTGTGTATTTATGTACAAGCATCATACACACTGCGACGGTCCTGACAGATAAGTGCATTTGTACGGGCGATAAGTGGCAGTCATACAAATATAGCATCTAAGATTATGAAAATATTAAATTAACTCACTACTCAAAGGGTTAATCCTATTTTTAACTGAACGACCGATTTATTGACATATGGTATCATTTTTTAATTTATTTATGCATATATGACTCGGTATCCTTCTCGTCAGACGTTATCACTCAACAAACCGGAACCGCATACAATGTGTTAAGCATAATAAACCGGTTTTATTCATGAACATATTTCTATGATAACAAATGTAAAATCAGAACCTAAATAATAGATCATTATCAATTTGAGATATTTTCAATGTGTTGAAGCCAAATATCGATACGTCACCTAGAGACCGTTCTGCTACAAGCGAGGATGATATTTAGATTTCTGAAATCTGAAAGTGGATCGAGGAATCTATATCGAAAAGAAAAAAAATCGTAGATTTATATCATATCAGAAAAAGAAAGGTAGTTTTTTACGAATGCCAGAACGAATTCGATATCCAATTTCTATCCTCCTATATAAACTTTACATTCAGCTACTAAAATCTCTTTTTTGAATAGCAATGTTCTGACTCTAATCTTTCTTCGGTATTGTTCAACTCTATTTTTATACGATACATTTTAATTCATCGCTTAGCAGAAAACGTCAGAGCCTAAAATTGATAAAGGCCATATCTGACATTGTATTCTAGTTTATCATCTGATATCAGGGTTCAAATGTGGTGTACATTCGACGATGACCTGTTGAAATCCCTGGTTAAAATAGATCATCGCCAAACCGCCAAAAATGAATACAACTTTCGCTTTCGGTAGAAAAGAGAGGGTTTGTGGTGTGTTCCGTCATTATGGAGACGCTACGCGCATGCGCCGTAGCGTGTTTACCGTATGTCTATACGTAGCATAAAGCGACCGGCAGCAAGCCTGTTTTATTATATATTACACAAACACGGTTTCATCGTTTAGCCAACAATTTAATATTTTTCTTGTTGCGATTATGTTGTTATCTTTCAATTTCAAAATGTATTGAATGTGTAATATGCTTTGTTTATTACTGTTCGCAATTTGTTTATATAGGCGTAATCGCAATGCCAAGTTAACAACGATTGTGGTGCATTTTTTTATACGCTTGGTCGTATTTATAAAAATTATACATACATCCACAGGATGTGGGACAAATTCAAAAAAATAATGAAACCACGTCTTCTCGAATGGTTCCAGATAAAATTCGCTACGTGTTCGTACGTCCTATGAATGACAACCATACACATGTTAATGATTTTGAATCTCGGCTAGTCATCATCAGTGACTAATCTACAGTATCTGAGGAAAAAGCGAGAGAATAAAATGCATTTATCGGTGAACACTCGAGTCACTTCCGCGGTGGGCAGATTGTGGAGTGCTCTGACATCCGCTGAAAGCGATGTCATGGATCCATGACGAACGACGTCTTCCTGAGCGGACCCAAGTTCAGAAGCTGATCGTCGTTTAAGATGTCAACTGATGTTCCGCGGAGACGTCCAGTTCGTCGTCTGAGTGCTTGAATGAATAATGACAGTGTAATAAGTGTGCACTCGACGATAAGTGACGCCACTCGACGTTATTCGCAAGGCGAGTATAAACACGGTGAGTCACGAGTTACGTCACCCGAGTGCCGAGTACCCGAGTACCCCCTACAACGCCTCTCGCCATATTCTTCATCTCGCGAAGGCCTCGCAGAACGACGCTGCAATGTAAACACCGTTCGCCGATTCCAATAACATATCTACATCATTAATCAAATCCGCTCCGCAGCACGTAGCTGACCGTGAAGAATTCGCGATGGCTCGCACACAATCACGGGAGGCATTATCGAGTTAGCATCACCGATTTCTACTTTTAATTATTTTCTGCAATTACATCTCGCCAATATTGAAATCGCCATTGCATTGTGACGACTCCGGCGGCGTATCGATCTTGCTCACAGACGGGAATCTCGCGAGAGGTAAACACCGTGACTCACCCACCGTGCAGGAGATATGACGTCATACACTCCCCCTGTGAGCCGACTCGCCTCCCGTCGAACTCCAGACGGTCGGTGGTGAGAGACACCCCCGGGAGGATGACTAAACATCAAATTCCACCATTCTCGATACTGAAACTGTCCGGACGTATGTGTCACCTGAGGGTTTTCCATGACAAAGAGAACAAACACATCGAATGCATATTCATTTCGAACTTCCTTTTTTCAGTGTATTCTTCTGAAAGCCATATCAATAACGAGCGAGAATATTATTCATAGTGCCTATGTATATACACGTCAATGAATTTATCAACAAAGAAAAAACTCCCCTTATCCTATCCCCTACCGTCATTATAAAACATTTCCCCAATGAAATAAATTCCATATGAAATGTCAAGCCCTTAACGACATTTGATGAAAGCGCAACTTGCACTCTTCAAGCGAAGTCTTATTCCGTACGCAATTAAAACACACTCATAAAAACCTTAAGCTTGCCAAATATTCACGAATTTATATGAGACTGCCAAAGAAAATAAAACATCAACAATTTGGAGCGCCGAGTGACTATGATAAAATGGAGATCCACACAGGTCATTATGATCGCCGAATATCCATATGGATCGGAATTTTCAAATCATTTAAAATAAAACATCCAATAAAAATATCCAAGTTTAATAAAGGCGAGTTTTCAACCAGAATTCCGTATATTCACGTTCGTGCAGCACACAAGAGTTGTTTTATCAGAATTAAAATACCGAATGGAAATTACAACATAATTCCACTCGCATGATCGAAGTTCTCAAGTACTATAACAACGTTACAAATACTTCCTTTGAGTCAGGGTTTTTCGACAAGTTTTTAATCGAGGGCACATTCGAGATATTTATGCCCAATTTAACATTGAATAAGCGCTGATTTTTGCGAGATAAATGGCGATACAAGATCGCCCTCATTCAAGACATTTTTCGCTGTGAATTCTGGGTAAAAAGTGTTTTTCTTAAAAACGTATTTATTTTCGAATTTTATTGCAAAATATTCGAAGCGTTTTTTCTAGAGAATCATATCAAATTTTCAAGTGATATATACCGTTCTTAGAAAACCAAGAAAAACTCATGAGGATCTAAAAATAATCCAGAATGCTGTACGACGCAAAGAAAATGACAAAGCGGAGGTTAGGGGATCACATTAAGAATTCATGCTATTCAATATAGAATCTTCTGACGAAGTTCAATTGTATCTTTAGACGTGGTTGTTCTGAGAATGCAGAACCTTTAAATCTTTTATATTCTACAGAAAAAAAGACAATTAATTCCAGGGCTATAACAAGGGGGTGGCAAAGTAGGCACCCGCCACGAGCATAACTGGACTTTTTCGTGAAAGATTGGACCTTTTGTAATGAGAGTTTGTAATAGCTCTGTAGATATGTTCAGGTATGGCGCCTGATCGCGAGGCACTTGTTCGTCATATCAGCGGTCCGAAAAGCGGACCGATTAGACACACAGACTTTGTGACTACTCTGTCCTCTTTTAGGGCCTTTTGCGGCATTTTTTATGATTTGTACGATCGTGGAAGCTTCCTCAGAAGCTAACTTACATTGGTGGCTCGCGCCAAATGAGGTCGTGAACAAATCTAGACTTCCCCCCATCATCTTACTAATTTAAGCGTGTCCTTGCAAACATGGATATTAAATTCAGGTTTTGTGCCTTGCTTATCAAAAGTGTACACACTTTTGATTTGATTGTGAGCAAACGCGGCATCCTTCTTGCGCACAGCTTTCTCATGTCCAAATTTTCGGTCAATATGCGATGTACAGCATTTTTTGAAAGGCCTACCCTATCTACTAGTTTGCGCACTTACAATCGACGGTGTGACATGATTTTTTTCAACATTTCTTGGGTGATTACTTCGTACGGCCTTGTCTAACATTTCCTTTACTATAATGTATTCACTACAACTCGAATCTAATAATAGGAATATTGATATGAAATATAATAAATGCGGGGTTCAGAATTTTCTAAAATTTCATATGGTGTACCAAAAACATATCATAGGAGCGCGCGGGTGTTTTTATAATAGTATTATTTAACTTTTAAAGTAAGGGGGGGGGGGGGCAAGTACGATACTTGCCATGGGCGCTTCATACCCTCGTTAGGGCTCTGATGAATCCATTCAGTACATCTGAAACTCAAACCGTCAATTCGTCCTGAAATTCAAACCAAAAAGATTCTTCAAAATCATTATTACGTAGCAATTCTATCGAGCATTTGTGATTATGTTTGCAATTCAACCATTATAACTGTTTCTCCTAAATTCGAGGCCTTCTATGCAAGAGAAGGCTTCAATCTCAAATTGCGAAAGTGCATTGTATGCTGCTGTTATGACTACATAGAAATTATTTATGGTGTCGAAACATGGATGCTGATTTGAGTCATCCATAGAGAGAAAAGATGCTTTAGAAATGTGATTCAAAGTAAATAATGCTAACATTTGTTGCTCCATATAATCGATTACTTTACATCTTATACTTATGTTAGTTCATGTGTAAAATTAACACTTTACGGGTCCGGATCCGCGTTTTCGTGTGAGTGGACGCATTGACCGTAAAAAGTTAACACATTCCCATCGGGTTATGCATAGGATTGTTTTTCGCCTGACGTGAGATGTATATGCGAAAATTTGTAACATTAGAAAAAAAATGTTTAGGGCATCTTACTGTATAGAAATACGTAAATATATCGATAGTTTTTTAACTGTAGTTTATAATAGATAAAGGCGCACAGGTGTGTCTCCCGCATTTAAGCGTTAGTGCACAACAGTTGCACATATGCGTAAAACGACGGGAATGTGTTAATATATAAACTAAACGAAGGGAAGATTCTTTAGCATGTAATTACGAATAAGAATAAAAGCGACAAGACCTGACCACAACTTCTCAGCTTTAAATATTTCGACCACAATTTTCTGATAAAACAATCCTTTATATGAATCATAAAATTGAAGCTACGCACCATTCAATAAAAACCTATGACAATGCACTCAAAATTGACAACTCATTCCTACGATAAAAATTGGTGGTACGGTTTATGTTATAAATACAATTATTTAGACGAATGAGTCTAAAATTGGGTTTAAGGATAAATTCAAGATTAATCAAAAAAACCCAAGCCAAAACATTAACATTAGTGGGGTAAAAATAAAGGAGGTAAACGACTATATTTATTTGGGGCGAATGGTTGATTTCGGCAATGATCAATGAGGATAAGCCAAAATTTGGTATACAGAATGTTCAGCATGATATATTCTCGTCAAGGAACTCAGTATGCAGATAATAACGAAACGTGATCGCAAAAGAAATTACGAAAGTTTGTGAAATCATTGTAAGAGTGAAGCATTTGAATTTGCAGTGGGCAGAACATGTGGCAATGCGATGGGACGAAAAATGGAAGAACTTCGCAGAAGTCAGGTAGATAAAACAATGAAAATATTTATGGATGGGAATAAATCTGAATGAAAGTGATTCAAGAACGGATTTCATCGGCCTGTTGATGATGATGATGATGATGATCGATGTCGAATGCAATAACGATAAGAACGGCTATTGAAAACTACGTTTAATAACTAGAACGAAAGATGAGTCAGTCAATGTAATGAGACGATGTTTATTTTCTCAGTCACATGCGCATTTGTTCAGCAATTAAAAATTTCATAATTCGTACATCTAACGCGTTCGAATAAGCCGGTTAGCATGATTTTGGCATTTGGATGTTTAAAAATTATGATTTGACATTTTTAAAGCAGATAATTCATCCATGTGGATCTTGCACAACCAACATGTTACGTAATTCAACCACCAGTACTGTTTTTACAAAAACTCCGACTGGTTATAGCCTTATTTAACAGTGCAGACAAGTGCATCGGCCATATATAACACGTCCAGATACGACTGCGAGTATATTTAGCGATCTGTCGACATTGCATATATGAAGACGAAGATAAACAAATCAGAAATTCGATCGATGACGATGTTCGGTCGTCCAGCGCGATGGATCGATTAATCCAGCTGCTTGTAAGGACACTCCGTCCATGGCGATCAACATATTATTGTGCTACAGCAGGAGCTTATTTGTGGAATTTATACGAACAATTACAACAGGGGGAAAAAAAAAAAGAAAACGTGATGGTGTTCCTCCCACGCGAGAAATATTGCGGATGACCGTGGAATGCTAAAATTAGCGTTCCAATCTGATGAATAAAAGCCGTTACAAAATTCGTTCGCGGATATTTCATATTCGCGAATTTGAGACGTGATCTTATATCGATTGCTGTTATTGGAGATAGAACTGCAAGCAGTGATCTAAACGGGAAGTGCATCCACTTAGCATGAATCAGAGGAGCATCTTATGCAGCGGCAAGTCAAATTGGCACGCTGCAGACATGGAAAACAATAATACAGAGTTCGCCAAGTCAAGTGTTACCGATTTAATATGGCAGTTTTAAATTTATCCAAATCGTATATTTAACAATTAATCTGTGCATTGAATTAATCGATCTGACACACAAATGCACGCAGAGATTCATGGCCACTCGCTGTTCAAAATTTTTCATTAATCTTATTTAGTAAAAGTTGGATTTAGTGCAGTTCTAGTATAGTATTACGCAATTACGTGCATTCAAATATAAAGCAACCACACTGCTAAAAAGTGGCAAAGTATTGATCAACTACTATTGCGTGGATCTTGATGGATGTCGAAAATTCCACTCATTAAGTGGTACAAAAATGTCATGGCATAAAGCGCGAGATTGAACGATGATATAATGTCAATTAAGAAAATGTTATGAGGTCCTCGAACATTTCCCAAGCAACCGGTCTCGGATGACCGATAAACGCCGTGTGTAATAGATGCATCTTAAGTTTCTGATGCATCTAATCGGAGAAGAGACGCCATGAGCCCACGCGAATTGATGACCGACTCTGTTCTTGATCTCGCGAATTCCGAGAAGCAACGATTTATGGGAACGAATCGACGTATTAATGAAATTCCTCCGATGATTGCGTGCGTAACGCGAAGGACCTTCGCGAATAGAACCCCAAGCGTTGCAGTCTATATTGAAGGCAACGAGTTCAGCGGAGAGTTCGATATCGACGACAAACGCAAGGCCAAGGATGCAAGCTCGTTTGCCAACAATGGACGACGACCTGAATACTAAAATTAAAAGGAGGAGCAGTAATCATACTCTCTAAAGTGAAGGGACCGGCGCAGGGAGCCGCTAATAATGGATTACAACCTTAGAATCGTAATGAGAGCCTTGATTAAAGCGGTCGTAAATTACGATGCGCATTATTAGTGTTAATTGACGAATTAAAAAAGAGCATAACAAGTGTCCACAGCCTTGGCGAGTCAAACGCGCGGCGGAAGAAATTGGGTTCAATTCATCCGTCGGAGTGAGATTTTCGCGGTTTTTTTCGCCGATGGCTAGTAATCATCCCATAAGCGCCGGGTGAAAGGAGAAGTGCAGTGTTCCGGTCGAAGGACTCCCGGTAGCTGCAGCACTAATGCGCCAGTTAACTGCATTCACTTGTGTGCATTTGTTTACGAAGGCCAACGCCCTGCTGCAGTTCTAGTGGCTCTGCGTCGTCGGACTACCTTCCATTCGCGGAAAGCCGACGACATCTTGCTTCAGTGCTTCATCTTTGCTATGCATTTCAGTGCAGGGACCTTCAATTTGGGCCACGAATCGACTGTCAACAACAAGATCGATCGTATTTATCTTCGCCAATCGACGAGAGCTAAATTGAGTCCGACCCCCCCATATAAAATATTATTGATTAGATATCAATAACATTTCCAAGCAAATTCTAAGCGTGCGTCGCATTCAACAAAATTGTGTAATCAAAAAATGTGCTAAATACACAATACAAAGAAAACATATGTCGAAACGATAC
Source organism: Stenopsyche tienmushanensis (assembly GCA_008973525.1). Taxonomy (NCBI): domain Eukaryota; kingdom Metazoa; phylum Arthropoda; class Insecta; order Trichoptera; family Stenopsychidae; genus Stenopsyche; species Stenopsyche tienmushanensis. The sequence goes on from WACJ01000135.1 coordinate 668,673, forward strand.
TCCAAATTTACATAACTGCCTCACATTTAACACCATATGAAATGCCAAGTGACGAACTTATTAATTCGTCATATCACGAATAAAATTCTAATCCTCGTAAGTCAATTCAAGTTCGACCGTTGGAACAGGGTTTTCCAAGAAGCGCATAAAAGTTCATTGCACACACAGATTAAATTTAAAGTTGGAGTTATAGCAGTATATGTTTATTATAAAATGAATTGCTGGATATACATTAAAATCATCCATTCATTCATGGTCCATTTATAAAAAAATCTTCAAAAGGAAACCCATTCTAGAATGATAGATATGTACCTCCATATTGTCATTCTTTGGATACTTGCATAAGAAAACATAATTTAGATTCTTGATAATGCATAATAAAAGACAATGGCAAATCAGCATTATCGAAATATTTTGCAATATGTTTACCATTATTTTCGTTCAAAATGCATATTTCTTACGGTACTAAATTATCAAAAATGCGAATTCAAGGGATTCGTCATTTGATTTGACAACTATCGATAATTTTATTTGAAAAACCCACCAAAAAAACCGTCCAAACATAACTTTTCATATATCCTCGTAAAAATAATCAAAAACAAAACTGTGAAATCCCCGCATTCGTCAAATACATTTTTGTGCTATCTAATCTCCATCACAAAGATAACAAGCGTTTTAAATGTATATTTATGCGTAACCACTTTGATGGTTTCTCCAGAAAAAAAAAAACTGGTACATGAGACCCTATAGAGCGGCTTACAAACCCCAATAAAAGAAGTTTAACATGCGATTCAAAAGCTCATAGATATACAGTACACACATGTTTTTCAAATTGTTATATTAACCTTTCCCTACCGGTGATGTATTTACTACACCTCGACTCTAATAATGGGAATATCAATATGAAATATAATAGAGACGGGCTTCAAAATGTTTGTATTCCTCCGTAATATAATTACGAATCACATCAAAGTATTATAGTATACAAGTAGTCATAAGCAGCGATGGAAATAAATAATTTGTCGGGAAATCGGGAATTTTGCGAGTTTTAATCCATATCTCAGCAGAAAGAAATTTTATCAACACACAGTGTTATAAGAAAATGGGGGCTCACGCTAAAATATATTCACGCCTTAAATTTTCTTTATTTCGATTATGTTAAATAGGTTTGTGGGGTAATTTCTTTGATCCGATAACTGCACCTCTTCGGAGATCGTCTTCTGCTTTTCATTGCTGGCATATTGCCTAGAACAGTTTCTCAAGACTCTCCAAAGTGTTTACAAAACATTTGCAGTATACGACACTAATATGAAGAAAAGAGCCTCTTTTCGAAATACCTGAATTCAACGTTCAGATTGCTATCAAAACGTTTCATAAAAATCAAATCTCATATTATGTATTTTGTGGGAGTTCACTGATTTGACGTATCTTTTATAATGTAAATTCTTGAAGAAGAAAAAATGAGTTTGAGAAGTGCTGTTTTGTAAAATGTACATGTACCGGAATACGTTCACAGCCCACTCTCAGCTGATTGGAATGGAAGTAAAATCGCCCACATTTTCAGTGTGGACCAAAATCATTTTTATCGCTCTGCAAATGAGAAAAGCGACTCAGTGCTTGTCAAACGTTTCGGCCGACAAACAATAAACTAAAACGAACGATGCTATAATCATTGACGTGACATTTAAACGAAAATTGAATGTCACAAAAGCTCATTTGGCAATTTTGTCACGTTTATTTATATGCGACTATAATCAGTATGAAATTTTCGGTGTGCAGGGCATCTGTTCGAAATTGGATTGTTTTCATAGATAAACGGGTGCCATTATCTCCCCCATTTAGCCATCGATTAGAGAAAATACGTGGGCGCAATCGATTTGCATGCAATAATGGATATAAATATGGAAGAGCAGAGCCAAATGTATCGGCGTAGTTATCTAACACTTTCACTTTAAATTGGATCGAACAGATTATTACGATATTATTAGGTCCTCCCGAAAGAAATCCATTATGCAATCAATAGACGAATTATGACAGAAACTCTCATCTCCAACATCGGCCGTACAAGTTTATTTAAAAGTCATTTGTAAATTGAGCAGGATGGCTAACAACGCGGAGCGATATAACACATGCATCATTATTATCAAGATGCAAAAATGCAACCAAGAATGCAATGGTTTTCTAAGAAAAAAAAACTTCCATTCTGTTTGGTGGAATATGACTGGAGTTATTTACTACGAATTTCTTAAACCGGAACTCAAACGGGAAAGTTTCACCACATCCTTCATATTTTATTCAAATTTAGCACCTTCTGATTAGGACTTATTTTAGAACATGCATAAAAAGACAAACAAATAAAAACGTAAATGAAATAAAAAATAATTTGGATTCCTATTTTCATTTGATATCATCCATTTCAATAAGATGATAAAACTTATAGAGTTGGTTTCTAGCTCGAATAAATTTTATATCGATTGATGTAAAAACATGGATTTCTTTTGGGATAACCTAATATATTACCGCAAGCATCTGCAGGGATCGTCGATGGATCAAATTTCATTCAAGTAAACGATATTATGAGCCTTTTATAAATCGCCACATGCATTCAATTGGCAACTATGTTTTCGATGAAAATCGCAAATATTATCCCAACGGTCATATAAATGTGAGCTTAACGCGCGAGATAAACGCCTGTTTTATGGCGGTTAGTGGAATACGCCATTGGTTGTGTATGGGCTGTTTATTTCGATAGCAAAATAAATAAATAAACGAAAGTGCACAATAACACCATTGAGCGAAAATAAACGAATTTTGCACAAGTTGGTGGTATGTCGGTGGGCGAGTCTCATGTAGGTGTGTATAAGCCAGTTTGAGTCACTCTTCAAGGTTATTTCGAGAGGTGCGAGGACCTCTTGTTGTAACATTGAAACGGCGATAGCACCCAACGAATTCGCCGAAGAAGTTGTGAAAAAATGAGAAGACCGAAAAAGGACACCGAGGAACGCAGAACGCTCCGAAATCGACGGATTTTATTCTAATAACCGGGCGTGATAACGTCTGAGGATGAGTGTTTTTCCTACCGGACCAGAGATTAAGTGGTTAACCGTCGATTTCTAGAACGCTTTTCTGATAACACATTTTAATCGAGTCCACAATCTATAGATTGCAATAAAACATCGATTTAATCTATGTGTGTACGTACAATGAGCATCGATTGATCTAACATATCAGTGCTGTGTACGATTCAATTATGTTGAAGTGGAAATAGGCTAAACATAAAGTGGATGGCAAATAACTTAAAAACTTATAGCAAAAGATAAGCGATTGTATTGTCAGCTATTTTTGAAGTGAAACTTGCATAGGCAAATTTGGCTTGAACGCCACAAAAAATGAAACTCCAATTGGGGGTTAGTTGGAGGGAAAAAAAAGAGAATTGTTTGTGGTGTGTACGTGTATAAAGCAACCACTACACAAATAGCAAGCCTATTTTATTTTATATTACACAACACCCAAAAAAAGGCAATGCATAAAATCAACCTTTTCAAGAAACTAAATAGTTTTATGAAATGCTAATCGATTGAATGTTGATAAGATAAAGATGAAATTCTGAAGGCCTCATTTCATGAAGATCGGTCACGAGCAACGCGATCAGAAGTAATGAAATCGTGTACATGAATTGCAAGCCTGAAGAGCTGAAGTCTCAAGGCCGATCGATACACAGAAGGCAATCGAAATTCTAATTGAGCCAATATGTTGATTTAGCATACAATTTGGCGTATGTTAACCTCTGCTTATTGCTCTTTGTCCTGACTGAAATATTATGAAACAAAAAAAACCCACTTTTTGGAATTCCATTTTAAAAATGTGACGGTCGTTAACAATAAGCTACAAGAAAACGAACACAATGTTATGGTTTGCCATTGATTTTTGATTGTGATTTTTAATGGTAATTTAAGGTAGTAGAATATCAATAAAATGATATTTCCAGTAACAGTAAGCTGCCATTTTTATTTTGCTTACTTTACTTTAGATAGATTGTAAACATCAACCTCTGGGGCAAAACATTAGAAGATCTTGAGGGATGCATGCAAAAGTCGATATTAGTATAATACGTGATACAAAAGACACTCTCAAAAAAAGTGCAAATTCAGGTAGATTAAAGTATTGATATAGAAAAATGTGTGTAGCTGCCATTTTGATTCGAAAACATTTTACACAATGAAACAAATTAAGTCTTTCTTAATAGATCACCCAATGTGATCGTATGAAACGATCGATACACGAGACCCTCAATGACGGCACACTACACTTGAATCGACATTTCTCTACAAATTTACATTCAATCGCTCAAATTGCAAAATGCTTAGGAAGGATAATATCGACGCAGATATAAACGGGACAGTTGAGTCTTATGGAAGCGTCGGTCGGCCCAGCGATATTTCCCAGAAAATCGGACCAGAAACACAATTTCGCAGCAATTCAACAGCACCATTAGCACAAAAATGTCGATGCCGCGTTTAATGAATCAGCGTCGTACGCAAGAATGCTATTTATACGAAGAAAAAAATTGCTGTTAAAAATACACATACAAGACATCGTTCCAATTCGAGTTATGCAGCAGACTGAGTGACAAAGAGCAACATTGCGTGACACGTGCCAAACGTTCTAATGACGTTTGGTAAATAAACCGTTTAAGAGTAACAAACGAGACAATGTCAACAAACACCTTGCACTCGAAAAGGTTTCAACGAATCAACTGGTAATTCGAAACCATTAGCTGGACTGATGAAGAGATATGGACGATCGTGTCACTCTCGGCTTTGCTGCAGCATTTACTAATTAGCATGAATCGACGACAGTACCGTGTTCCATCGAGGACGCAAAAGCGGCAATCCTCGCCGAAGAAGACCAAAACTCGGAGCGAAAGATGGCGTGTATGTGGAAATGATCATTTTCTATACTAGAACTGATTCAATAATTACTTAAGCTAGATTAGCAACTACGAGAAATCGACTGCATAAGCACTTCCTACTGCATAATTGCTAAAGTCAACTAGAAAACCATTGCTTATTCGCTTAAATACATGGTAAACACAGTTCATATTTAATGCTATATTTTATTCATATTAATGTATTCGAGTTATGTGTTCATTATGGATTTAAATCACATAAATGTGAGAGTGCTTAACCCTTTGGCATCGAGTCGTCACATTTGCGACGATCGAATTCGGTGTGAAAAAAGCGAGACGGCAATTTTGCTTCCCCCTAGCTCTTTTCGCAATAACTTACGAAATTTATCCCGATGCCAAAGAGTTAATATGCTTAATCTTAGTTGCATTTGGGTAATTTATGTCCCACACAATAATGTGATTCCTAGTTATAAATTTATTAGCAACACATCTCAATTTTCCACAGAAAATGTGGTAATTGCATCGATTCAATAAATGTTCGAGGGGATTCCTTGGATATATTAAATTGCATATTCCAGGAACACTACAGGATTCATGATATTTTATACGGTATAAATCTAAAAAATGCACAAATTACGTGCCGAAAGAACCGTGGGATATGGTATCAACAGGACTGAGTCAAACTGTGAAACCGCGTTATCCCCGAGGAATAATTCGCAGATTTTCGCCAAAATGACATCATAGCATATTATTATGACTTCATTTGTGCGTACTTCCCACAAAAATCTATATTTATACTCTCGGCTTGGTCGTATAGTTTATGTATACGGAAGACTTTTTATAAATTGTGTGTATGCCTATGTGATTCGCCTATGTAACATTTCATACGATTGCATTCACAGTTTTCAGATAGGAGTTCCTGGTAAATATAATTTCAGCCGAGAATTCTTCGTGCAGCAGTGGGTGGATGGGTTGATCGCACCGATGATGAACTAAATTTAGTACATTCACAAGTTCACCACATTTATATTTTTTAAACACATCAACGGCTTCGACATTGAACACTATTTTTTTGAATCATCACTGTTTTTTTTATCACACACGTTAGAAAGAGAAGCTATCCCTCATCCGTAGGAACGCTATCTTGATGCAGAGATGGCCGAAAGCGCAGATAACACTCACCTAAAATAAAGATAAAAATAATCCGTTAATGATACATAATGCAAAATAAGAATCGCAACTGAACATATGACTAACTGACATTCAATTATCTATTAATCTCACACGAAGTGAAGGTTTTATAAAAATACGTAGATATTAAACAGACATATCATACATTTGAAGAATATATTATATAACGATAAATAATTATAAATTATATTTGATAGTCGATAAAAACAGTATACAAATCAATCAGATGCGCATAAACATGTTAGATATTACGCCACAAAATCATTGTCATATGAAAATTTTGCATTATCTCCAGCAATGTGGATGATGACCTTCAAACAATGAGTGGGTCGATAAAGTCCGGGACAAAATGGGAAATGACGAAAGCAGCACTTTATCAAAGAACAGCATTTGCCGCCTATTCCCGATCTACATAAATTTTGCACAAGTTTCCCCCTATGCTTTGTAGACAACAAGGACATGACCCGAATGCGTCAACGAGCTGGGAAAACTCATCACGCCCTTCCGGGATTTTCCAATTATTCGTCAATATCCGGCGATTCAAGTTCAAAAATTCGAGCGTCCCATATTCAAAGTTGGTCAAGTATACGATTTGCGGCATGCTTTTAAATACGACGAGACTATGAATCGCTTACGGCCAAAAGAGTTTCACTAAATACTCGTTATAATTGCAGCAGCGTACAATAAGGAAAATGGGGACACGATCCAGCAAAATAAAATAAAGACGAAAGAAAGATTTGCATTGTTGAGTCCTGTGGCGGAAAAATGCATGCATATCTACATTCCAGTCTAATCTTAAAATTATAGCTCAGATTGAAATACAGATAAAAGATATTGCGATGCTATCAACATTTTTTGCAATTGAGTGAAACAAAGTCCACAATAAGCAAATAATTTCAAAGCAAACCTATTTATCCAAGATTGGAAAGTGAACACTAGGCGTTATGCTAAAATAATAATACGCGAATATTCGGTCATTTCTTGGTGTAAACATAAACAATACAACTCGATTCATTATATCATTCACATATCACTATTGGTCGATAAATTTGGGTTAACGATCTATAAAATCGTACGATGTACGCAAGATACTCTTCGTCTCTGTCTGTCACCGAGCTCAACGTGTAAGAATGCTCTTTCTGAATCATTGGAATTCGGCACTGTCTTACCTCTGTAAGGGGTTAAGCTAGATGGCATGATACATATGGTTGAGCGAATAGACAAGGATAGAAATGCGAATTCGAGGCCGTTCTCCAAAAATGTTTACTTTTGATACTTGGAAATCTTCCGCGAAAGTTAAGATTTGAGAGTCGTTATAGAAAGACGTAACAATGGGACGCTCGACTCGCTTTATGGCAAGAAGACAGAGATTCCACTGCACTTACCCCAGAGCCTTCATTCGGTCGAGAGGTATACTTTTTCTGACAAGCATATCAGTGATTTTTTATCCTCAAAATAACGAGAATGCATATGCAAGTGAAGATCTTGAGATGTTAGAAGAACTGGGTGTAAAATAAGATGAATAATTTATCAGAGCTGGTAGTTCATGGGAAAATATTTAATGGACTGAGCTTCCAAACAACAATAATTTACACCCATCGGTAAAATTGGGTTTCTGATAGATTTACTTTCTGAATATTTACTTCCCGGCTGATTTTCTTTCATTATTTATGGATGAAAGAGCAATAAGCCGTCTGGTCGCGAAAACGACCAATGCAACAAATAAAAAACTAGAAATAAGAAGCAATTAATTCCGACGACTTCTACTTGGAGAGTTCTTACGTTTTGTTACCAGAAGAAAAAGAGACTCCATTATTTGACCGCATTTAGTCGAAGAACAAATCATCGATCGTTCAGAGCAGCGTGTGACTGTCGAAGCGAGGATCCGCCCAGGTCATGATTACCCGATGAAACATCACGCCAATCTCTGCCAAATGCGCTCTTCGATTTAACATACACGATAAAGATACGCCTCGATTGCTTCGGCTATATTTGAAATCCTCATAATAAACGACACCATTCATACATTTTATTCTCATTGTTTACAGCGAAGAGTGGGAAATCATAAATGTGTTTATGCATAACGTTTTAACGTCGAGGTGATGGGATTATAGAAAGACGATGTAAATGTATTTTTTAATGATTTAATGAAACGCCATGCACCTGAGAAAAAATTCGACGATTGTGGCGTCTGTTTTTGTGCTCGGGTGTCTCTTTCGAATGAGAATTCTGGGATTACAACGAGAATACGTGTATTTTTGAGTTGGTCTAGTGTTTGTATTAAATGATGATATTCTGTGGTGTGTCAACATCGAATGTCGACTTTGAGGCATGATTCAAAATACCCTATTTGGTAATATCTCTCAGGCTATCGTCGGCGCTCCGAATTACCTCACGCTCGCGCACATTAGACCAAGGCCATCGGCAACATATTTGAAATTGCTTTTGAAAGACAACACAGGTTAGGCTGCATCGATGAGCAACTTGGCACGAAAGTTCCTAAGCAAAACGATAGATGCGAGTGGCTCAGTCGATTATTTGTGTGCCACATACCGCGTACGAGTTTACGCATCGGCCGGGGCGTAGAAGCCGACTACCTGCAGCTGGTCCTACTCCGGCGGTACCTGCGACATTTAAGTGGATCATTACGGGTACCTCCGTCCATATTCGCTCCGAAGAATTCGGACAGTGGCTCTATGCAAACGAGGGCATCAGGTAGAAAATGCACCTGCGTTAATTACGGAAGTCCATCGAAGCCACCGTGAAGATGCGCCATCACCAAATTGGGAAGTAAAGGGTCGCCGGACGGACGCCTGCGCGCGCGCTCCGGGCTCGCCCCAATGATTCACCTCCAGAAATAGCTTTCTAGCTGCTGATTTGTTGTGAATGGAGTCGTGAAACAAATTGAATGTTTATTGCTGTTCGAAGTGAGTTTCGGTGGAGATTGCCTACGGTATGCGGCCTGCCAGATGGAAATAGACTACCCACGGCCATAACCTCTCGAAAGAATGACCTCCAGATATTCGCGGAATGACGTGCGACAGGGGCGCCAAAGGCGAAGTCCCCCGACTCCCCCGGCATTACCACCCCTTTTATCAACACGATTATATATGACCAAATACTTATTTATTCCATAATAAGGATTACCATTATCAAGCACTACAAAGTCTACGTTGAGCAACAAATGAGTCAATAATACCCAATGACCAGCGAATTGAACCCTAGAACGAGCGAGACGATTGGATGACGAAAGTCGTTGAATTTTGCAATGTTTTGAATTGACGGAAGACATTTAAAAACATTGATCATATCTTGATGACCTGAATATTTGCAGTTCACTGTCACACACGTGAATTTGATACATGTCAACCGTCACAACAAATTAAAACCGAAAAGTAACGATCCGTTAGCTGAACTATACACAACTAATACATTTAATAGCCCTAATACGGAATTATATTCACAACATCTAAATATAAATTGAATTTGGATCCGCAAAGCATGGAATTAAATAAGCCAAGAAACACGCAACTCCACATAACTAATATTTAATTCCTTAACTAGTTATAACTATATAGAAGAAGAAAAAAACTAGATATCATCTGCTCGAGAAAGCCCTTTCCGGTAAAATCAAAATTTTTCTTCCGGCGCGATCGAGAATCTCTACAGGCCATACGCGTCTATAGCCGCACATCTCATATTATGATTCTGTTTGCGTTCACAAATGATACTCGGATGTCATACTGCCGTCAATGTCGAGCGCACGTAGAGGTGATCGCATGATATAGACGCACTCTGATATTCTCTATTACTATTTGATATCTAAAGAAAAAAGCCTTCCATTACCTAATTCCAGAGGATATGATGCATGACGTTGAGAATTATGCAAAGATTATGATCAAAAGAAAGCTGCTCAATCTACAAAACCACAAGAATTTCTTCGTCTGAGATATTGCTATTTATTCAATATCAAGCAAACACGAACTATGTTCGACTGGACTATGATAATGAAGATCAGAGCCGTAACGAGGTTAATATTATTATAAATGCAATCATATTATTATTATGTATATTTTAAAATAATACACGAATATAGTCCCAAAAGTATCCGACCTAACGTATAATGGATGCTGTTTTAAGTGTCTTAAGTTTCAAGATGCTATATTGTTTAAAAAAATTAGCTTAGTACGATAGATAAATATAAAGTTTTTATGAAGGGGTGGGGAGGGGTAAGTCTAGACCCGTTTGCAACCTCATTTGATGCGAGCCACCTATGTAAGTTAATCGTACAGATCATAGAAAATGCCGCAAAAAGCCATAAAGGAGGACGGTGTGTCCAATCAGTCCGCTTTTCGGACCGCTGACACGACGGATGAGCGCTTTGCGATCGGGTGCCATACCCGAATATGTCTACAAAACGATTACGAACTCTCATTATAAAACAAAGTTGTCCGAAGAAGACTGATGTGGTGAAGAGGGATAAAACAATTTGTTTATATTATAAAAAACGGACAGAATTAATCAGTGTTGATTCATGTAAAGTACAATGGTCAAGTAAAATAAAAACTATGTGCAACTCTCGACCGGTCGGTATTCTGCGTATTGCGCCCCAAAGTCGTCCGTGGCGGGCGCCTGTTTAGCCACCCCCTTGTTACGGCCCTGATGAAGATATTGCTTACAATAAAAGCATCAGTGTATATTTAGTCTGTTGTCTGCGCATCCGTGGGAACGCATATGATATCTACAAATATGAATGTATAAATTGGATAACACGATTTGTGATCCTTATCTGCGACCGGTATAGAATGATTTTATGCAATATTACAACGTTTTTTCAACCCATAGCTATTTTCTTACACTAATTAGTAACATCAAATGGCCATTTCAAACGTTCTCAACCTCTGACACCCTTTGGCATTTATCATCCACGTTACACAACCATTGTAACGCATGCATGTTCCTCTCGAGACAAATCGGTAACGCGTATTCGTGTTCATAGCTTAATATCCGATTCATCACGATGGACGTTGAAATTTTTGGCAATTATTGTTAAAAAAAAATAACTTATAGCTACAACAAAACACACTTTATTGCGAATTTAAGGAAAAGACAAGTAAACAATCGACCGGTGATATTTGCATCATGCATATTTCCGTATATCAAGGAAAATTGCTTATAATATTGTTGCGTGTGGATATGTAATTCTCCTTGTTTCCCTCATCAATCTAACAGACAATCGGCGATAATGGACACCCTCCCCCTTCTATTAATTTGTCATATTGAGGGGGTAAAATCTATTAATAGCGCATCGTGCGAAACGACAGCAGTCGAAAGATCAAAAGGTGTTATCATACTGTCAAGAAATCCACTATCAATGGGCCCAATACATTTGAAATTTTGATTAAAACAGCATTTGTGATAAACGCTGTCATAGGGACGAGCTATTAAAAATCGCTGTCAAAAACATGACTTCATACCAAAATACATGGTATAAATATAGAACGGTTTGACATATCTGACCTGGCCAATTAATACATTTATGTTCGAATGCACTCAAACGAGAGAGAAAAATCAAATTAGGCATTCCTACGATCGAGTGGCATGATGTTTGTTAGGAACGGCGATATCGCCATTGAAAATACACACAGCGATTCAAATTTACTCAATCATAATACGTCTAACCCTCGGCTTGCATGCCAGATACAAATCAAACACGAAAATACAAAATATAAATGGAAAAAATGGAGAAATTAATGACAGAAATAGTCCACTTTTATACACTTTACCTAGTCCACAATGCTTTATTATACCATCTACGTGGTCATATTTATAAATGAATGTGGTCAAATTCACAGACGGTGTGCATATTGTGGTCGCGAGAAACGTATACACGAATGACGCTTAACGAGAATGGACGTCAGATTTGACCGTCCTTTTGTTCATTGTTATCCTTAAAGATGACCACATTTGCTGAAACGTTCCACGAACGAATGAATAGCATAAAAATGAACGAGGACAAATTAAACTTATATTCGAGTATATTGTGTATAATACGCAGTTAAAAGGATCATTAGCATTCGTCATGCTGATGGCTGATTAAAAACACTATTTATGCACAATATCAGATCTTTAAAACGCATTTACATTCGATTCTATGATGGTGGTTTGTGATGTGTATGGTCGATCATGATGCCATTTGAGCAATTTTTTATGTATGGCGGCGATGTAAAATTGTCATAATTGATTCATTCGCTTAATGGTTTTATAGCTTTGATACGATTGCGCAGAAAAAATACAATAATTGCTAAAACACCACAATATTGTAAGACCTTTTTCAATTGTGAACCGTGAAATCGGTCATTTTAGACAGCCTAATTGGGGAAAAAATATCGAAAAACATTCAAGATATGTAATGAAGATATAGAAGCAAAAAAAGATAAAGAATATAGAATCGTACAACTTGGGCGTGGTTAATCGTTGTATTATCCGATGACATATACACCAAGTGTTTGTATAGTGGGTTAGTTCCTGGATTATAAAGATCTGGCTTTAAATCCAGACAGTGGAAAATAGTTATCCATACCAACGAATTTGGCAGATTGGAAGTATTAAACATTTCGGATCAATCGTCTCGATCCTGATTTAAATAATTCAACCTGATTCGCAAGAGGTTTGATTTGAATCAAACTCGATCTAAATGAATCTTGATTTTTTTCTGAAAAAAGAAACGATTAACCGATTAAAGAGGTAAGATACAATGTTGTATCCGAGTTGCAGTGACTCGGAAAGATCATTCTTACACGTTGAGCTCGGAGACAGACAGAGACGAAAAATGTCATACACGTTGAGTTTGGAAATAAACAGAGACGGAGAGAGTATCTAGCGTACATCGTACGATTGTATAGATCGTTAACCCAAATTTATCGACTAATAATGATATGTGAATGATATAATCAATCAATTTCAACTGTATTGTTTATGTTTACACAAAGAAATGTGTGCGCTATCGATAGTGTTTGTGTATTTATGTACAAGATTCATACACGCTGCAACGGTCCTGACAGATAAGTGGATTTCTTTCATTTTTGGAAAGCGCATGCGCGTAGCATGTCTATGGCGTATGCGACAGAGACGGAGACTACACACGATTCTCCCTCTCTTCCCGACTAACTGCCGCATGGAGTTTCACTTTCCGTGACTTTTAATCCAATTTGCACTACCGCGATCTGTACAAGTTTCACTTCAAAAAACATTTAAAAATAAATATTTTCTATTTAAATAACGATAACATCCATGAACGTTTTTGTTGTTGTTGTATAAAGTTACACCGACTTATGACGCGCACACGGATCGAAAAGGGTTAAATGCACGAACACTCTTTCAACTGATTTATCATTTATGAATTTATTATGCCATAATAAATTTTACACGCAAAATAGCATGAGACATTTGGGTCTACGTCCGCTGCATGCACAAGTATAATTCTACTTAATAAAATAATCACGAAATTGTGTAGGCATTTGAGTATTAGAATGACGAAGAATGTAAATGAAAATTGCAACAGTACAGTGCCCTCGTGATCTTTGCCGTTCATAATACAATTTATACGATCAACAAAGATGCGAAATTGTTTTTTTATGAACGTTATCAATCACTTTGTCTCTTTTTTATCTGCGTTATCACACTATGAAAGTTCGAAATGATACGCCGATACCGTCGGAGTAAATAAGAGATTAATGCTATCGATCTATTTAACCTCAAGCTGTGTTGTGTCGTTGTATTCGGGGCCAGAACATCCGGTTTTCCAAAAATTTGAGTTCTCGGCCAGACATTGGACCTTTTTGTCATGGATGAGGCTGCTGGAGAGTAGATAACGAACCGGGCGAAATGTTGACGAAAGGTCGTCGACCAACCAAAACTAGAGTAAACAATACACGTCGAGACGTATTGTGTCTAATATAGACAGACAGGGCAATGAGGAGACGTCGTCTTTATCTGACTACCACAAAATACCAGATGTGCTTTGTATTTAACCCTTTGCATTCGGTTATTCTTTCAAACAGGGTTTAAGTCTGTTGTTATCACTCGGACGTCTCTTCTGAGGCGACATAAAGAACAATTATACAGTGTATATTTTTTAAAAAGGCATCCTTACTAGAACTATTTCCATCAAATACAGCAAAAATGCAAATAAAAATGTTAACGCAGTGTAGAAATATTACACGACCAATAGTCACTCGATGCAGGGTGAAGTGCATTAATTTTCTGGGTGGATTCTAGCAAACTCTTTTTTATAATTAAATCTTTCCTTCACGATGATGTATTTGCTACAACTCGATTCTAAAAATGGGAATATCGATATGAAATATAATAGATACGGCGTTCAGAATTTTATATGGTGTACCAAATACATATCATCGTAGCTCGCGGGTATTTTTAGCACGGTAAGGGAAAGATTAAAAATGCAATGATCCGTCGAATGAATGATGATATCGCTAATCGCTTAGTCGGAGGAGATTTTGGAATTAAATGAAGTGCATTAAAAATTACAACATCATTGAGGGACAGACTAATCTTGTGCTTTCTTTCGAATTAATCACGCGATTTGCTGCATCACATGATATATATATTTGTTTAAGCTGCCGCTTTATCAAACATAATTTGATCGAAGTGATTGAGATAAAATGTTACATCATCAGGGATAATGTAATATTCGCATTATAAATGCGATTAATTCGCGTTGGACATTAAATATAAAAGCGATTTAAATGTTGATTTTCGGGAATTGCGAATATGTCCTTCTACATCATCATAAGATAATCGGACTTAACAACAGACTACATATTTTCAATACGAGAGGAAGCCAACAGGATTACAGTTTTTGTGTTAGGATGTTTCAACATGTATCAACTTTATTTTAAGTACTAAAATAAAATGTTCCCATATGTCTACAAATTCATACAAATCTTGTTGCACTATATTTGCGATAAAATCTGGAATGGCTCCGCATTCAAAGGGTTAAAATGTGAGAAGCAACTGAATTTTTTTGTGCAGCAATTTTCCAGTACTGGAAGCGAGTAAATTCTGGTGTAAATGTGTATATAATGCCAAAGTACACATTTCGAAAGCTTTGAAGGACTGGTTAATGCCGAATGTTCTCAAAAGGAGAGACCACAAAAGGAAACGAACAAGGGACGAGGAGTGCCTCGTGCAAAAAACTGGCCGTCGAACCGAGCAGACCGGTTCATTGCCGAAATGACCGAGCGACGATAAGAGCACAAGTTCACCAAGTGCAGGCATTTCCTCGATCGTCCATCGTCAGAAGAATCTTCACGATCGACGGAAGCATCATGGGAATCGTCGAGCACCAGTCCAAGTGCCCTTCTGACCCTGAGCCACTCTCCAATTGCTCCCAAATATCGGTGGATGGAATGTCTATCGGGAGAAAGTAGTTTAGCGATTTAATTGTGAGGCGAGCAACGCTGGCTAGATGTCCGCAGGCTACGGACGAAAAAAATGGCTCATAAAAAACAGTACTGTATGGAGAAAACTACGCACATGTGGACAAGCAGACACCGATTCAATGGAAACGAAATTGCTAAATTGCGTGATATCCCCAAACAGGAAATCAAATCTCGAAACAGCAATCTGCAGCGTTTCAAGCTCATTGATAAAAGAAGTGGTCCCAAATCAAACAGACCATTTAATCATAACACTAAAGCGCCATTGAACCCAACAAAAAAACAATGAACATTGTTTGGTTTCTCTGCGCAAATATTTAGAATGCGGTCCCCGACCGCATACATGGACCAATATCATGAGAACGAGACGACCAGTCCAGAACAATATGTCGGGCAATTAAAAGAATCCTGTCCGAAGATCCGCAATCTCCCGTGTATTTTCTTTGTAATTGAGCGTTGTTATTAAAACATACACAACATGCTTGAATACATTAAGCCATCAGGTTAGACGGGCTTTTAAATGACATCGGACAACTCTCTTCGCAAACTCCGAACCCGATTTGGCGGCATTGATCGCAGCGTTCAGCAGATTTCACTTTTAATAAGGAAAGCATGTACAACTTTTACGCTCGATGACTCCTCAGACGGACGACTTAAAATCCTTCAGTCTGCATTTTTGTCGAGGATTGGCCGTCGACGCTGGACGGCCAACGTTAATCGAAATATTCAGGGAACGATGTCAGTAGCACTGCGCCCGAGGCGCCCGACGGCAAAGAGCACCAGTTGTCTAAAATTATCAAGCCAAGATACATCATTTGGTGAGAATTCAATTTCTCAAATATTACGATCGCATCCATCATAATAATATCCAGTTTGACTCATGCAACAAAAAAATGAACAACAAACAGATCGATGTCACAGACATAGGTGCAGCAGGATTTGTGGACAAAAAATTGCCAAACGTCATGTATTTTTGAGATCTATCGGTACGATGTTGGTAATATAACGTCATATCAGTTAGCCTCATCTTTGAAATTCGATAGCGATATCTGTTAAAATAATATAAGTACATACTGCGAATTTAACACATTATTTGCGGGGACTTACTTCGCCCGTTTAATTTTTGTAAAAAAACATTGCTTAATAGCATTTTAACCGGCGTTAATTAAAAAAACAGCGTAAATCATAAAGATACGCTTCCTGCAGTTGATGTGTTAATACTGAAAACGTAAATTGAAAATAAAAAGCCAAAGTAAATTCACAGATATTGCAGTAAAATAAGCACCAAATATTTTTTTAAAAAAATGGTCATATTGTAAAGTTGGCAGATGACTAATCGTCGTTTTTATTAGAAAGTGGTGATTATTTTAGATGAAGTATGCTACAGTTATAATAAATCTGCATTCCGATAGATAATACTTATAATATAAATTTTATGTAGTTGGGTATTTGATTGTGGTCATTTTTTTATTTCTGAACTTTAGCATTTGTCTTTCTTCACAAGCCATGCTTCAGTTGGTTTCCAAAAATAAATGATTTAACATGTTCTATGGACCATGCATGTCATATTTGAATAAATTTAGCATATCATTTAAAAAAAAACAACAACATAAATTAGAATATAAACGAATTTCCTCCATAATCATTTTGAATTCATAAAAAGCTGACCAGTACAACTGATATTGACACATTTCTTTAAATCATAACGGATATAGCGATATAGAACGCACTGAGAATATCTGGTCAATCAACTACATTATAGAGAGGCCCTCTTGGAGTTTAGTATGTTCGAGATTTTTTTATAAAATTGTTATCAGTCAAATTTTCATGCAAAATAGTATTAAAATAAATAGATTTGCCCTCTCTTCTCAAAACAACAAAAACATGTTGAAAATAATACACACGAAAATGCTTAAAAATAAGTTCTGCACGAAACCAGAAATAATCTATAGGCTCTTCCATATAAATACTATAAGCACATGTTACAACTGCCTAGACAACATTTTATAAGGCATTTCAAATGTTCACAGATTTTTCTTCGCGATTCCAATAATTAACGTAAAATAAAGCGTTAAACGAGTATGACGACATATTTCGTCATTCCAAAAAAACTGTAGTGAGTATGACGAAATATGACGGAGGCGTGACGAAATAATCCGTACTATCATATAGAAATAATTCCCCGTTGCACATACTCACTTTTTAACATGCGCAAAACTAAATTCCCTAGCTAAGAGGTTAATACATGGTAATCTGCAATAGGCATCGAAAATACACAAGGGATGAAAGATTCAACTCGTTCCTATTCCAAGAATCGGCTTAATTTGGAACAAGGAAAATCATAGGCAATAATTCAATTGAATTCGTTGATTGGTGAGTTGTTCAAAAACCTGAATTTATTAGTGCGAACTAGCCCTAATCAAACTTCATATGATTCATTCCTATCGTATCTAAAACGCGATCGTATAATATAAAAACTATTAGAAACATGTGCAATAAAAAAAACGCATAGAAGAAATATCAGCATCCAATAAGACAAATTTGAGAGGATGAGCCGATTAAGACATATCTATCTTCTGGAAGCATATATATAATCCTACAGGAAGTTCAGATATATTCCAAATTGTTGCTCTTATGATGTAATCAAATCCCATATTGGTTGATGATACAAAATGTGTCTCATAGCCCGAACAAACGTTAATGTAGGCTTAATTACTAACAGATTTATTAGGAATTTCATTTGAAATGGCACAAAACAATGTAGGAATCAAGTTGATTTATATTTTTTGACCTTCTTGAAATGCAACTGACAATCACAGGAAGTTATTAAGCCGTGCTAATAAACAATTCTTCTGTGAGAAAAAAACATAGATCATTATTATCAGCCCAATGGTTGGCAATCGAGTGTTGGCACAATGGCTTAGTTTTAGAATTTCGGGTTCAATTCATACGATTCATATGCATCTTCGCTGATCTATATGATCCACATGCATTCATCATGATTAACTGAGGAGTTTTCTGGTAAACGTCTGTGTAGATTTGCGTAAAAACCGCGTAACCGCACCCGTTTAACCATGATTTCGAACACTGCGAAGGTGAACCGTTTGACGAAGAAGAAAAAAAGAAATTCTTGTAATTTTTTTGTCGTGTCCATTGCGGCGGAAGGCATAATACTGCAAACTGAACGTGCAATGCGCTACTAAATCGAATTATAGACCAGCAGAGCATGAAGGTCTTTTATGGACAAGAAACGCTGTGGCGATCGATTGTTCGGATCTACGTAACCGGGCTTCGGATGCAGAACAGAATCATTGAACTGTCCATAAATCCTCGACGGAAAGTGTGCACTACTAAGTTCGCAACGTGACGACGAAGGACACTTTTCCCGCATTCAGACGTGATTCGTCAAACAAATTATCACCATGTAGGTGTTACGGTAATAGTGAAAGTGATTTCAGGTACTTGGCGTTTCACATAAATTCAGAAAACATTATCGTTTGAAACCTGATTGAAAATAACGATTTCCCAAGCGTTTAACGTGTCACTCTTCGAGAATATGCATATCTGAAATATGATATAGTTTTGCGATTTCGCAATCAAGGGCGTGTGCAAATCAGCCATTCGACCGCTATTGCAGCAGTATGTCTAAATCGTTTTGGACAATGCGATAGATTTAGACCGAGTCAAAAAAATTAAGAGACGCACGTATGATTTTGAAAAGAGCGTTAAAATAATCCGATTGACTAGGTTTCATTAGTATAGGCGCAATATGACAAAATTACCTGCGCATCACGAAAAATGAAACTTCAAGCTGATCAGCAGCGTTTATATTGTTTCCGTGTCCATTGCATACAGCATAGAAACGCTACGCGCATGCGCCGTGTCGTCTCAATTTTGTGCGTATGTACGTAGCATAAAGCAACCACTATACCAATAGCGACTATTTTATTATATATTACACAAACACGCCTTTATCGTTTAGCTAACAATTTCCGTTAAAAAATGAAAAAAAGCAATTCATAAAATCAACTTTTCCTAGAAGCTATAAATATTCTTTTATCATGCCAGTTTCATGCACTTAAATCCAATAAGTTGCTGTAGATAACGAACTGCGCCTCCTCTTTGAAGACAAGGAGAATCGTCGTCCACTGAGAGTTTACCTGGCGGGCGTAGCCCTATGCTACTGTGGGGGCGGACGTCCTCTTCCTCCTCGGGGTCTCGCGAGACCACGATGGGGAGGTGGTCGGGTGTGTTTGATCCTTGGAGTAGCCATGAAGAACAAAGCGTGACTCATCGAAGCAGCCAGGGCACAGGTTAATAATATTGAAAAAATCAATATTTTAATTTACCAATGAGATATTTATATATGACTATTGTGAGTCACTGCACATCAACCTTAGCATTCTTGATTTATGCGCGTTTTAACCCTCAAAGATGAAATCATTCATGGGACGTTGAAGAGGTCGAACATTTTTATGGCGTTCGTCTCGTCAGTCAAACACTTGACCTACGCTAATCCAAAAATAATATTTTTACGAAGGAAGAGGCCATGTGTTCGATTTACATCGGCGTTATAACGTCGAGCGCGTGCTTCATAGCGTCGCGCACAAATACAACAATGAAATGTGCATTATGAAGAAAATAGGATATGCATCATCGGGCGGTTGTTCCTTGAAATGGTTGGCGTGAAGACATCCGGAATGGATGGATGAGGCAAGTGTTCGGTTCGGTTTCAGGACGTTGAGTGCAAAACGCAAGGGTCATGGGCCGGTGGGCGGACCGGTCATGGAACAGGTGTGCGAGTGCGAGAGGGACGCCGCCCCCGCCGCCTATCGCCGTCTCTCTCCGCCCTCAGGTAATAAAAAGGTGCAGCGTCTCAAAAAGCCGATGGAATCCTTGCGCGCACATAATCTCGTCCTTTTTAAAAGCTTCATTATGTTGGGGAGTCGAGGATTGAGAGCGAGCAGAACCCTCGGAAAGGGTATGAATGCCCTTGGCGGCGGCCCAGGCTGGTGTCGCAAGAGCAGGTGGACGACACCGGGCGCGATCGATAAGCTGATCCTGGGCACCAGCTTTATGGCCTTTTTATTATGCCAGAAAATTCCCACTTTGCTGCGAAATGTCCCAAACGAACTTCATCACAATGAAGCGCGATACATCAAGAAGGCCACTCCTCTTTTTTTTTACAATGGAGTATAATAATCCGGGCTATTGAAATTGTATTTAGGACTAGGTTTCCGAGACCCATCAATTTGACGGGTTTCGGATTTCACGTGCCAAATTACAAAACGATTGCTAATTTTTTGCTGACTATTATTATTGGAATGAAATGAACATACATTCATTTCCTCATGAGATTTCTAATTCTGTATTTATTATATCTCCCTGGATAACCCGCTGGGAATCACAAATAGAATATTAACTCATACCAAGCGATGCGTTTTATACGTTTCTATCTGTTTGAGGGCAGGGCTAAAGCGTATGTCTGCTCATCAACATTGATGTGCCGCTCATTACCATCTAAAAATGATAAATTTGTAAAATATATGTCGTTCTCGTTTACAATTTATTTCAACGAGTCATCAAAAATGCCATAATTCAACAATAATGTGAAACAGCGAGTTGCTTAAAGCAAGCAAGGATCTACTTCGATCAAAATTTAAATGGTTTGTAAGGCAATTATTCGACTAAACGTATTCCGGAATCATATACCTGCAACATGCTACCTGTTCACGATCAGATTCAATGCCATCATCCGAATCAAAGAATATAAATTAAGCGCCTCATTGTAGTACTAATTTCTCATCCACCGTATTAATTAAAATATTTAAATACTTCTTTCAGCTTATGTCACATTAAACTCCAACGTGGATGTTTAGCAGACGCGGAAACGGAGCGATTTCTACCATCAGGTACTATGGGTATTACTCAATTTGAATGCTTCAGCTGTTGCATCATACAGTCAAAAATCTCAACGCTCCACGTTGGGCGTCACTGAAGTATAATGATCAATGAAACCAACACAAATTATTTCAAAATATAAATTTTTAGCCATTCATTTTTGGATTCCAAATAGATACATTACAGATGCATTAGATATCATGGGCAGGTTTTGATATAGCGAATCAGCTGCCGCTGCAGGATAAAGCATTCGTGGAATATATGACGACGTCCAAAGTCATCTTGCAAGACTGGTTTGGGTATATTTGATCTTAGGCGATGAGTTCACAGCATGGAAGGCGTTCGGTCCATATGCCATTTGCCAAAATGTATTCAACTCGAGGCAATGGCGGATCGAAGAACAACAACGGCGTATCATTTACGCCAAACGATTCGCAGAATCGACTCCCAAAAACTGGATCAAGACGTATTATTATAGTTTTAAAAAATAGTTTCAGACCGTAAGCAACAGCTGAATTTAATTCTCAGAGATTGCACACAGGCAGCGATTAATGTAGAACAAGCTGGATTCATATCGATGTGGTCGTATTCCAGATTATCAATAAACTGGACCACACAAGACTCGGAAGATTCTTTAGTAAATTTCTCAATCGTTGATCATGAATGTTTCATAAAATATGCAATTGTTGACCTTTTGAATTTGGTATTTCGACAAGACCACAGTATCCGAAGACTTGATAAGACTATCAATGCTTCTAAGAATGCGATAATAATAGGTTGTAACATATCAAGTTGCCGAATTTCAGTTAATTTTCAACTATTTGCAATTGATATTGTGCACGTCAACTGTCGAGTTATTGTTTGAATAGAATTGGTGAAAAAGCTGGATAAGTGAGTGCCGCAAAATTGGATACATTATTAGAAACTGAGACTCTAAGAGATAGTTTCTATATTGATAATTTCTTTAAATTCAATCGAATCATTGACATTAAAAAAAGTCAACACAATGATTTTTTCACTGCCTTTTCAAATCTACCCACCCTATGATAATGACCAAAATTACAGGCATTGTTT
The DNA here is from genome assembly GCA_008973525.1 of Stenopsyche tienmushanensis. Taxonomy (NCBI): domain Eukaryota; kingdom Metazoa; phylum Arthropoda; class Insecta; order Trichoptera; family Stenopsychidae; genus Stenopsyche; species Stenopsyche tienmushanensis. Next base: position 691,209 of record WACJ01000135.1, read on the forward strand.
TTAATTAACCTTTCCTTGACCGTGATGTATTTGCTACAACTCCATAGATACGGGGTACAGATTTTTTGAGAATTTTATACGGTGTACCAAATACATATCATAGTAGCGCACAAGTATTTTTTAGCACGATAAGGAAAAAGTTAAGATTTGTCTTTGCTATTTATATAAATATACACGAAGCTCATAGTGTAGATATTTCAAGCGTACGGGTGTGAACGATTTCAACATTAAATGCAATCATATGATGATTTTGAAATTCTTCCATGTTTACAACTGCACCGATAAAAATAGGCGAGCAAATAAACTTCCTTATCTTCTAAACCCACAATGCAGTGTTGAAACCATCAAGCGAACGTCGATGATGTCCCAATTCACTTTTCAGTCGGGGAACTTCCAAGAAGAAGGCGTTCTTCTACGAGTACTAATATGCAACCGATTATGCTTACAACAAATTGCACTTTTATGAGTCGAGCTCTGCTCGACAAATAGGTTCATTGTTCCATATTGTTATCGAGAACGCATTGTTTGTTTTACGCTCACACTTAACATGACAATCCTATTAATTGGCTATTCGCTTTAACCCTATTATTTTAACTGACGTTTACATGATCTACGTCTTAGGAGCTAAAGACAGTTATACGGTTTCCGACCGAGGAATATAATACATGATGCATAAATTCATAATGCGTTCATAATTGTCCAAATAAAAAATGACTATAGGAATACTCAACTTTTTAACTGCATACATTTTGCTTTCATAAAAACATCAACAACATATATATCATGGAAAACATGTTATAAATAAATAAAACTATCATCGTTCGAACGATTTAATTAAAGATAATAAAAATGCGATTAATATGACCCAAATGTAAAACGAGCTGCAAAATTTCAGTGCGATCTCAAAAATATTTACATACATGCATAACGAAATCCATAAAGATAAGACTAAAAATAAAAGACAAATGTTTGGCGAAGAAAGAGCGGGATCTAACGTTTTCTATTTTGTAGGTTTAGTACTGATCATGCAGTGGGCTGTTTTTAAATCAGGGCTTCGAACCGGAACGAAAACCGTAACCGAACCGATATACACGCTATGAATGTAACCGAAACCAAGAGCGAAATGAAAAAAATAACGGTTCGAAGTCCTGCTTTAAATGTCTCTGTAACATGGAAAAAATAATTAAACTGATCCTACTATACTGTTTTTTGTTACTCATTTTTAAAATAGTTTTCCTACCGTACCCTATATTTATTGTTAAACTCTAATCATTTTCATTTTATAGTATTAATTCTATAGTTATGTTGTGCATTATTTCACACAATAAATTTAGGTATATGCGAAACGCTGATACATTTTGTATTATTAACCTTTCCTTTACTATGGTGTATTTACTACACTGAGTCGAGTTGTAGTAAAGTTGTAATAATGGGAATTTTCCCAACATTACTACATTGAATCTCGATATACTATCTATGTCGATATGAAATATAATAAATACGGGATTTTAGAATGTCATATGGCGTACTAAATACGTCGATTGAGCACTTTCCCTTAGAAGACTTCTCGAGACGACCGTGTCAATTTTACTGGATTAAATATATATTATGCATGCGGACATAAAAATAGCATGGACACTTTTCATCGAATTAGCATGACAAACACACCGATGACTTATTTATCCGAATGCCATTCCGTTATTGGAATGAACATAAAATGTCATGAAGACCAATAACGGATCGTTCCGTTAAGTGGCGCATCAAATCGACGGTCGAACATCCGAAAAATGTAATGCTCGCATGCAAAAATGAGGCAAACGATTCGGTCTTTGATCTTGCACGAAGCGCACAGGAAGACTATGGTAATAATATACGACAATCTAAATGCGGATCCACATGTGCCAAATGTTGCACATTGAAACTCTCCATTGCGCACTGCTCTCGGCCGGAACAAAGAAATACAGTGCGGAAAATGCGTGCAAAATGCATGCATTTCATACAGCACGAATGACAGCGTTCGAGCGAAACACTTGCGAAAAAATGGAGGAACGTAGCTTATCGGGGAGCACTTGCTTCCGGAACGTAGCTCGCCGAAACTCGACGCATTCAGCGATCACCGGTTGTTAGATTTGTGTTATCTGGCAGCGTTCCATCAAAAATATAACTATTAAGCGGGGCGTTACGCCTATATTATGAAAACTTGCGCAATGGACAAGGCGATTCTAATTATTTTTCCGTTCGATTTTGGTCGACTTGACCCATCATAAATTTGGTTCGAAGCCAAAATTCGCCACACAATGCGGATTGCATCTAAAGCCAACTGACTCGAAGAGTTTCTCGCTCAGGTAAACCCACAACCAGAGAAGATTATACGAATTTCCAGAAAGTTTTAATACGACTACATAAAAATAATTTTATACACAAACAATTGTATACGAGTAATCGACAACATTAGACAAGGTGATAAACGAAATACACACAAAATAAGAACATAAGTAATAAGAAAAAGCAAGTCGGGCAGGGCTGCAATTCATCAGTAAAAACACTTAAAACATATCAAATTGCAATGAAAATTGCAACATATGAAGAGAAGTTGTAATCTCCTTGCGGTTGACGAATCTACCAGAAAAGGATAGCTCATAGCAATAAAAGCAATATGATCGTGGGCGTGGGTTGCTATCAGGTTGGGCAGTTTAGGTATGGAGGGATGTCTTTTTGCTTCATATGGTCGCTAGCTGTGTTTTAGGCATTTGTCTGGACAGGATAGGTTCTGATATGCACTAAAACTTTAAAAGCAATCCAATTGCCATTGCCGAAAATTATGGACTCATTTCGGAAAAGAAAATCTTATAGTAATTTTAAGATGAATCATTTTACATGTATTTAATGAATAGACAAAGAGCCTCAAGAAATTGTTACTGCCCGTAACACTTGGGAGTTTCAACGTAATCTAAGAAAAAGAACCATTGTCGTCTGTCGCTGCTCTGAAATTGACACATGGCCATGGCTCCTAAGATGCGCCTCTCGAGTGCAGAGTTAAATCCTACAGTTCGATCTCTATCGATGATTGGAGCGATATTTACGATATCACCCAAGAGAGATAACGCCCATTGGAAAGATGTATTTTTGTAAATGCGTACAAAGAGCGATAATAATCGACGCTTTTTTGTAATCGAGCTCAAAAAGATTGTCCATGTGGCTGATCAGACACACCAGTTAAGCATGATAAGTTGCTTCGTAGACGTTTGCCATAGGAAGGCACTTGGGTGAGTCACTTCATGGTTATCTAACACGATGCCTTTATAGTCTTTTCAATATTGTAGTACAAGCTGTTCGGAATACCCCAAGCAGCAAGAATGCATTTAAACATTCGACGTCAGGGAAGTGGGACAAATGACTCGGAATCGAAGCATCCTACCATGAAGACGCATTCAAAAGCATCGCAACGACGGTCGGTCTTCTACGCGCAGAGCTATGCCTCTGTCCAACAATTTCGACGATCTGAAAACGCGTCAATCCATCGCTGATTTAATTTACGAATGTTTACGTAATTCTGCCAGCAGAAATAGTTTATCATAACAGTTACATAAAGCGTATTCAAAGTCTTTTTCTTTGCAGAGAGGGAGTCGAGGAGGAAGGCGAGGAAGTAATCTCATTGTCATACGTTATTGTTCACTTACACAACGCCTCCTTCTCTGCACACGTTCGCGTGTGAAAAAAACACACTCAGCTTACGTAAAAACGACTGACGAACGCGATAATTTGATTCGCGAGCGAAACGACCAGCAAGACAAACGAAAAATTACAGCACTTAAAATATTATTATTTATGCATTATTGTCGTCTTCGTCCGTTGGAAGTCGTACGTGGACGGATGGCTTGGACATTGAAGATCAGCGCCACTTAAACAGATCCATCTGGGGCTACATAAACCCATTGTTAAATACAGATGGACGAGGAAAGCGCACATAAAGCACAAATGTTTCACGTGAGAGGATAACATGATTAAATTGAGCATTGTCCCTGAGCAAAGCTTCGAAGCGCTGAAAAATGTCTCGTTTTCAGGGGGAGAACAACCCATGCTAACAAAAAGACGTGAAAAATGTCTAAATGATGTTTAGCCCTGTATCTTTTGCAATACAGGCATCTCCCGTTGATTAAGGGGGATACGTTTTACGATACGGGAATGTTAATTAATCACTTAGTGCTGCGCTGCAAAAACTAATCTAGTTTTACTTGCTTGGCCCGTCTACTTGGTCCCTAATCTTCTTCGTGTTCTTTTAACAACTCCATGCATTGATTTTGATATGGACTTTTGTACATCGCAAAAAAATGCTGTACATCACATATTGACTAAAATTTTGGACATGAGAAAGCTGTGCGCAAAATGAGTACGGCATTAGTTTACAATGAAACAAAAACAGCATCGTGATGATGTTTTACAGCAATAAGGCCGAGTTTTTGCATCAATTCAGGATGAAACCGAGCTGTTTATTGATCCCGCTATTCGGGACCATACCAACTCGCTCAACAAAAGTGCACAGTAAGGCGCAAAACTTCAATTTAATATCTATGACGCTAAGGACGCGCTCATTCTAAACTTTGAGTGGCCACTCAACTCTGAGCGTGGGGAAGAAACTAGCTAGATTTTATACCTTAAAACTAGCTAAGATAGGAAGTTTTATGAGTGGGAGCGGGGAAGTCTAGACTCGTTCGTGACCTCATTTGGCGCGAGCCACTTATGTAAGTAAGTAAGAGGCCTTCTTGATCGTACAGATCATAGCAGGCTCCGAATATGCATTTATCTCCGAAAATGCCGCAAAAAGCTCTAACAGAGGACAGAGTGGCCACAAGATCTGTGTCCAACCGGTCCGTTTTTCGAACAGCTGACATGACGAACGAACGTCTCGCGACCAGACGTCATACCCGAACCTGTCTACAGAACGATTACGAACTCTCATTACAAAACGAAGTTGTCTGAAGAAAATTAATCGGGTGGGTTGTTTAAATTTTACAGCCTGTCGAAAATATTATTGTATTTGTTTTATTGCGGGCTTATGCCGGCTCAATGTTTAAGCGATGATGAAGGAAAGAGGGATTAGACAATCACGATTAGACGATCGCCCGTGGCGGGCGCCTGCTTTGCCACTCTCTGGCCCCAATGAACTTAAATTGAATATGGAAAAACGATTTGGAGATATTTTGAAATTGAGAGTATATAAATGCATGACAAATTCTTCTATCCCAAATATTTAACATTCCAAGAAGAACTGTTAGAAATTAGATATGACGAAGAAAGTAAGCATTATGTCCATAGTGATGAATAATGATTTTCAATTTATTGACAGTTTTCCCTGCCACATATCTTGTAGAATGAGTAGAGCTTTTAATCATATTATGATCAAACAGAAGATTGAAACCTCACCCAGCGAGCCACCTGACGAACGAATCGAAAGGCGTTTTAAATACAAAAATAATAGTCTTCTCTTTTCAAGTGCATCTAAGAAAGCAATTGTAATGATGATTGATGATACAAAAGGGATCATAATAATGAAATTCCCAAGGGTTGAATGATGATTATACACGATGATAAGCGGAACTAAAATTAACTCATTGGACTGGCAATCGAATGGATGATTTTGACATTGAAAATAGTGTACATATCTTATTTGTTAGCATAAGTTTTAGTGTCAAGTATTTGTCCAAAATGAGTGGGCCACTTTCTGCCAAAATTGACCACAATAAAAATTCGCAAATGGGTCGTTTTTTAAACAAAAAAACATTTTTCCATTGACTTGACCCTTTTAGTGCAGACAGCAAAAGCCATACCTAAGGGAAGAATGCCGACCCAGTTTGATAATTATTTTCATTCTAATCATATTGCAGGCTATCCAAGTCCTTATTTTGCCTACCCTCGTAAATGAATGTCAAGTCGAGATATTATTTTAGCAAATGTCAAAAGTATCATCGAATCACTGACAGATTCATCGTTTGTGTTTTTGCTATATGTACTTCATTCCCTATGCAGTTACTGGTTGAGATATTTTCTAAGCATTTAGATTTCGGCTCACTGTCGCAATTGTGCATTAAATTACTCATAGAAAGTGAGCTTATCTATTAAATAACAGTTTCATATAACGTTCTATGAAATTATTTTGAAACAGTTCTCTTGCCATCGCGAATACGACGATATATCGACGATGGCACTTTTTGGAAAATGTTCACAGCGACAATATATAGGCGTCTGCCACTGAGAGGGTTAAAGGGGTTCAACTTTATATTTGAAATTTTAAAATTTCACCAGCATCCATTGTAATATTGATCAGTACAGCAACCTGTCTGACAAAAGGGAGCATTGACATTACACATATGTACATATTTTAACATCGTTATCAGTATTTAGTACAAATACAATTATTTTATAGATAGTTTTCAATAATAGCGTTTGATAATAATAAGTCTTTCATATTGCCGACGAAGACGCGCCTTTATTTGACCCTTTTAAATTGCCAAAAATACCGTGAGCCGATATATCGGCTTTACTAAAATGAAATTAAAAATTAAAATGAGTTTTAAATATTTTTGATATATTTAAAAATTTAAGAATGTACTTTAAAAAATCAAAGGGTAATAAAAGGGGAAATAAGTGCCCAAGTATAAAAATATTATTTTTAGTCGGGAACGATGGATCAAACGCTGTTTAGCAAGATAAATAACATAGTGTCTGAAATTTGACTGAATATTAATCAATTAAATTCTAATTCGTTTTAATCAATACAGTGTATGGGGGTTAAATGTCATTTACACAATCGATGATGGCATTCAATCTGGAATGTCTCAATTGATATTGATGACATCGTTGAGATTTGTTTAGGAATGTTAAAATATTTAACAAGGTAGAATAAACTCAGATCCCTTGAAATAAAAATAACAATTTAAAATTTCAATGTTAGATGGATCACGACTAAATAGTATGTCATTGCTCCAAATTGTCACATCTAAAAAGTACGATTTTATTACTGCGTTCTATAAAATGTACTAAGCGCATCGTAAAATAATTGGAAAAAATTCAAATATCGTTGGAATTTCTTTAATTAAATTTAAAATAAACGATTGGTTTATAAAAAATATTCATTTGTCTTTTTATTTAAATAACTGTCAGCTGTTCATAATAGACAAGTCGATTTTGATCGAGCAAACATGACGATAAGTTCTTCGCTAATATTTATTTTATTCAGGCTAATTTCATCCGAATCTGAAGACGAGTAGTTCGCCAATAGCGAAGCGGTCTTTTTTTTGCAAGACAATCGCGACGACGTCCGCATGTACGTCAGACAGAAAAATGCAAGTCGCAACCGTCGCACAGAACGGGTTCTTTAACCAACGCTTCGGACGTTCGTATATCTGAATTCGATTTGAAATTCGAAAACCAACTCTACTGCGCAAAAATATTCCAACGGACGGATTATCATGGTCGTTATTTGCCACGATTATGATTTCGATTATGGCCAAAAAAATATATATTAAACACAAAAAAACAAATCGATCGACTGACAGACAGTTGAAATTGAAAACATGTCACTTAATGAGCTATGTAAAACAAAATAAATAACAAACGAAACTCGGAGTCATCGATGATCTCTAACGAGCTGTCAAAAATTCGCCATCGCGGTGCAGAAGAATCATTCTTCAAATTTGAATTTTTACAAAGTTCATGCATTTAGACGTAAAAATTAAGCGATCGAATATTTGAAAATGTGCGACGGTAGATTTTCGAAGGTCGTCACTCGAGATGGCGAGACCGCGCGAGGCGAGACGAGACGAGACGAGACGCGGTCGACGAGACGCGACTTGGATACCGGACGCATATCGATCCGGCTTCGGGCGGAGAAACTCACCCAAAGCTCGGTTCCCCAGCTCATGATGCGATCGGCGGACGGAGGCGAGCCCCCGTATCACTTCACTAGTACTAGATCGCGCTCGCACGCGCACGCACACCGCACATGCGTCAAGCGCGACCACACACAACCGACATATCCGATAAACTGATGGACGGCTGCTGTGGGGAAGTGTTGCCAGCGTGCGAAAAAAATAGTCCCTCTATTATGGCCATAATTGTAAATATTATACTGCATCAATAAGGGAATATGATGATTTTTAAAATAATGACGTCCTCAATTTATTCGATATTTTTTTATTTATAAGACGATATAAAAAATATGTTATTTGGAAAAGCACAAATATTTTGAGTATTATTTTTTTAAAAACTATTTATGTATAAAGTAATATATTTGTAAATGAATGAATGAAAAAATCATAATTAAAAGAGGGGTTAAAATAAATTTAAAAATATTTAGGATTATAAACTCAATTGAAAAATAATTGAAGAAAGTATTGTTTTATGACGGAATCATTAGATAATTAATTTTTAATTTAATTGATAAAAAATTGATTGAATTAACGATATTCATAATTTTAACATGGAAATAAATTTAAAATAAAGACAAATGAATTAAAAATATAAATCCGTAATCGTCGTTAGAATTCGAGCGAAACACTTCTATTGGTAGACCTGGAAAATACGGGCCGTCGTTGCCGCCGCCAAAAAGCGTCGCGTGCGGAGATGGCGCGGAAAAGAAGCGGCTTCACCTTCGGGGCTGGCTTAAGCGATGCTCCACTGCCGGTGAGTCTCATTTCGCTTTCCAATTGAAGTTTTTCTAATCGTTTGCCGCGCACCCCGATTCTTTTATACGAATGTCGGCTCGTGTAAATCCTGTCTCAGAATTTTACCAAGCCTAAAATTAACATCAGGGACGATATTATGATGATCTCGAGTAATAAAAGGATCAATTAGAAACAGGAATAACTTCTAAATCGCAAAACGCAATGTAATAACACACAGATGACTTCTATAGCTTGGGCGTCCGTCTGACATGACGTCTGTTTGGGGTGTTTATTGACAGTTTTATAAAATATACAAATTTGAGCACTGCTTATTTACAATGGTCAGATTTGGTCATTCCAATTGTAGAGATTTCATTTAATACTGAGACGTTGAAGTGTTTTGTATTAATTTTAACCTTGTTTCCACAGACTGTCTATTAGAAAATATGATATAATATGGTCAATGTTAGGTCAGACTTTCCAATATTATTCAATCCATTTACAACAGATTTTTCATTTAACGTTTCAGATAATTTGGGTGTTTATTTTGATATGGCTTAGGACAATCTTTTTTTAATCGTACGCGTTGTAAGGATGTCTTACCGTTAAAATTCGACATCGTGTTTATGTAAACGTAAATCGTCTACTTTTGCAGTAGAGTTTGTTGAGATATTGTTCTCGTAATTTTTAAAAAACAAGATCATTCACTTAGACAATTTTACATATTAAAATGTTATGATAAATAGTTTTGATTTATTTCCTTATGCTCTTTCAGATAAAAGTACGCAGAACGGTAGAACATTTTCCATCTAATGGAATTTCAGTGATGCCTTCTCCTTATAAGGTGTCAAATTCTTATAATGTGAATCATCAAATCCCCATAGCGATTGAACCAATGCCTGAAAGGCGATTCCCGGTGCATCTCAATGATTCCTTGACTATTACGCCCATCAACAGAGAAAAGGTTGTTAAGCCAAAGATGTCTGCACCGATGAGCATAATCCCGATTAGACGGAATGAGCCGGAGATTGTCACCGGAATGCCGATAATCGTCAACACGAGAAGTCTTCAAAATGATGAATTTTCTCCTTACGTTTCTCATGTGGCGGCTACAAAAATAATGAATTTAACAAAAAATGGTTACATCGGATCGACTGTTAAACATGCGAATGTCAAACAAAGAGATTCTCCCGTTCAAGGATCGACTGTAAAAAAGACAAACGTAAAAGGAATGAACTCTTTTTCTTTCTCATCAGTTTTGAAAAAAACAACAATAAAAGGAATGGATAATCCATCTCTTGGGTCGCCTTTCAATAAAACTAACATAAGAGGGGTAAACCTTGGATCGACTGTAAAAAAGACACATATAAGAAGAGTAAATCCAGTGTCTCTCGGATTTACTGGAGCCAAACCTGTTGTTAAAGAAAATAATTCGCATATGCAATATAAATTACCCGGCCTTCCAAATGTGACTATTTCGAAGAAACCAAAGAACAATTTCAAGGGACAGAGATCTCCCTTCCCAGCTTCCAATCCGATCGCAATGATCGATCTGGACGATGACGATGTGATAATAAACGAGGTCGCAATCGAATTTGAGAGAGACGTATCTACAAATCCAGAAGTCAAGCCTAACGAGGAAGTCGACGGCAAAAAGGATGATAATCACAATCCCTGTGGAATTGAAATAATCGATTCTTTCTCAATTTTGAACGACAGTTCGGAAAAAGAAAATTATGTGCCTTTTAAAGTAAAAAATAGTGAAACAGTAGTGGATTTTGCGACCTCGTTGAACAAGTCCTTTGACAAAAATAATGAAAATAATTCAACTACTAAAACTAGCGATGCCCATATCTCAGAAAGAACATCAAAATCATACAATTCCAATAAAAAACCTATGATTGCTGACAACATTTCTATTAGCGAAACAGATAGCAACATGGAAACTTTGACGGATGTAGATGCCAAAAAATTAATCAACCCAAATAATTGCACCGACAACAATGTACCGGCAGCGAAAGAAACATCCAATCGTAAAACTTTTCCTGGTGAAATTTGCGAATGCTATAGGAAATTTTTGGACTTGTGTCTGGAACTAGATGATACTGATGAAATGAAAGTTATTGTAAATAAAAAATTAACCAATTATTATAGATCGGTCGATCCGGCTTACACAAATTCCGAAGCCTTTCGTTTATTTATGGAAGAAAAAGTTATTGAGACATTGAAAACTCCGAACTACCTATTTATTTACATAAAAGATGTTGTCTTGGAGTTGAAATCCCGTCGTTCAGAGCAGAATGGCAGTAAGCACGGGATATCAGCAACAGGTATAAATTTTTCTATATAATCTATTACTTATTTCATAGCGAATATTTCATTTTTTTTATCTATAGACGAATGCTTGTTTCATGATTTTTTATGGATATAATTTAACAATAGCTTTTTTTTTGGTTATTCATGAAAAGAAAATGCAGAAATTTCACTTTTTCAATTTGCTCATATTAATCTGTAAGATGAATTTGGATCTAATTTTATGGTAAACAATTTATGTGATGATTGCGGACTTTCTAAGATTGTCTGAAGATGCTGTTCACCAACCATATATTATAAATATGAAATCCTACAAAACATCAAACGAAACTACAGTTAATTCTTGATTATTCAGAATCATATTAATTGGGTTGCTGCTAACTGGAGTAGGGGATAAAAATCATTTTTTATCCAAATAGTTAGCATGATGCAGATTGTAAAAAAATTTTGCTAAAATGTTCTTGAATTTTTATATTGGATGTGTGAATAAGTTACTAAATAAAAATATATCTTTTAGTTTAAAAAAGCAAGTCAATTAAAGCATTACCCATTATCAGCAGTGGCACATTGTCCGCAAAGGCAATGATTTCTGCTCCTTCTGGCATTTTCAACTCCAGCAGGCTGTTGTAGAGGACGTTCCACAGCACTGATCCCTGCGAAACGCCCATTTCCAATTTCTTAGTCGTGTTAGTCTCGTGATGGACACGCCGGTTTCTGAAGTAGTCGTTGACGAGCTCGAGCACCCTCTGTATTCCTGTGATGGTTTGGTTGGGTTGGAGCAGCTCATAGTACCAACTGATCCCACCAAATACAGACCATGAGTTTTGACCCATGAATATTCTACTTTGGCGTCGATGCAATTAAACTAATGTCGGCACGTTCTTTGTGTCAGAGCATCATCACCATAGGTTTCCACAAGGATATTCTTCAATATAGATGCTTCACCACTTAAGCTATACGCATGACGATGAAACGGCAGAAACTTATTCACACACCCAATATATACATATGCATTAGGGCTTATAGCGTAAAAAAATCCACGAAGACTAATTGTGGTTGTTTATGTGTGTCTTTTTAGCCATCGTCCTGGGTTATTGTTCTATTATATAAGTCTATTATATTTCTTAATTCATTATGTTGTAATTATAGTACAAACTAAATAATAAGTTTATAAATTTGATATTTATTGAATATCAATGGAATACTATAATTTTGGGTTGAATATTGTTTATGTTTGAGTAAATGCAAGTTTCCATAAGTCGGAATATGTACAGGTAATGCCTGTGTTAATCATTGAGGATACGTTCCGGGGATAGCAATTAATGGGGATGCAATCAATGGTGGAATGCAAATTAATCACTTATTTTTGCATTGCAAAAAGTAATCTATTGTTCATTGCTTGACCTGTTTACATTTATTACATAAAATTTGTAAATAACTTCAAATAATCCATTACAAAGCGTGGTATGACACTTTAATTCCCACAGGTTCACTGTGTCATTTAAGCAAAGTTTCAATATCGTCTACATACGAAATGGATAATTTTTCTGAACACCCTTCATACGCGGCTTGGCGTTTGGCTTCAAGCGACAGAGAAAGAGCATTCTTGCGTGTCTTGCGTACATCATACGATTGTATCGATCAATAAATCAAATTTATCGATAACCCAAATTAATCGATTTCAACCTCCAATAAATGCATTCTTTTCTTACTAAAAGTGAAGACGCACATGTGTTCTTTATGTTTACGCAGAGACATGAGCGAATATTGTGTGCTATCAAGAGTGTTCATTTATTGATGTTCAAGATTAACTTGTGCTGCACGGTCTTAAGAGAAAAATGGATTTGTATGGTGTTCGTACGAATATAGCATCTACGTTTATGTCATTTTAAAGTTAACTCACTAATCAAAAATGACGGAAAAAATATATAGAGAATATGCATTCATTGGCGTCGTAATAAACAGGGGTTAACTGTATAACGTATTTTGGTATTTGATTAAATCATATTTTTACTATGATGTGATGGATGTTAAAACCTTTAAGAAATATGATGTGATTGTGTTTTTAAGCAAAGTTTTGAATCCAAATTGTTTTGATTGAAGATGAAAAAGTTATCGTAACGCTATTTAGTATTTAGTGAACTTTAAGCTAAGTAGAACATCGTAGAAAAATGTTGGAAACTGATCTCATACTAACATTTTCGCCTTACATTTATGAATTATGTTTAAAATTTTTGAGCATTAGAATTATGTTTATTCACTAATATTAAAAATAAATAATTCAATGTTACTGTCTATAAATAATTTGAGTCATAAGTATATGATAAAATGTCACGATTAGCATTTATTTTCAGATGTTGAAATTCAATTAAAACCCTTTTAAAATTCAACATTGCTGCTTTTTGTTTGACATTCAAAATGGGCATAATGTAATATTGTAAATTGAGATTATTTTGCTAAATTTATTAGATTTTATACAAAACCTACCTTTTTTTAAATTTGTATGTGGTGAAATAACATTTTTCTATAATGGAGGCTCTGGTTCGATTCTCAAAATATTGTAGCTATGTACTTTTCACTGAATTTAGCATTTAAATAAACTCAATTTGAAATTTACAGATGTACCAGAGAAATGAAAAATCTTAGAAGAAAGAACTTATAAAGCATTTGCTGATTATTGCTTCGATCACTAATGTATTTTTTAAAATTGTATATGAAGTCATTTATGTGATTACTAATAATTCCTATGTAAATGTAAAATAATTTCATGTAGGAACAGTGAATAACTAAGTCTCGTTTTTATGTATATTTTTGATGCTCTTGTTTGTGGGTTAACTTTTCGTGCAGTATATTAAAAAATAATACAGCAATATTTTGCATTAATTAACGAAATTAAATTAAACACACTCTTTACGAATGCATTTATTACTTTAATTAAAAATAATATAGAAATAAGCCCTCTATATTAATGTCGCTACTTTCAACGTGCTGACGTGAAAATTGTGACTTATCCCGTAAGCATCATTATGCTTATCGGCTGACATAGCTAAATATTAAATTATTATAAATTTAATGTATTTATCTTAAATGAATTTTTTGTGTGTATTTAATTTAAAGAAACGCGTGCGATACAATGGATGAGGATACTTAAAAATAAATTTGTACAAAATTATGACATTAAATAATTTATTTTTAAGGATACGTTAGCTGTAAGTCAATGCTTATACAAAAATATGTAATGATCCTACCAGTCATAAGCTTTAGACCAAGAAGTTTTTTTAAACTGTTGATAATGCAATTAAGGGTGGTCATATGACTGGTTAATTTTTAAGTATATTTTTATATACTTAAAAGCCGGCCAGTTTTGGTCCATTTCCACTTTAATCACTGCCCTCGGACAAATATTTTTACACGTATTAGCTTTACAAAGAGTGTAGTTTTACAATATATTTTTTTTTAAATATTGGTCAATTCTTGGATTTGAATCCTAGTTTTATGCTCAGCTTATCTTTTGACATATAATATAATTTGAACCATTTTACATGACCTATATGTTATATGTGTGCAATGATTATATTACTACTCTATGCAATTATGTCTTGGAAATTTATTTAAAATACCATTACTTACACTCAAAAGAACTTTATTTTATGAATTAATTTATAGTAATAATATTTAATAACAATAGAAATTTCAAGATGACTGATATACTATAATTAAGATCAAGACAGATTTTTTTTAAATTATGGTAATCATTATAAATTATTATGTTAAACTAATTTATTTGCTTCATTAATAGAAATAAGTCGTTTGTTCTGTACCAGCACAAATTGTATATTTCGATACGTTTATATTTTCTGTATATAGGTCCCTTATGTGTCCTCTCAATAACGAGTTGATTGAGTATTAATTTTTAAGAAATACCTCCAGTAAATTGTATATATATATATATAATTTTCATAATATTGAAATAGTATTATTCTTAATATAATTTGAAAAATCTAATCAAGCCATCTAAATTTTAACGGTGGTAAATTGATTT
Source organism: Stenopsyche tienmushanensis (assembly GCA_008973525.1). Taxonomy (NCBI): domain Eukaryota; kingdom Metazoa; phylum Arthropoda; class Insecta; order Trichoptera; family Stenopsychidae; genus Stenopsyche; species Stenopsyche tienmushanensis. The sequence goes on from WACJ01000135.1 coordinate 706,227, forward strand.
TTTCAGGTTTAAATTTAAAAAAAGAGTTTATATTATTATTATAACAAGTGCCCATAGCAAGCAAATTATCATTAAATATAAACATTTTTGTGATGAAAAATATTTGTTTTTTCTTAGAATTAGGAACATTTTTTCAAATATATTAACTAAATAATAGAAATTTAAAATTATATGATGAAATAATTTGAGATGGCTTTTAGCAATCCCTTTTATGAGGCCATTGACAACCATTTCGACATGGTTTTTCATGGCGTATGTATGTTTTTAAAAATGTGGTTGCCAGTCACATCTGTAGAATTCGAACCCAAGATGAATGAGTTATGAGTCAAACTGCTTAACCGTGGGACTACCTACAATACCAATATTTGTAATTTTGTTGGACAATTTTCAATCATATGATCAACCAGTTTCCAACATTCAAAAGTTTCTCTTTTGGGTTTTTCTATTGACAATGATATGAATAGATAAACTAACGCATTACATCCACAGAATAGGATATTAGGATAGGTATAAATTGGATAGGATAGGATCTATTTTGAGAATTTATCATTATTCTTAGATGATAATATAATTATTATTGCAAATCAGATACTCATAGGCAGTTCTGCCTAACTATAAATTAATTCCATGTATTCTTTTTTAGAAATAAAATGTAAGGGTACACATCTGGTTTGTAAGAATTGATTTGAAACAAGATTACATTCGATTTACAAATTAAATGATATTATGAAACTTTTGTAATCTGGATTTGAACCCTAACATTTTAAATAAGAGTCCGAGAACTAATTTACTTTGCCAATATTTGGGTATATCTTTTGAGGCTACAAATATTGTCTATGTTCATAATTGAATACTTAATATGTTTTCTTTTAAATTAATTATTTCAGTATATTAATAGTTTCCGTAAGTCATGCCATATTTTTTCACCGTCTTCAAAATAGTATCCTTCAAGCTGTAGAGTAGTAAGAACGTGTTTTGAAGTGTCTCGTGTAAGTCAACCTGTTTGTCGACCTGAGGCAAAAAAATTGATCTCCATAACCCTCTTAACGACAATGGGAGAGACATGTCCGTTGGAACGATATCTGCGGCTACAGTGAACATCCGCGAGATTTATGGTGACATATTGGATGTCAAGAAACGTCAACGATGGCTTAAAAAAATTAAATCTGGTGATTTAAATAAGGTAGACGAGCCTAAACGTTCAGAGGGATAAAGCAGCCCTGAAGTTTGCAATTGAAGACAATCCGATGCTGACGATCGATAAATTACCAGAAATGATCTGCATATCCTTGTCCAGTACTCGGAGAATCCTAAAGAAGTTGGGCGAGATTTAAAAATAAGGTGCTCCCATACACATTGACATCCGCAACATGACCGAATGGATCAACACCAGCCGGTTGGTTGGAATTATTAGCACAAGGTGAAAAAGTGCCGGCAGAGGTGTAATGTCAATTGATTGAATACAGCGTTGCATCAAAATATATCAGTTTTGGTGAATAGACGCACCATTATTTTCCAGTACGATAACACGAATTCATCTTGCAAAATTGATGAATGAAAAATTTGGCGATATTAGAGGGTTTCAGACAATTTTCATCCATAACCTGCTATATTTTACAAGAAAATGGGCGATTTAAAGAAAAGCATTAAAAAAAATGATTTTGAATTTCATTGATAAATACGACATAACTTATGGGAACTGTTAATATCAACTGCTTAAAATTTTTATTGCTAATTATTTGCAATAAATATTTTCATGTATGACGATGTATTCAATTTAAATATGTATACTTATGTTAAAATATCCTAATTAATTACATTGAATCCCTAGTTCATTTGATTGTAAAAAATAGTAATATTAACATTAGTATTATATTTCACTAATTTCTGTGAATGTGTGTAATGTTAGTTTTATATTGATATGAAAATAAAACTATTTAGTGTTTATGTGTGTTTTTAAAAAACTAACATTAACCTTTCGTCTGCAAACCTAATTTATAGTAATTTTCTGTAACTTTCTGCAATAATATGCTGCGAATAAATTCATAGCAATTTGATAATTAATCATAAGAGATTTTTTAAATGTTGATATATAATTTTTTGTTTTCTATTTATTCTAAAATTTTAGAAACTGATGAAAATATTCAAAATGATCGCAATGAGAATCGATTAAAAAAATTAGAAAGGCGCATGCTGAAACTTCATAAGAATATAAAGAAACTGGAGGAACAAGAAGTAGACTATGATGATGATGAAGATTCCGCATACATTTTGGCAGATCGGTAATTCATTTCATATTATGCATAAACCGTTATTTGACTAAATATTCAAGCATACACAATTTAATATTAGGTATATTTGAAGTTTATGTACAGGGCACGGCAGGAAAACTACCCTATTTAAAAAAATAATAATTAGTATAGGAGATATCAGTTAAATTCTTCTTTCCATATTACAGAGAGACATTTAAACACACTACATGATCGTTAATAAACGTACATGATGGAAAGTGTTAAGTCCCAACTCTTGAATGAGCTAACTCTCACTTCAGGGCGCGCATTTCGAATAAAGTAGTTTTTCTGCCGCACCCTGTGCTTGAATGAGTCTTTTGCTTTTGTACAGTTCCTAGGCCTAGACGTGCGGCATCATTTTTAACCTGATCAGTCCAGCGTAGTTGAAGTCTTCCAAAGGGTCTACTGCCATTCGGCCCTGAATCTAAAATGGTTCCAGGAGCTTTATAAGTCTGCATCTGTGCCACAAAAATCAATGTTTGTTTGTCCATATTTAATGCGTTTCCATACCGTTCATCCAATTGCGATAAAACTCTGTCAACTTACTGTTTACGCTTGCGGGAATAATATAGACATAATAAAAATATTGTATGGATGAACCACGTTGGTGCATATTGGTCTGGTGAAATGAAGATCCCAGCTCTTCAGCTCATGCTATACGTGACCTGAAGCAATAAACCACATACTGTGTTTCTTTTAAATTAATTATTAAGCGCTTATGGCATTGCAACGCATGCCGTGTATTCGTTAGTGTTTTATAATTTTTAATCTTTATTCGATAGTGATTTATTCCCCAATATGTTTTTCAGACCATGATAGCACCGATTGCTGTGTTGAATCCTGGAGGTTATTTTGTTATTCATTGATTTTTTCTCCATGAGGATGGATCAAAGGTATTTGAAGTTGACACTCACGGAGGTGTAACCTCCAGTATTCATCCTCGATTCTACCATATATTTAGTATTAGCATATCAATTGAAAAAACAATTACTGACTGAAAATACTGAGCCCTCGGAATGGTTATCAATACTGGTGGCCTCAGAATATAATATTTCAAAAAAGTTTTAGATTATTATGACTAATAATAAATGCGTATGTATTTGTATTAGTGCAAATTAAACAAATAGTATTTTCTAAACATTTAATCTTTGTTTGCTGGCTATAGAGAAAAAATGTTATGCGCGTCTCCCTCAAAAGAAAGGTGTTATATAATTTTTTCTCGTTGAATGTGTTCATAGTTAATAATTCAAAAATGTGTATTTTTAGGGAAAAGGCACTTTTGATGCGAACTTATGAAAAAATATGTAAAATAAGGGGTGAACGAGGTATTGGGACCACTCGAAAAGCAAATAAAATATTATCTAGATTACAATTAGGGAGGATTGAAATCCCTAATTTAATGAATGCAGTTAAATCTATGGCTACATCTAATCCACACTGGTTTCCAGACTTCCATGATATTTTAAAATGCGTAAAGCATTGCGCATCAAAAGCAAATTTGAAGCTCAGCGATTTTGAACTGCAAATGGAAGGTGAGAATATTATCAAACTGATAATGACATGACTAAACTGGGTTATTCTAAATACTCCTGAATCTACACAAATATACTTTTCTTTGTTAGCACGTGATGTATTCAGCGAAATAGGGACAATATTACAAAAACGGAGAAAAGAGGAAGAATATCAAAATTTATGTGTATTGTTAATGAACGCTGATAGAGATCCTGCTGATAATGATCCAGTACTTGCTGCGGCATTAGATAAAAACCGCAAAATTTATAAAGAAAAAGAAAATGAAATCATTAATAAGTTAGTCCCATATTTCTTTTTATTTTAAATCTGTTTGTTTTTTCAATTGGTTAATTTAATCTATTGAATGTCCATTCTCATTATATATAATTATTTTTTATAATGTTTTAGATTTGCCAATAGAGAAGTTGAGCTTAAATTGATTTCAAAAGAAGTAAATGATGAAGACATTGATAAAACAGACGTTTCAGATGATGATTCTAATGATAAAGAAAAAAATAAGCATTCCATCAGGAAAAACATCAAGTTCAAAGAAAAACCTGGGTCGTCCAAAGACACGAGTGATAATGTTGGCCAAAATAAATTGTGTGATAAGATTGACATTGAACGTGTGAATAATGTAATTAGTAATACAACAGAAGACTCAGATGTAGAATTAGTAAATGATATACCATGTCCTGATAAATCTAAGTCTGATGATGATATTGAATTAGTATCTTCAGAGTGTGAGAGTGTACATATTTCAAATGGCAATGATTCAGATTTGGAATTAATAACGACTGAAAATTGAAATTAAACAGAGAAGGAGTCATAATTCAAATATTGTTTTTATGTTAAATAGTTTTTAAACCTTATTGCCTTGTTTCCTAATGCGTTGGTTACCGGGCTTTTTCTTTGAGATCTTTTACATCTTTGAGATTTTTTATTTACAAATGTGATCTGAAAAACTCATTTTTATTCGAGTATGTATTTATAATAGAGTTTTTCAGCTTTCAAATTAATCGACTGCATATTTTTTAATATCCTGTCTACAAATGAAATATTTTCCTATGTCGTTTCCTCATGACTTAGGATCGTGACTATGACTATGTAGATTTTGTCTGTTTCCAAGCCCTGTCCTTCCAGCCATCCCTGTCTTCCGCCGTCCGCAGGGCTATAATGAGGGTTGAGCCGATTGCTTCCTTTACTTGAATACTCTGTCTTCGTGGTGGCCGTCCTCTTCCTATCTTCCTTGACACACTGCTCACCATCATTAGTTTTTATAAATTTTCTCCATCCCGGCAAGCAATGTGTCTGAAAAACTTTAGTATTCACCCCAAGCGGGCGAATTAGAGTCTATTTTTAACTGCATTAGGATGTACTGGTAGGTTCTTTTGGTAGTCCACAGAATCCTCAGCATGCGACAAACATCACATTTCGAAAGCATCAATTGTTTCTCTTTTGTTTTTACGCAGCGTCCATGTTACCACTCTGTATAAAATCACGGAGAATATGAGCGTTTAGACTAGGCGGATTCCTGCAGATATGAGTGATCCATCTGCAGGATTATATATTCCCTGTATATATTAAATAGCAGTGGAGACAGACCGCAACCCTATCTTAAACCTTTCTCTGTTTCAAAGCACTCTGCTGATGAGTTATTGTCAACTTTTATTTGTGACGATGTGTCAGTACAGAGTGTTCTGATAATCTTCATAATCAGGCGACTAGGGACTTCCATTTCCACAGAATATCGCATCTTACACATTCAAAGGCTTTTGTGCAATCCAAGAAACAGCATCATGGGAACGTTGAACTCTTGGGATTTTTCAATAGAGCATTATGATATTCATGATCTGTTCCCGGGTTCCTCGTCCTTTCACGAAACCTATCCTGTTGGATGCGTAGCATTATTTTGCTAACATGCGCAATTAGAGAAATTTTGTGTAAAGAAATAATTGTAGAGTTGATCCATTCATTTGGTCACTTGCAGTCATCCCATATTTTCACACATATATGATCGGTATCCGTCTTCTCCAATGTCTTTGTCAAGGATAAATATTCATTATGTGATTGTAGGGTTGCCAACTCCGCTGAGCCGCAATGGAGGACACTCCAAATGTATTTACAGGCAGGACCTTTAAAGAAAATGCAGGCAATTAATATTATAGACAGAGTTTTCACCAGTTTTGTTTTTTATTGCGGTTTTCGATCCAGAGAAGATCATGTTTTTATTTGTTGTTTGACTAGTTTTTATTAATTGAATGTAATTTTTATATTTATACTCTATATTTAGATTACATTTTTTGTATTCAGAATTACGAAGATAACATTGTTATTGTGAAATACTTGGCAATGATCTTCCACTGTGGATATTGTCATCACTTTCAACTCGTCTTATCTCAATTGTTCTGGTTTTTTTTGAAAATTTTCATTAATTTACTCTTAAAAGTAACAAGCTATAAGGACAATTGTTCAACACAATGAAATTGAAGCAATGTAGGGGTGTGTTTTTATTGTGAATTTTTATAATGTAAATTTTATAAAAGTTAAAAAGATAATTATGCCTTTGTAGGCAGATTTGTTGAATATTAGTGTTTTTATGAGTTTCCTCCAACAATATAATTATATTATTGTATTATAAATTATACATAAATAATTAATCCTGTTGTAAAAATAGATTATTATATTTATTAACATCAATGGTGGATTTAGTACTTGAGAGACCTTTGCTGCAATTTTAGTTTGAGAACCCCCTTTGGTTTTTCAACCTGGAATAAATTTTGTCATTCAGCTCTCGATACATTACATTTTTTATTACGATTTCAGCTTATGGTTTTTTAATTGAAGGTTAGTATTTCAACCACAATTTCTGCTTGAAGAATTTTTGTGGTCTGAAGCGTGCGCCTTCTGTGCCTATAGGTAAATCCGCCACTGATTAACACTAGACATATATGAAGTTAGTCAGAAATATGAGGGATAGAATTTAAAATGACCTCCGTGAAGAATTTAAATTAATCAAGATCCAGTTTCTGCCTTTCAACACCACTCCACTAAACCAGCAAGTTTTTTCAACCATAAGAACCGTTACATTAAAGCACTCGTCGAATGAAAGGTCACATCTAAACTTCCACATCATGGTCTGCCCCAAGATGATCAATTAGGCATCGAAGAGAGTCATCAAGAGAATCCTTATTTCAAATTGGAAGACATTTTAGCTGGATATTATTCTTGAACGCGACCGAAAGGCTTGAGATAATGCCTTTTGAGCATATAGTCGACAATATTGTATCTTTGGCTAACATCACAAGGTTGGCGGTTAACAGCAATGATATTAATGAATTTCTGGAAGAGTCAGTAGCTGACTATCGAAGAACTTATGGCGTTATATTGTGTTTTATAGCAAGAAGCTGTGGAGGAAAGTTCGTTATGTGAGTAGGAGGTGATACTTTCTGGCGCAAAAGAAATACTAAAAGCACGTGAAACTGTTGTATCATACATTGAGAAGCATCACCCTTAATAAGACATTGGGTATGTGAGTTGTAAATTTATTGAATTGTAATGCCGTCGCATTTATACCAAATTTTGAAGTGTTGGCGAATGTACAGTTATATGACACTTGTAAAAAATAATTATGTATCATAAATACAGCTTGAAATGCATTATTGTATTTTACATAGAAGAAAAAGTAAAAACATCCAAATATTTATGTTTAATACATATATATTTTCATCTGATATAGATTTGATAAGATATTATTTTTCTTATTAATGTACCTTATTTTTTCGTGTAGATAAATTTTAAAAGTATAATTGTAATAAAATATTTGTAACAATGCGTATTATTTCAATTTTATAATTTTGATTATTTATATTTTGCAGATTCATAATTTAACTCACTGATTAGTTGAAATAGTGACTTATTTATGAAATGGGATATAATAAAAGCGATTTTTAATTAATCATATCGAGTAACGACTACTTATACATAAAATCCATTGTAGTTTATTTAAAATAATATAAAAGAAACTTTCAGTAGCGATTATTATATTTTAGTTCTAATATAGTGATAAATATTTTCATTGCCAAAAAAGTCTTTTAATTTGACGAAAATATATTTATGGATTTTCAATCGCATAAATGTTCCAAAAATATAAAATAAAAAACCAAATATTTATTTTCATATACAACCAGAAAACTGTTTTCAAGGCAGCTCTTGTTGTAAATTTTTATTAATATGTGTTTGAGCTATTTATTATTTTTTCAAATGTATTTTTGTTATTTCGATCATGGCAGAAAATTACGCTGTTAAGGTTGGTAATATGACTAAATAGAAGTTCGCGTTTGACAGCGAAGGTGCGTAGCGTTGCGTTTGACTGTTCGAGGTCAATTCGTTGGTAAACCTATTCATATAGCAAATATAATAAATCCTTTACGTGTGAATGAATCTCTACGATGTATCAATTGTATAAAAAATGTTATTTATTGAAAATTACGTTTTAGAAATAAAATGACGACAGCTGCGCGTCCTACCTTTGATCCAGCTCGCGGAGGTACGGCTCGAGGGGAGAAAGATCTCAGTGCTATATCCAGGCAATACTCCAGTAGAGATCTACCAGGTCATACAAAGCTAAAGTTCAGGTGCGTCAATCATTGATATGTGCAATATTATTTGTCCTTAGTAGATATAAAACCGCCAATTAATATATTCCTTGATATTTTAACCTTGGGTGATTTTATTGTTTTAGGGAACAAGGCCAAGGCAACGTTGAAGATCTCCGAAGCCGTGATTTCCGTAAAGAACTCGAAGAACGCGAAAAAGATGGAAAACCAGTATCTACCGCCAGAAGAATCGAGAGTACCATTAAGCGTCCTAAGCTCGATCAAGTTCCGGCTGCCAGCTTGGATGCAGATGATCCCATAGAAGGAGACTCTTCAGACTCTGATGACTCTGACGATGACACTGCAGCGCTTATCGCAGAATTAGATCGTATTAAGAAAGAGCGTGCCAACGAGCAAAGCAAACGAGTAAGACCTTCATGTATTCATTCATAGTATATTTTATTATTATGATAGTTTTAAATATCTTATATATTGCACTGCCTCTAATTTCAACTTACGTTATTGATATTCCTAAATGATGCTTACTTAACCTAATCTACTGATATTTTTAATAATTAGTATAAAATCTCATGGAATTTCGCAAAAATCAAAATCCACAACCGCTAAAAATATTTGTAAAAAACTAGAGATTATTAAATTCCAAACAGAAAAATATGATATTGTTATGCAATAAGATAAATTAATTTTTGTGATGCACCGACGTGGAGTACGTACATCTCATCCCTCCCATTAGTACATCTTGGATTCGCTCCTACACCCAGAGCCGTAAGCCGTTGGGCCGACCCAGCTGGCATAAGTCCGCAATAAAGAGAATAATATTTTCGACACGAGACAATCGAAATCTGATTGCACGTCAGTGTGTTAGCTCCATATTTATCAGAGTTTTCGAACCCCTAAGACAGTACAATATCATGTTCTTAACATGGGAGACGATGTTGTCCTAATTGCTAAAATTAAACTAAATTCTACTCCAAATTTAACCCACCAGAGAATCTTATCTTACTATTATTTAAACAAGCTCTTTTTTTACCATAGGATGCAGAAAAGAGATTAGAAGATGAGCGCATTAGAATGGAAAACATTTTGTCTGGAAATCCATTGTTGAATTATTCTGCTACAGCTCCAAAAGCTGATCTAAAGGTATGACTTTATTAAAATTTCAATACGCTATAATCCTATCCAAATATAATATGTTTTGTTTTTATCATTACAGGTAAAGAGACGCTGGGATGATGATGTTGTTTTTAAGAACTGTGCCCGCTCTGAGCCAGAAAAGAAACCAAACACGTTCATAAACGATTCTTTACGATCAGAATTCCATAGAAAATTCATGGAAAAATATATAAAATAAGCTTTTTTCAAACATAATTCTATCATCTTCTATTCTAGACGTAATTTTTTTAAATTTTCACTCATTCGTTCTCAGCAAAAACTACCTCAAGGTTGTCTTGTGTCAAAAAATTTTGGGGTGAATGTATATTCCAAAATAAAAATATAATTGGTCTACAGATGTTTTTTTATCCTGTTCGCTATTTAAAATTCAAAATGTCAACAGATAGACACATTCCGCAGGTTTTGACGCCGGAACCGTGATTTTTTTTCAAAATATGACCATGTAAATATTGCTGGAATGTTTGACGATAAGTATATATTGTAATTCAAAATAAAAATGAAACAACAATAGCTTTGGAATTATTTTATTATGAACATTTATAAAAGTATATCAAAACTCATTCTTAGTGTGATAGATTTCAAAACAACCATCCACACATAGTCCAACATTACATTCTTTACAAGAATAATATGATCGCCTTTGAATATTTCTTTTTGAACAAACACGACACCTAATTCTCGTTTCTCCTCTTACTGGCCAATGGTTAAACTTGCAAGCTTCCAATCTCACAACGGCAGCAAGGGGATCAGTAGGCGGATACGTATGAGGATCATCGTTTCGAACGGATGGTTTCTTTGCTTTGCACAAAACCAAAAGACCGCGCACCAGATTTAAACGAAATAATCGATGAGATTTTTTATAACCTAAGGATTTAGAAATAATGTAGCTATTTAAAATAGCTACATTGACTAGATGAACGAAAAGTTTTTTGGACCACTTCCACGTTCTTCGCGAGAACATATTGTCGTTTATTAAATTGTCCGCTTTTTTAACGTACCCAATGTTAGATCGGTAATCATGAAACGCAGTCGGTTGGACTGCATTTCCATATTTATCACAGAAGTTACCCTGCACTGGCGGGGTGTGAAAATTTGTTAGCAAAAATGCAGCATGGCGGTCCTTCCATGCGATCGCCGTCAAATTGTTTCTGAGACGGACCTGAATATCTCCGCGTTTCAGTTTTAATCTATCGTCAAACCAACGCGGCATATTTTTTCTGTATGTTCTAACAGTGCCACACGAAAAAATGTTTTTTTGCCTCAAGCTATCAAATAGATCAGGAGAAGAAAAGAAGTGATTCATATAAAGCTTATGGCCGACACCTTCTACTCTTTTGGTTAAATTTTTCACAATGGCATGCGGTGTTACTTTTTCCATGAAAACCGTCATGTTGCATATATATCCCGTGGAGTCGCAGAGCACGTATAATTTAGTACCGACTCGTTCTTTATTCGGTAAAACTCTTCCTTTAATGAGGCTTCTAAGTTCATCGATACTGAGAACTTCCGCAGGATGATAATATTTGGCAAAGGAATCATTGAGCGATTCGAAAATAATTCTTATTTTCCACAGGCGGTCATAGGTTTCATCCGTTTTGTTCGGAGCAGTTTCATTATTACAAAAATGTATAAACCTCAAGATATGCATGAATCTATCGCGAGCTATTACTTGTCCGTAAAACGGAGTATAAAATTGTTCCAGTCTAGACCAATAATTGAACGTTTCGTCTCGCATACAATGAGCCATTTGTATAATCAACGCTAGGAATGAAATAATTTCATCGGATGTGACGTCGGGCTTCGGAGACTTTACATTCATTTTGACCGAATACTGATGATAGTATCTATTGGTTTCTTGCTTTAATTGAGATATGATCTTTGAAAAAAACAACAGAAATATTGTGGTCGGAGTTGAGCCTGGTTTAATGGTTGGAGCTGCGTCCTTATTGAATCCTGGTTGCTTCCCAGTGAAGTTACACGGCTTGACGATGTCCACAACCGGAGGGCGACATATCCATTCGTTGTCTGAAGATGCGAGTTCATCTTCAGGCTCGCTCTCGCTGTTTTCTGATGGCCATTCACCATCAGAATCGCTTTCCAGAATGAGTTCGGGTTCTCGAGGCATTATAGCATTTTAATGATAATAAATATAATTATCATGTATAGCCATCGTCTGCGTCGACTCACAAAATAAATCAATATTTTGATCCATCCTGATTAAAAGATCTGCAATCAGCGACATGCTTATAAATAATTTGTATTTTAAAAATAACGCTGAAGCGGTGTTAACGCTTACCTTCTGTTTATTTGGAATAACAGCGCTGAAATTTGAGCATAAATTCAACATTTGACAGATGACGACCAATATGAATTGGCTATCATTGCTCCAATTTAATCAAATTATAAAACGCTAATTTTTATGCCGACATTTTTAAATATATTTAAATAGATTATAAATTAAATTATATAAAAGTATACATGGCCGAATAAATTCAAATTGACGCATATTATAATTTACCGCTTTATCAACTTAAATAAATAAATATGAATTTGATTCGCTTGAATAATTTTAAAAGCGCACGAATATGATTATAAAATTATTAATTATATTTATTTTATTGAATTAAGTATATTACCACACAGTTTCGTAATTTACAAATATTTTTTTTTAAGTGTATAACAAAAACAATGATCATATATTAATAAGGGGGAATATTGTGACATTTTTAAACAGGATTATATTAAAATCATGACTGTATTTTTTTTTATAAATAACATTTTCAGCAGTTTTTCAGAAGCCCTCGATTTCGCGAGCCAATAGTCCGAATGCATTTTTGTTCGGCATTAATTTTAAATGATTTTCAGCTGAAAATTGATTTGGATATTAATTCATTATGGATGATATAATATTCTGATTTATGATTATTAATGTTTTATATTTTGAAACATGTTTAGGGGATAAGTCATTTGTTAAAATTTATGTATTGATTAATGAATGGCATATTAAAAGGGGTTGATTGATTGAGTGTTTAATTGTTTGAATTTATGAAAAATAAGACTTTGACGAAGAAGATGCATATTATTCGGTGTTAAATTAATGTGTTAAAAATTTCATCCCTAAATGTTATGAGCATGATGGTATCAATTAGTGTTAATTAACAAAGGATGACTAAGCTGTTGTTTAAGGACATTTTTAAACATTTCATTAAGATTATTGTAAGATCTAATTGAATTTAATTAAATTTTAAATTCACTCGTGTGGTGTTGGTCACTCGTTGATAAAGGAAGCACAGTGTTAATGGAGTCTTCGACGTTGCTCTTCTCGGTTGCTGCTTTAAAGCCGTTCTTTTTTTTATTGTGGCTTTATAAAAACTTATTTAAAGTGTTTGAATAACCACTTGTTCTAAACATTTGTTTAAAAATTCGTTCGGATCGTTTGGTTTGTTTACGAGATTGTTCGCGAGCCAAAGCGTAGTAGACATCAATTTAGGAAAGTTGCCTGACAAGTTAGTCCTCGTCTGTGATGGTCATCGAGAGGTTGTGTTACGCGCGGACTAAACATGGCCTTGTATTTTGATACTGGCATTCGATTATTTTGCTTTTGGTTGACAATAGTGGCAGTAAGAGGGTCCTTGTCAGGACTCTATGTGGACAATGGGCTCGACCAAACTGTGATACAGAGGACCATGACGCACCGGGAGAAGATGCTGATGGAGCACGAGATTCTGGACCTCCTGGGTTTGCCGACCAGACCTCGAAGGAGTAGGCGCATTCCTTTGAACAGTTCGGCTCCCATCTTTCTGATGGACGTCTACAAGTCCTTGGCGGAGGAGCATGACACTGTTCGACCCACGCGCAGCTCTGATATAGTCCTCAGCGGAGAAGATCTTCAAGCAATCGACGAGAGCGATGTTATCATGACATTCCAAAGCAAAAGTAAGACAACCCAGAAATATTCTTAATAATAAATCAAATAAATCTTAAAGCCCAGATGTGCTTAAATTACACAATCCAAGATATTCGCACCGGGAGACACAAGAAAACCTGATCGAAGATATTCGATACTCTCGTTTCTAGTCGTTCAAGATCATTGAAATTAATATATGTCATCGAATAACGATTCAAATTAATATTAAATTCGTAAGCAAACGATCCTTTTCTTGCATCCTTTTTAAAAAGAGACAAAACCGAGCACGCCATCATTCGATGAATCCATTTTTCATGGGAAATAATTACGAAGCAAAGTAATTTATCTGATGTGAGAGTCGGAAGAAATAAAAACGAAACCAAAAAAAACGAATGTTCCATAATTATTACATTTGTGATGTAGCACTGCTTCCCAAACTTCGACACGAAATATATATATTCACGCTAAATTCGTCATTTTCATCGACCGCAGAACGAAATGTAGTTTTTGATCATCCGCTTAACATAATAGAGAGTGAAGAATGACAACTGTTGGTTATTTCGAAAGTCAATCCAATATGCAAAACGGCTATCTTCGACGCTAAACTCGCATTTATTTCGAAATGAATTCGTTCAAATCGCATCCTTAATCCTTATTTGATAGCCCACTTTGAAATCATCGTCTGGAACAGTTCCCACATTAACGAATTTTTAAAGCATCGCGATTGTATACAAATGATGATGAATTGACAAAAGGGCTGATCATCCCCCTTTAAAACGAAAATTAACTCATCAAAACATTTTTGTCCTTTTTATGAACTACCTACAGACGCATCAATGATCGATTTTAGTTACGATTGAGACGATCAGCATCAAAATATATGTATTTAATGGTAGATTTTGTTATTTAACGCATCTTATGCGGGGCGATCAAAGCTTACACTTGCAGCGGGCATTTCTGCGTATTTTTCTACTTGTCGCTATTTTTTTTAATTTATGCTAGCAAAAATGTTTTTGTTTGATATTGATTTAAGACGTAACCGATTGGATTATTCCCTGATGTATCAGATATGTCCAGTAATGTTCAATATCTGCCGATTACATAAATAAACATAGTATTTCCCATTTCACAAATGGTAGATATGTATTCATAGAAGTCGTCCAAAAATGCGAATACATTCAAGGAAGCAAAATATGTGTCAAAATTAAGCGCTTTTTGATTATAATGCGTTTAAAGCGAGCTAAATCTGAAATATTTGCATCGTATTAAATGAATTTATAGCATCGTTTTGATCCAGCTTTTATAAATTTAGAAGAGTTCGCATAGAAACACAGACAATATAAGACAATCGAACACATTTATGCCTTTTATGCATATTTTTATGATATGAACGACGATTGATTTGGCGAGATTTTCTCACAGATGATGATAAATTTACGGAAGAAGTCAATAACATTTTTCAACGTCGATAACAACACCTCAATGAAGAAGCTCAAGCTTGAATCCGACCAAAAAACTACATAAGCAAAGATACTGTGAATATGATCAGATATGATAAAAAGTGGTAGTGCTTGCTCGAGTCCTTGACGCCTCGACCCGACAAGAAGAAGAGGCCGCATCGAGTAGTTGAAGCACAGCAAATTTTGAAGATTTTGAGATTGTGGCACATCGAGGAATTCGCCTGGTGCTTCTTCGCGAGCCCCAGTTTGGCCTTGCCAGCTAAGTGCATCGATTGTCGAAGGCATTCCGCCGATATTTACATACATTTCAAAAATATCCTAGACTTCGATTGCTGCGTGTTTATGACTATATACATTGAACTATTGAATCTTGAGTCATCGTTTCGGGAACGCTAGGATATATGATAAAATTAGCACATGACGCATTTCCATAAATCGCCAGTATTCCATGAACTTCAATTCTAAAATTGCCCATGCTCGTTTTTAGCTCGCCCAATCTGATGTGTCGTTTGTTAAATGCCTTCATCGTAACATTTTTACTCATTGAAAATAAGAAGAATGTGAAGAAGGCTGGCTCTATTTGATTACGCGGTTTTACGTAATTGTCGATTGTGAATAAACAGGAAGAATATCAGCCACTTTATTCCGTTATTAGATTCATTATTCTGACGAATTAGCTGTCTAGAAATTGAATACGTCGTTCGAGATGTCAAGAATTTCATTTTGGCGCTGATGAGCTAAGATATATTAACAGTTTTATAATATTTTATCATCATATATATGTCGGGGGTGCAATTGTATTCAAACATCTTGCAAAATATAATTAACTGCAAGAAGTCCTTTCCAGTAATATCATTATCTACTTAAGGATTACAATATCAATACTCTTAATACCGATTTGATTCAAACTATTAAGTTTTTTATTTGATCGAATAAACAACGAATATAGTCGATGCAATCTTGTGAATGCATCTTATCAGGACCATTTGATTGTTGCGATATTTAAACAATGATTTCTGATATATCCATTAATATATGCACATTATTATATATAACATATATGCTATATCCATACAAATTTAACATTTGAACTAAGATTTCGATCTTATATGTGTTTTTATGTTATTTAATACTCTTGTTTACAATTTAGATCAAAAAATATGTTTGCGTCATTTAAAGTCGTAACAAGGATATGAAGCGCCTGTGACAAGTATCTTACTTGCGCCCTCTCCCTGAAAATCGACTTTTTTAGGGGCACAAAAAGCCCTAAAACAGGACGGATTAGCCACAAAGTCTATGCGTCCAACCAGTCCGCTTTTCGGACCGCTGATACGACGGATGAGCGCTTTGCGATCGGATGCCATACCATATCTGAACATGTCTACAGAACGATTACGAACTCTCATTACAAAACGAAGTTGCCCGAAGAAGTCTGATTAGATGGATTGTTTAAATTTTACAACAGGTCGAAAAAAATATTGTTTTTATTTATTGCGGGTTTATGCCAGCTGGGTCGGCCCAATGTTTAAGCGATAATGAAGAAAAGAGCGATTGAACAATTAAGTATATATTATAAAAACGGACAGAGTCAATCAGTGTTGATTCATGTAAGGTAGAATGGTCAAGTAAAATAAAAAGCATATCTCGATTGGGTCGGTATTCTGCGTTTTGCGCCCCGAGCCCAATTGCGCCCGTTTTTTCCTATTATTCATAATTCCAGGAACTCACGTAGTTCGTAATTTATAAAACCATAATTCGTCGAAAAAAGCGCAAAGCCAGAAAATGTATGTTTGATAACAAAAAATTGGATTCAATCCAAAATTATTCATTGCATTATAGTTTATATACGAAGAGCCTATGCTGAAAACCAGGGGCTCGAACCGTTATTTCTTTCATTCCGGTTCAGTTCGGCTTTCGGTTTTCGATTAAGCTTTCAGTTCTGATAATGATTAGAACTTGAAGAATATAATATAATTTATTAAATGAAAGGATATTAACTTGACGTTTATTGGTTGGAAGTTTAAGAACATCAAATCAAAGTACATAGCACTAGGAAACAAACTGAAATTTGGAAGAGATAAGCTAAAAAACTTCACATTTTAATGAATTCTGGTGTTTTTATTTTTAAATAATTCTATATACATCAGATCAGGGCTGCCTGTTGAATGATTTTTGCTATGTAATTGAATCTATTTTGGGACGTATTGGCCGGAATGCCTTGTATAAAAACTCGTTCTTATTAGTATTACTAGTATTTGAGAGTAAATTGAGACATAAATTCTAAATAAAAATTCGTGTATATAATATTAACAAAAAATATTTATTATGTGTTGCGATAATCCCGAACAAAAAATGATCCCGCAGGATAGCATATATAGGACACAGGTCGCCTTTAGACAATAAAATATGTAAGATGTAATTTGCTGGCGGTTATGAGATTAAGATTGCATGGGTTTAAACGATATTATTTGAAGTCTTCCGATTAAAAACGGAAAATGAAATTGACGAATAAAGAACAAGGGCGTGGCAAATCAGGCGCCCGTCACGGGCGCATCTGGGCATGGGGCGCAAAACGCAGAATATCGACCTGGTCGAGAGTTGCACATGGTTTTATATTTTACTTGGCCATTTTACTTTTCATGAATTAACGCTGATAGACTCTGTCCGTTTTTATAATATATACTAAGTTGTTTAATCGCTCTTTTCTTCGTTATCGCTTAAACATTAGGCCCAATCAATCAGTCTTCTTCGGACAACATCGTTTTGTAATGAGAGTCCGTAATCATTCTGTAGATATATTCAGGTATGGTGTTCGATTGCGAGGTGCTCATTCGTAATGTCAGCGGTCCGAAAAGCGGACCGGTTGGACGCATAGACTTTGTGGCTAATCCGTCCTCTTTTAAGGCTTTTCGCGGCATTTTCTATGATCTGTACGATCACGGAAGCTCCCTCAGAGACAAACTTACATACATACTAGCTAGGATTTGATATTAGTTGGACTAAGACTTTTCAAATAATTTTTTTTATCACTTAACGATAACCAATTTTTTCCATGTTTAAAAATTCACCGATAATGTTCATTATTGAAGGCTGCCAATTGCCCTGACATTTTCGAACTGGTTTTGTTTCGGTTTTGGCTTCGACAAATATAACGGTTTTATCGGCTTTCAGCAGAAGATCAGCTAAAAACCATGATCAAACAAGATTTATTGGAAAGATAAATTAAGAATTTAATTGATTTCAGCTAAATGAGTTGTTGCATGTGATCTATGATCGAGAATAATTTGGTGTTTAAATGGAAATAATTGTAGTGATTGAGTTCAACAACGATATTTACCGTTATCGTATAGCGACACTCGTCTCTAAATGTTTGAGACATAATATATTTTATAGCTTGTGGTGTCTCAGAAAGGAATGCGCTGTAATGTATTTTAAAACTATTTAAATACCAGAGTTTTTTAATCAATATATCAACGAAATATTCTGATATTCCGAAAGGTCTGAATTGGATCGCTTGGGGTGGATTTTTGGATGGTATCGATCTATGTTTGATTTTATCTTAAATATGATGGAATGTTAACATTTTTTAAAAAATGACAATAGTAAAAATAAGATCTAGATCGTTGAATTATATAACTGATTTGGATTTCATTCAAAAATGTTTTTTTTTTTTGGTAAATATCAATTTAATAAGCATTGGATCCAGATTCTTTCTTGTATATTTTGTTGTCCATAAATAAGATACAGGGTTTTAAAATATATTTATTTTATATCTTATGTATATTTTATTATACTTATTTGGAATTGAGTGTAAAGAGTTGAAAATGGTGTATTATTGTTGAAATCTGTGCCTTTTAAAAATAACTTTGAATATCAAGCAATGAGGTTTGCATATTTTAACACCCGTATGTTTTGTATATAAACGCGTTTTAAGCTTTGTTTACATCATCGATTATTTTTTTTACCCTTCCATCTTCAAGACCGTGTAAAATTTATTTATTTGATAACTTGGAGGAACACAATATTTTTTGTAGTTTGCTGTTTCAAATGTTGCAAATTTCAATGTAAGCAGCTCCGAATGCTCTCAGAACTCGATTGGAATTCCTGCGTCGAAATTGACGGACTGCAAAATCTCGGGAGATTTTTTTTTCCGTAGATGAAGATGGAGATAAAATAACATTTTTGCTTTGTTGCAGACCACCACGGTGTCGGTATGAGACACGAGAGGAGTCGTAAACTTTGGTTCGACGTATCTGAGGTACCAGTTGGAGAGACCATTTTCAATGCAGAACTTCGAGTCTTTAAGTCTTCAAACTATTCCAATCACAATCCCAAGGATATATTCACGATATGCGCTCATAAAATTACAAGCATAGATCATGAAGGGTGAATTTATTACATATTTAAATTTCATTAATTCTAAGTAAGGCATTAAGCAATGAGTATTTCAAAAGCATATTTCAAATGTACATATTCATATTGTCACTCATAATGAAGAACCTTTTACGTTGATTTTGCTATCTAATTTATTCAATACATTTCTACCTGTCTTAAATGGAGTCCCAATTGTTTGCCCAAAGTTTGAGTATCTTTCCTTAATGATTTTTTGTTATAGCCACTTAGAAAGGGATGGGTCACCTGTTTATTTACCTGTTCCTATCGGTCTATTTAAGTGAGTCAGGATTCTAAGAACAAAGGTAGTTAAAAGCAATCTATAAATCTAGCAAAATGAAGAGATACAACTAAAATAAATATTTGTTTAAAATAAGACACTATAAGATGACCACAGGGGGTAGCCAAAAACGTTTCTCTTTAAATACATTAGCATTAATAACCGTTAATGTTTTACTCAAGAAATACAGGAACATAAATGCAATAAATAACTATAAAAAAAAACAACAGTATCATTATGTCTAATACAATGCAAATGTTTATTCGACTCATTAGAAATTTATGCAAATTGCAAGATACCACTTGAATGACATCATATTTATTTACCTTTCAGAGGATTAGAACTGGAATTAGTCGGTGCTAAAAATACAAGTGCAGCTAAGGAGGGATGGATTGAAATTAATATAACGAGTGCGTTCATTGATTGGGTTGCATTCCCGTACGACAATAACGGGATGTATATATCTGTTCATCTTCACTCCAAGCCAGGTATACATTGAATCATTATAACATGTTATTTAAATCAAAGAGCACAGGGGAATTAAAATAATTAAATTCAACGTGCATATCTATAGCATTTGATAATATAAACCACAAAGATAATAGAATAACTGGAAGCAAATATGATTATTTTTTGATGTCATCATCGTACGCTGCTTTCATTGAATGCTCAAATTATTTCAATTTAATTCATCAAACAAATCAATTATTATTTAATTTGATTGCCAATTATATAAAAAAAACATGTATTAACGCCCAAACAATATTTTTCAGGACATGAAATTAAACCAGAAGAAATTGGAATAGTAAGTACAAAAGGCGAAGATGAGAAACAACCGTTCATGGTAGCTTTTTTGAAAGCTTCAACGACAGTGAACGAAAGAAGAATATCAAGAAAGAAGCGTCAAACTGGCAAACATAAAAAGCCGTCTATTGGAAGTTCTGACGCGTATAAAAAAAACCCATTGACGAGTGAGTGATCAATTATTATACTCATATATATATAAAAAGATCTATAATATTAGTGTTATTATATCCAAATCAATACATAAGTTGAAGATCTACATTTTGTTTATATTCTTGTAAGACACAGAATGCTTCATGTTCTACATTAAGTTGCATGTGCAATACAAAATCAAGTAAAATTTAATATAATTTGTATTAACTAAATTTTAAAAGAAAAAAGCATATTAAAAAAATCCTTAACATATAATATTCAATTATCACATTATATATTGAACGATTTTTCCTGTTCAATTATTGAACGATTGTTCATTTGCTATTTTATACTTGTGCTATAAAATTTAAACCACAAAGACATTTTTAATATCATGATATATTTTATATGTGGAAAACATCAATTATTTTCAGATCCATATTGGAGTTCTAAAAGTTGTCAAATACAAACGCTGTACGTTAGTTTTAAAGATCTAGAATGGAAAGTGAGTATATGACCGACGGTCATTATTTATAAAAAACATGATAATTTATTAATCGAGTCATCCGTTGAACATAACTTTACGACGTTTCAAATTTAAAGGATTGGATAATTGCTCCAGAAGGCTACGGCGCATATTATTGCAGCGGCGAATGTAATTTCCCTCTGAATGCACACATGAATGCAACAAATCATGCCATCGTCCAAACTCTGGTCCATCTAATGTATCCAAATAAGGTGTGTTTTATCGTTTTGCTGTAAGATGAAGCGTTGAATAATAGCGAAATATTAACCGTTTGTTCTATTTTCAGGTGCCAAAACCTTGTTGTGCTCCAACAAAATTGACTGCTATATCTGTGCTTTACTTTTTAGACGAATCTGTAAATGTTATAATGAAGAAATATAAAAATATGGTTGTCAAAAGCTGTGGTTGTCACTGAGATGCATTATTTGCAATAAGGACTGAATCGTTAACATTAGCTAGAATGTTATCATGTTTGTTGATCTAATGAGGATGTAGCAACAAGAGAGTTCAGCTATATATATTTCACTGATGATAAAATTAATTAGTTTATAGCATTACATAGTTCTAGACGTAAGATGCATTTTTATTAACGAGATCAATTTTTATATCACGAGTGAAGCGACTCTGATATATTGCTCATGGGCGTTCATATTTGTATGAAAATAGGAACAAATTCATTGCTACATCTATGTAATGTGATAGAGAACGAATTGATGTTTTGGTATTTTTATTAAGTACTTATTGTGAAACTTAATATTGAAGAAAATGCTAAAATGTAATTATTTTTAAAGCGTAATTATAAGATTTTGAAAAACTGTATATTGATTGTAAATTTGTATTGACAATTGATCTGCTGAGAATTTATACATATCATTCCAAATTCTTGTATATTTGAATCTCTAGTGAAATCTCTTTATGCATTTAAGTTATTTTATTTTATTTATGGTGTTTTATTGACATTTATTCAGTTTTGGTGAATGAAAATAAATGTTTTTTAGATCCCTCATAATTAACCATATAAATCAAATTATAATTTTACACTTGCCATTTATGTAAACGTTGTATTTATATTGTGCCATGTTTGTACGTCTAATATGAATTGAATACTCGTATGAATAAAACATACCCACAGTAAGTTATAATATTGGTAGATGAATTTTGAAACTAAAGAATGATTTTAATAAGAACAGCTATTTTATGTGAATTATCAAGTAATAATCAAAATTTTAAATTTTGTAAAATATTAGATTTATATATTATTATTTTGTATTGTATTGTGAACTATAATAGTTTTGAATTTCTGTGTTTTATTATTTATCCCAATGCATTTTTATTATTTTGGAAATAAATAGTCAATTTTTTATATTTATATGTGAATAATGCTTGTTTTTTTTACATACACCATTTTTTCTTTTTGAAACATAAAAATTAAATTATTTCATATAGAATTTGGTACGATAATGAAGAAATACTTTTACCAGATATAGTTTTAATAAAATATTAAATAGATGTCTCTACTATTAGAATATATTATGGTTATTGTATATGTATTCTTAAAAGGAATGCTGTTTTACCAAATTAATAATAAAAAAACATTTATTCAATTGTATGAGCATAGATATTAACTTTCTCATTTTTTAAGCGTTTGTTTATTCATTCAGATCTTAAAAATGTGATTTATTCAAAAAGAATGGCAAACTTATATAGCATAATAATATATATCCAAAATGTAATAATTTATAGGATATTTTATCCCATTAATGAAACATAATGAGGAAAATCAAGTTTTATAGTTGGACAATAACTGCTCAACGGACAATCGATGATATTTTGAGATTCAACGTGGAATTGATATGATCCTATTTTGCATAAGGAAATATTACTATAATAATTTAAATACAATATCATTCAAATTCATTAGTATTGGCATAATCAATACATCGTCACATAAACATGTCGTCAATAATACATTATACAGTATTTATCGTAAAATTATGCTAATTTTAATATACATAATGCTTGATTTCATTATGAATTAACGAGTATCGATATCTTATGCTTTCAAATGATTAAAACCTTTAATTTTCAAATCAAAGAAATATAATACGTCGACATCTAAATTTAAATCAACCCTTCTTATTTAAGCTGCACACTATGAAAGCAATAAGGGGATTATTAAAAATGCTCATATGGATTTTGAATATTAAATATTAATCTTTTGCTAGATTCATCCATAATCTTCTTATACAACCTGCTTGTTGTCTTTCATCGCCAGGCCTGGGATTAATATGGTGTTAATATATTTTCTTCAGAAGTTTGTATATAATTAAACAATATCTTTAGCTTTGTTACTAATGATGGCACAAAAGTATTTAAGATCTTCTACTTATTAAAAGAAAAAAAGAGGATTTCTCATATTTGCTATATATTATATACACACATGTCTATATATATATAGTTTGAACAAATACTATTTTATTATTTGTAATAAAAAATTGATATTGATGATGGAGGAAATAAAGAGATATTCAAAAGTAGAAGATTTTACTTAGTAACATTTAAATTGCATATTAAAACGTATTAAGGAAGATATAAGACGCTTTTTAAAAGCATGCTTCCATAGTATGCTTAGCGTTTTTTTAGTAGGAGCTTTTTTAGAAAATAGGCATATTTCGACGAAACCAAACACTCAATTAGTTAAGTGAGCTAATTAGCAAAAAAAACATAATGATGCAATAATTTATTATTTTATTATTATACTTCTTGAAATTGATTCTCATAATGAAAGTTAATACGTTAATAAGTTAATCTGTGATAACAATAAAGACACACCTTTTCGGAGACGTATTTTTAAATGTGATGTTTTGAGAAGTACTTTTCATTAGGCAAAATCATGATTTAAAAATAGATGAATTAATTTATCAGTTCTAAAAATCATTTAATTGGTCGTGTGTGTATTAACATCCTTTACAAGGAGTGAGTTATATCCTGCGATTGTGGTAGATACTTTAATGCCTACGCAATTCGTGATATCTTTTTAGAAGAATTTAGATATGAAATTACTAGAGTGGTTGCATAAGTATTTTCAATGGTAAAATATTGTTGGTGGGTGTTCTGAAAACGATTGTTCAAATTATTCTTGATCGTTGGGTGCCTGTGCGTGAATAATGGAGTTGGCTATGAAAAACGTGGCAAATTAACTAAAAATAGTATTCCGTGTATTTTTTTCTGGAGCATATTTCATAGATCGATAAATCATACGATAATGTTTGATGTGTTACATCATCATCTCGCGCTTTTCCAATTAATGATTAAAATATTGAAGAAACTACGTTTTTCGCTCTTTCTATCGTGACGTATTTTCAATATTTTCTCTATATACCAAAATGATTAATAAATAAAGATGATTTATGAAAAAAAAATTAGAGCTTTTGAAGTCTAACCATCAAAAATCGAGTATAATTTATGAACCAACTATATTATTAGAGAACCTAAAAGTATTATTTTTTTAATTTGCAAAGACTATTTTTCAATCTCATTTAAAAAATATATAATTCTGTAAATACTATATATTCCACTAAAATTATTACATTATTTATTTCGCAATGAATGTTTAAGAACTCCAACAAATAGGAATCAGGTAGAATATTCATTGCCTAAGATGGATTGGATAGAAATCCTGCATTTAATTAAATTTGCAGAATGGGACCTAGAATTAACTTGTTAAAGTATTATTTTTTGATATAAACTAAATCTTATCGCTTTTTTTGAGCTCTTGTTTCATTAGCTTTAACTGTTGACAATATACTACTACATATTGTGATTGTCTGACTAGGATCAAAAAATTCAAATAGAATTACTTCGGTAATACCAAACTAAACACAAAACATGACCATTTTTTAGTTTTAATGATGGCTGAGAGGTGGAAAAAGGTGCCTGACTTTAAAAAACATTTTTTTTTTGCATATGTTTACTACATAGAACCCAATTTTCATTGGAAGTCACAATTTGTTGCAAAAACGAGCAGGTTTCATCAAAGCCGTAACTAGAGTATGAAACGCCCGTGGCAAGTATCTACCTTAACGCCCCCCTCTCCAATAATCCAATTTTTTTATTAGGTTAACTAATATTATTATAAATGCAGTATATTAAATACTATTGTAATGTTTGTTTTAAAATAATATACAAAGATAGTCCCAAAAATACCCGACCAAACGTATAGGTGGTGGTTACTGTTGTAAAAATATACCATGATAGAAAGTGTCTAATAGCTACGTTGCTTCCGTGATCGTACATATCATAGAAAATGCCACAAAAGGCCCTAAAAGAAGATGAAAGGCTACCATAAGGTATGTATGTTCAATCGGTCCGCTTTTCGGACCGCTGATATAACGAATGAGCGGGTCGCGATCGGATGCCATACCTGAATATAACGATAACAAAATTCATGTAAAGTAGAATGGTTGAATAAAATAAAAACCATGTGCAACTTTCGATCGGTATTCTGCGTTTTGCGCCCCATGCCCGGTTGCACCCATGGCGAACGCCTGCTTTGCCACGCTCTTGTTACGGCCAGGCACCAACATTGATCGACTCTATTCATTTTTATATTATTTACTAAGTTGTCTAATCTCTCTTTTCTTCGTTATCGCCCATCCGATCAGTCTTCTTCGGATAACTTCGTTTTATAATAAAAGTTCGTAATCGTTCTGTAGACATGTTCAGATATGGCGTCCGATTGCAAGGCATTCATTCGTCACATCAGCAGTCTAAAAAGCGGACCAATTGGACATACGAACCTTATGCCACTCCGTCCTATTTTAGGGCCTTTTTGTGGTATTTTCTATGATCAACTATAAAGCAACAATAAATTGGATTTATACTTGCCACGGGCGCTTCATACCCTTGTTACGGCTCTGGCAATAACTATAAAATAAAAATACGTTTACAACTCCTTAATTCCAAATTTGGCTTTAATTGCCAAATTTTGAATGTAAGTGTTTTCAGTTACAATTTTTCGTTATAAAAACGTATAATTTGCCGTCAGTGAATATTCATTTTCAATAACAATAGATATATTTACAATAGCAAATGTATTCATATTATATGATTGGTGACACTAACTTTCAATTATCCTACTTTTTTGCTGGTGTATTTTATACACATTTTAAGGATTGATGAATGTGCATTTGAAGGTGGACTGATAACATAAAGTTAGAATAATGGATAATTAAAAAGATATCATCTAAAAGAAGGGCTATTCCAGATAGGCTGACATTTGTATGCATAAATGAATAAAATACGTTTGGATAAAAATACATTTTACTCGTTTTAGTCCGCTAATGCATTATGCGTGTTTAAAATGTCATTTCTACTATCATGTGAAAATACGAGTGCGGACCGTAGGGTGTTTACGTTTATGAACAGATTTGTGCGCATGGTATTTATAGGGTTATCTTTAAGAAAAATAAGTGTTCCCTAAATCATGTCTCGATACAAACTAATTTTAAAAGGGTAGATCTTCAAATTTCGATTATGTTCCGATTTCAATAATAGATCGTTATGATTTACGTTAATGGAATAAAAATAAATCATCGAGTTGTAAAGCAAATCCTTCATTAAGCACGATCCGATTTATTAGTAGGCCTTTCGATCCATCAATAGTTTTTAGTAAATCTCTAATTAAAGAAATTTAATCTGGTAAATTCAAAACACAAAAGATAGAGCATGCCTACTGTGAACAAATCTTGTAGGTTGGCTAAATTAAGCACTTGTTGAGGAGCGATTCTCTTCCTTTTTGGACTTCCTGCACTAGAAATAAAATTTCCAATAAGTTATTACGTGGCTTAAGAATCGCTGGTTTTTTCTAGAAATTCCCACTCTTAATTTGTAAAACGACTTTAAGTACACCATTCATCTTAGTAACTTATTAACATCCGGAGCATCATCCCAATATGATCAGTTTTTAGAGTGAAATTGCACTAGATTATATCGATTCACAGAAAATTGTGATAAAACGTGGACTTTGTACAAATATCTAAAATTAGCTTCTTCGAGCAAAAAATTAAATCAATCGATCATTACTGGCGAGCAATTTCGAAATGGCACTATCGAGGATATGATACGATGACCAATAAGCGAAATTAATATAACTGATATTATCACCAATTTGTTCGATCAAATTAGTCTTCACAATAGAGAAGGCATTACATTTTCCTATAAAAATATTAAAAATGAATTTTGTTCAATCAGTAACAGCTTATACTCCAGTATGAACTTCATAATAATTTGAAATATTATTTCATTTCGTCATTATCATCATTAGCAAATTAAGAAAATGACGGACCAATGAATTTGGGGCACCATAATATTAAACTATATTTCAATTGATTAACTGGGAAAGTAAATTTTACTACATTCGTCGTTGTTCAGCGTTCGTTCTTAAAAATCCAAATTAAGTTCGTAGAAATTGTTATAATATAAACGCTAAAACCACAAAGATTAATTTCGATAGCGATAATACTCAAGGACATTAATTAATATCGCAATATGATTATTTCTATGTATATTTATATTAAACGTTGATTTCTTCGACTGTTGTAAAAATAATGGCTTATCATATTTGCAAGACATTGGTCAATCACCTTTTGAGGATAGGATTTGGTGATGATATTATATTTCCTAAATAAAAAGGTCATGATTAAACGATGATTAAAGTTACTTAACGTCAAAAGAGTCAATAGCAATGAATGGTGTACATAAGTGCTTGAAATGTAAAATTTTCCTTGTCAAAAAGCTTCACAATTTTAAGCAAAGAAAACGCAATTATTTCGTTAGCAGTTATAAACTCATTCAATTAAAAATGCAGAATCCAAAGAAACTAATATTTTAAGATCTTTTTCCTTTGAAATTGTACAAATGTACATTTTAAAAAGGATTAAGGCCTGAAAAAATAAAGATGAGTCCTTGTTTAAATGTATTTATCAATCAATAATTTAAGAAATTACTTAAATCTCTTGAGGAGATGATTTTTTAAGAGTTGAAGAGTTGAAGTATCACTTGCTTGAATAAGGTATTATTGACACTTTTTTAATATATGAAATGTAAACCTGTTTAAAACACTTTTTTTTCAATATATTTGCATATGGTGATCATACACATTTATGCTGCATCCCTGATCTTTTGGATGATTGTGGTCACCTTATTAGGAATCAGATCATATTGAAGCTTTCCAGTATAGTTTTTGTGGTCCATTAGACTATTGGATCGGATAAATGATTCGTAAGATGAAGGAAGATGTTTCAAAAAGCAGTCTGGCTATTTCCTTGATAAAGATGATTTATTTGGGTGGCTTTAATAAGGAGACTAGATCCAATTGAAAGACTTTTATCGATTATGGATCTAGGCTCATTATCCGGTTTTCGAAGGCACCGAATTAAAAATCTCCTCTTCTGCTAAAAAAATAATTTATTTCACGAACTTGTTCGCTTCGGTCCATTTCGATCTTTGATTCCTTCATGTGATGGATGGATGCAGTAAAATAAAGGCTGCTATAAACTTGTATTTGAGAAGACGGAGGTTCTAAGGGATAGAATCGACAGTCATATTTAGCAATCAAATTAAAATAAATCATTAAATTATTCGTTTTAGGAATCAAAACAAATTAGCATTGTTCAATATGATTTGATAGGAGTTCATCTCAAATTGAATGATAAGACTGAGAATTTCTTTATAAAATAGATAAAATCATTTTCATTATTCTTCGTTAATAGAAATCAGACAAGATCGATCAAATGTTGATGTAATAATGCCAATATTTTAATTAAGCAGTACAGCGTCTTTATCTGATGCAAATAATTAAATGCAAATTATGAATCATTATACTTCAATCGACACTCATGTTGTTTGTATTTGACATGCGAATCAGACGATGCTTATTATTCTATATTGATAAACGTTCCAAGATTCATGCTCCTTTAATTTGTTCGATTTCGATGGGTTTCTTTGAACGCACGTCGTATGATATTTTAGTTCAAGAGGGTTATGGTTTTTTCAATGCAGTTTATTGAAGAACGTGATCAGTATCACGTCTGATATTGGGGATAATAATCTGATAACAAAATTAAGAATAAATTTGTTTGTGGATTTCATTCAAGATTGATAAACAGCCGAGAGCGATAAAATGTAGCTCTATTCGATTCGGTGACATCGTAAAGAGAAGACGTGCATACAACTCCGCAGTGTTGTTTGTATTTAACGTACGTGTCATAATATTTGTCTGTGCAAATACAATTTTAGTGATAATTTTAACGGAATTGTGCGAAAAATAGGACGGCCATCAATGTTTTTTTTCCGTCTGTGAGTCAAAATAAACAGTCAAGTTATTTGCTTATTGTTGGTCTAAGCGTATAGCGTATTGGGTAGATTTACATTTGTTAGATGAATGAGCACTGCGTCGGCGGAATAACGAAAGCAGCGCCTCTAAGGTTGGTTGCCCTCAATTTCTGATATTTTATTTTGTTTAAAATATTTTATATTTACTTTCAAATTCTTCTCCAAAATACGTCCAACGACTTTTATTTTTTTATCATTCGAAAACAGATTAAAATTAGTTATCGGCCCATTGATAAATCCATTTATTAATACGCTGAATTTATTCCGCAAAGTGTTACATACAGAAATAAGATTTACGAAATAAACGGATATTTGTATGACGATTTGTATAGTGTTATAAATAACGACTATTTGAGTATTTGAATGAAAGCTTATAATCTCAAACAAATTAAGCAATGAGTAGGCAAATATAAATTATGATACAACAGATTCAATTGTATAAAAAACATGCAATTGTTAGTGAATTTACAAAAAAGATACTAAACGAACCTTATTAGGTTTTGACTTATGGATCATTGCCATATTTTTTATACTAAATTGTGAAAAACATGTATGTATAATTTTTTTTTGAGTTATTTGAATTAAATTTGTAACAAAATGTAGATTTTCGATCATTAATTAATGATTAGAGCATAAATTATGAATATGGATTGTATTTCTTTGAATTTCGAATATTTGTAACGAATACTGTACAAGCGAAGGTGTTAAAAAATATCGAAAATTTGCTTATAACGAGCATTAATGGACCAATATAAATCTTCGTACAATGTATATCTGAACGCGCGCCTGATGCTTTCACAAACATTTAACTAACTTGTTGCATAGGAAATCTGTATCATTATGTCAATATCCACGAATAGAAAATGTTGTATGTATTTGTAAATGCTTACCCAATAGGTCATCTATGTAAAGGGATTGATTGTTATCATATCGATATCGAGTGTGGAGAGTTTTTAAAGACTGAGCAGTTTTAATTGGAAAATTTATAGATTATACCCTTTTCAACGATATGCTAAAAACTAAAACTAAACTAAGTTCAAAATAGTTGTTAGTTTTTTATTTAAAATAAAGAATTTAGAAGTTGACATATCTCAGCTTTGAACTAATTTTATTTAAACCAATTGTACAAAATAATTATTTATTTAGATTAAAAATATATTGCAACATACAAAAATAGTTATTTCGTACTATTACGACCACAGTTTAAAAAGTTATGCCGATTCAAAGATGAAATTTTGGACATTTTTTCAAAATGTTGAAAAAAAAAGAGATTTCGACAACCCTGATACTTAGGACATAGGGTCTGTGTGTAAAACGTAGCAACATTCTACCCTAACTCCCCAAAAAAAAAAAATTGTCGGTCCATGTGCAAAACACCCTGTATAGAGTACAGTATCCATGTAACGCTTAGAAAGTGTATTTCAGAATCTGTTTTTATACTTATTACCAATGTATGTAATTTCGAGGTCGAAAAGGATTTTTGAAGCGAAACTTCTATGGCTGTGGTAGGATAAATTGGCTTGAATGTCACGAAAAGTTATACTCCAACGTATGTGTGTGTAACACAAAGCAACTACTAGATCAATAGCAAGCCTATTTTATTATATATTACACAAACACAGCTTCATCTTTTAGCTAACAATTATCGTTAATAAATGAAAGCAAATACTACATAAATTCAATTATCAATCCTAGGAGCAAAGAAGTTTCACGTTTATCACGTTAGGGATTCAAGCATTCTATTTTTCAGAGATTTACCTCCTCAGATATTAAATCAATACAGAAGTCAACAGTAGATACAGTTTTAGTCGTTGTGCAATCTTTCAGCTATCATCGACTATTTCTATCGATTTAATATAGCCATCTAGTGATCGATGATTAATGTTGCGATATATTGTAATTTTGACTTTCTTGCCCGATACTATCGAACTTTCATGTATCAATAATCAAGAATGTCCTCGTACCATTACTCGTTATAACCGTGATCTCGCTCTAAATGCATATAGTTTTGTTGAATTCTTTAATTTTAACCATTAATGTGTTACAAATTATTCAAAATGCATTTTGGAAAGCGTTAATGTTCATTTGAATATATGTAATGATTTTTTCTCAAACTTTATCAAATTACGCCAAATCAGCTCAGCATTAATTGTTTAAGCTCAGTTTTTTTTTGGTTGACAGTAAAAGGGTTAATACCCTCGATGTGATTTATTAGAATGTTGAATTATATTCAGTGTATTTTTTTTGATTTTTCAGTTGGTGACGATTTTGGAGAATACTTACAAGCAATTTGTGGGCGGTGTGTGATGTCGTATTTCGAGCAGAGGAGGGGTTAAGTTTTGGAGCACGTTGGTGTTTGGGATGCCATTTTCTTCAGCGGAGGCATTGTGGATTGGGAGTGCTTGAAGTGAGGACGTTCGCCAAAAAGTCCGCATTTCGCCTCTCGGAATATTAACGCATTCTAAACAAACTCGATACGTTTACATTTCGATTTCGGAAATTTTTTCGCTAATAAAGTTTAAAGTGAGGCGTGAACTAATAACATCGTTAATCATATTTTAGTGTATATAAGAGATTTTCATGCGGAAAGAGTTATTTTGGATTTTGTAGAACAACATGTTTCGCAGTGAACAATAAACATATGGAAAATGTGCTTTGTCCATTAGACAGTGAGAGAAATACGTGAGGAGGGCACAAGCAAGTGAATCATTCTAAATACTCTAGTAAAAATTTTCGTTCCATAAATCAAGATGAAGCAGTTCATATTGATCGTCTCCATGTTATGTTATTGTAATTGTCAAGAAACTGTTGTGAAATGCTGCGCGGATGACGAAGGCCTCATAAAGTACATCTTTAGGGAAAGTCCAGAATTTCAATATGGTTGTGTTTCGACGATGTCCAATGATTCATTCAATGCAATCACTTACGGATCTTTAATATTGGGAAAGACTGACTTAAAAATGATCCACAGATTTCCTCAAAATTGCACAAGCGAACGCTTCATTGAAGTACCTCTTGCAACGCTCAGAGGAAGACCCACCACTTACTGCTTCGATAGAATCATCGCTCAACAAACCGAAGAAGAACCAATCGTTTCCGGTGACGGTACCATCGTTGTATTGACATGCGATAACGCCGTATATAAACACGATCCTGATTTTTTAACACTGGGAACTATCGCCAAATGTTGTCCAGAAGATATGATATACGACGTTCAGATCCATTCGTGCGTCACAGATCTGAACAATCGCGGATTGTTCAAAGAGTTCATCAGCAGGGACTACACCCTGTTGGACATACAAAGCAAAGGACCGAGATGCATCTCGCCCGACATCATGTACGAATATAACAACGACGTATTCGAATTTGAATTAGTGAACGACAAATTGAAAGTGCAAGGCGGTGGACGCAATCGCGAATTCAAAAAGGGCACGTTTTGCCTGGACGAAACGCTGCAAGGAAAAATAATCGCGCGGAATTGCAGGGGAAGCTGTGATGATGGTCCATGCATTACCAAATGCTGTCCGGAGGGTCATTTTTTTGGCTTCAAAAGTTGCTCCACTGGACCATCATGCCTACCGTCGTACGTCGGACTAGAACTGGATTTCTATGACGTATCAGATATATCATCCCCTAAGCCTGTGCCTCCACCAGGTAACAATCCATTTAATTAGATCAATTTTAATAAATGCAAATAAAATGTGTATACTTAAATCTGAACCAATATTCGAAAACCAGTAAAACTCCAGCATGCAATTTTAATTCATTATTATGTATTTTCTTTAGCTTATCTATTCCCATAAATTTGCTGTGTACCCAGACTGGGACTTTCAAATTTCCAACCAATAAGTATCAATTCAACATCATTTCGCTTAACAAATAATATTATTATATACTTGTAGATCTATAATCAATTATTTATATTAACATATTGCAATACATTCCATACTGAAATGTAATGCGCTCTTAAAAACGCGTCCAGTGAAGTCGTTGCATCCAAATGCCGACTCTTGCACAACAAATCTTGCGTAAATGACTCACACATTATAAAAAAATATATTGAAAGGCTATAGATATTTTTTAAGCATGTTTACTGTGATTACACTCAAATAAAACTTGAACAAACACTTTTTTACTGAGAAAATGCAGGTTATCTATGATGAATCATTGGATGTTAATCGAATTATTGCGCGGTTTCCTTGATAGTTTCATCTTTCGCTTTTGTCGATATTCTTACCAATATAAATAATAGATTATAGTCATTTTTCACCTGCTCTAGAAACAGTCAGTCTTGTCGGCGCACCGGAAGATGACTATGTTTGACCCACGCGTCTATTTTTCAATCTTATTCATCGAATGAACATAACATTTTATTACAATTTAACGATCAAAGAAATATCTTGATTTATCACGAATTAAGGCGAAAATTTAGAGCATTTTCTGTAAATGAATTCGGTCCGAAAATCTAGCTATGTACCTTTGAAAAACTACAAAGCAAATTCACGCTTGAAATGTTGGGCGTTCAGCAAAACCGGTTTTAATCGACTCAAATACGAACATGGATCACTCGAGCTTGCAATCTTATTTCCGCCAATAAAAAAATCGTAGATCGTGGGATCGATTCAAGGAATGAAAGGGCAGGGCTATGTTTAAATGACGATTTCTGCTTATAAGCATCAATGCACTAACAAATAAATATATTTCATTGAGCTCCCCATTACTTTGAGATGCTTGTAGTTTTCGTTAGTAATTTTTCAAAAGTAATATAATTCATCCAAAACATGAGAAAAAGCGTGCGTGTAAAGTGTATTTGTGCATCGCATCAAAAGATATGCCGCGCATTGAAAGGATTAAATATTTTGGATTTAGCTATCAAATTATGGACTCGTTGATGCTATTATATCCATCATCTGGCGGTTAAAATGTTTTATTAAAGCTTATCGCGATTGTATTATACAATTATTAATATAGGCACAACATGGCATGTAATCGATCAATCATTAACCAACATTTGAAGGCAGTATCGATCATAGTTTGAATAGAATTACTTCAATTTTAGTAAAAGAAACGCACTTTGCAACTCCACCATAATACCCATTTAGCTTCTGATTAATTTTTACTTGTCGTCTTTATCGTCGAAATGTATAAATATTATAGCTGGGCATCGTAAATCTTAAAATTCTCCCATTACGCCATCATAAATCTCTCTATTTTTCGTATTTTATGAAG
Organism: Stenopsyche tienmushanensis; assembly: GCA_008973525.1. Taxonomy (NCBI): domain Eukaryota; kingdom Metazoa; phylum Arthropoda; class Insecta; order Trichoptera; family Stenopsychidae; genus Stenopsyche; species Stenopsyche tienmushanensis. The sequence continues at coordinate 740,946 of WACJ01000135.1, forward strand.
AAATGCCCCGACGCCTATTTATATGCATTAAAGAGCTAAATGCACGGGTGATTCCATGCATTTGACGGGCTTTCTCTAAATTTTAACCTGGTAAATCATAAAATTATGTACGAAAGCCATTTCGTGGTGATTCCTAGAAGACGGGATGCTTTTTCGTAAGCAAATAATTGTTAATTCATCGCTGAAACATTGTGTTTATTAACCAGAGCATGCACCCATTTGTCATACATGCTACATCTCAATGGCCTTTCATAACAGTTAAATTATAATCTTTTACGATATAGAATGTGTGCTAAAGAAACAACGATTGTTGGTCGATTTTCATAGATATTTCATTTTTCGCCATATGGTATCAATCTTTGACTTGCGTCATATAAATGCTTTGTGTTATTCGATCATCGGCACATGCAATCTCCCCCTTAAACAAATAGAATTTATAAATAAGTTCCAATTTATTTAGGTAGGAATGGTCGTGATAGAGTTTACTTTTTTAAAAATTGTCCTTGTTTCAAAATAATCTATCGATCCATGGATAATTTAAGTATAGGGATATATTTTAAAATAAAATGCATAAACGTATCGATTTAAAAATACTCAATTGACTAGTTAAAAATATAAACTGATCGAACTAAATGTACTTTTTGGACATTGATTTTCGCGTAATTCTCGAATCGAAATTTTCAGCTGTTCTTCCAAAAATTTAAATATATTGGCTTAATTACAAAGTATCCATCATGCATAAAGAAAACATCTTTATTTGGAAATCACTCAATTATCTGTGGAAAAAGCTTATTATATATTTCTTCCGCAATATGGAGGTTTTCAAAATGTTTCAACGCCATAATGAATCAGCGTGATGAATTCACATAATGATCACAAATCAAAATTAATTCTATATAAATTTAGCATACATTTTTAGGAAAAATGAAATCAGCAACGAATTTAATTCGATTCAAACAATCCCATTGTCACATTGGATACATCAATGCTAAAATCTCTCATACGATGGTTGCGGTCGTTGGATTTAAATTTCCGATTCATTGTTATCATGTATATTAGATTCCTATTGTCCCGTGTGCTAATGATTATTCTAAAGCATGGATATCTGTGATTCCACCAAAAGCGCCAGATCAAGTGTTGCCAATTACGATCTAAAATAATATTTTTTTGAATGGATCTTGGCTGCCAAAACCTTTTTAATAGATTCATGAGATTCAGGTCTCTTAATACGGATACCATTGTTGTGTCGAACTCATCTGAAAAAATCTTGCTGGAATGTCTAAGATCTGCGACCGTTGTTTATTATTTATGTGTCCATAGTATGAGTGAATATTTATATACCTTTTGCTATTATTTTGCAAATTTATTTTCAAGCATGATTTCAAAAACGTGAATAGAAAGAAATCTTCAGCAGCCATCGTAATATAATTATGATCGTAACAGATTCCTGAGTTTTCATAGCCTGCTTCAAATTTTTGATGGTGTTCTTTTTCACGCAAATACGGTTGTTTCAATCCTTATCTAACTAGAAGATCGATAGTATTGTCTCATCCGCGAAAAAATGTACAGAAGACATTGTTTGATAAATACGTAGATGCATTTCAATGCCTTTGTCCTTTCAAGTTGTACATTCTTCTGCTTGAAATCATGCATGTCTTGGTACATTTAGGATTTTAAATAAAGTTCATTTTCCAATATGCAGTGAATATAATTAGTCAATGCTTTTGATAAAATTATTATGTTCTATTCAAGCCTTTACTTGTTGGATCTCAACCGGAAAACATATTATAAATTTGTCATTTAATAATTTAAAAACAGTAAACGAGCTGCTTCTGGATGTTTGTAAAGTTACAAATTTAGAAATTCAGATAAAATAATCTTGAAATAGATATTTTATACGCATGCATTTGATAGCATAGTATAATAATAAACCAGGAATCTTTAGCACCGATTTGTGTTGATTATTTAAATGCAGATGTGGTTAGATGTTGAAATTTCAAATAATATGCATGTTGCAAAAATAATAAAGACTTTTTCATAGCTTTCTAGTGTTTTTCCTGGCGAAAGCCATACATTTTCGGAAAAGTATGGTTGTATTATAGAGCTTGGTAAACACGATTAAAGTTTTACGTTCTGTTCTGAAGCATTGCATAGCTGGCTTTAAAGAAAATATACTATTTTTCAGTCGATCCATTGAACCGAAATGGGTCGTAAAAATATATTGGTGCTAATAAGTGCTTTAACTTCAAAATTTAATCTATTTGAGTAAAAAAATATAATTTAAGATAATTGTATAACACTATCACTGCATATTGCGTATCAAACACTTCACATAAAAGTACAAATGGATTTTTAAATGTTTGACAATTGTTTGTAATGCTCTCATAATCCACATGTAATTGCAGTTAATTGATGAAAATGCTTCACCTAAAAATACGACAGTAAAATGACGCTCAACGATTGATCGTTTATCTTGATATTTATCTACTAAATCGGTAATAAAATAGTTGAATAGTCGATGGCTTCTTGAAAAGATATAACTTAATGCTACGTTTATAAAAATAATCAAGTAGTTTACGTTCTTTAATTTCTTAATTGATAACATGGCATTAACAATATTGTTTCAATTTAACTGTTTTAATGTAAAAATACTTTCATTTAATATTGTTTATTTATCAATTACTAAGAAAATATAAATAGTGCAAAAAATATTAATTTAATCCATGAATTTGTTGTAAATTATGATCTTGATGTGATTATTAAGATTATGTTATCATTTCTATAATCATTCAAATAATGGAAACATGCGTTTGATTAGTTTTGAAAGCTGGAAGTCGTCTTTATCTTATTTATCCATCAAATTCATAGAACAAAGGTAAATAAAATTTCACCCCTTCTTATAAATGCTTTTGTATTTTTTTAAAATGTTATTTTCCGGAAATAATAGAAATTATGATATCATCAACGTTATTACAACAGTCATAATTCTAAGCGTTTATGATGCTAATAAATCATTCTTATTGTTCGCAAGCGATATTTTTACACATATTATGGTTATTATAGCGAATTCATATAGTCTGTTCGAATAAAATATGTAGTAGCAAATTAAGTGTTTTCAATGATTGCATTTATGGTACTATTTCCGACTATTATGACATTTTCGTTAATAGTAAATTTATAAGCAAACCTCGCATAACAACGTCGTAAAGTTTCTAAAAATATTGGGCTATAAGAAACAGAACTAATACAAAATCTGCGTAAGGTTCCATAAAATTAAAATAAAACTACGTAAATTCATCAGGCTCTTTTTCTACCAGTATTTCTCGTTTAAAATGTGTGGTTAAAGTTTTCCCTTCTTATGTACTTGGCAAGTTCTACTATTGCATCTACTCTGTGCTCAGTTGGCTGTTTTAGACTTATATTCTACATTGAAGTAATTCTGGTTATAAATTAATCCAGCATGCATTCAATGTTGATGGTCTTGTTTCTTGGATGGAAGAAATCACGTGGTAAATACACTATAAATGAGAGTTTTTTCCTTCATTCTTGAACCACGTTAGAGGACGTTACCTTTGTGTTTTAAAAAATATATATTTTTAGATTTGAGTCAACTACCAAATCAGGGAATTAAAAAAAGGTACAGTGAGGTTTAACAAAGTAAAATCAAAATGAAAAACATTTTTATTTTGTAAATTTTGCGTTAACAAACAAGATAAGAATTACGCGCCATAGATATCTCACTTGAAATCTGTGACATATTTTTGTTATTATGCCTTTCGTTACAAATAATATTTCTTGGAAGACGAATGTGCTATACATATATTATTGATTTCGTCACTATGAATGTTTGTTATATTGATGATTTAGATAATTGATAAATGGATCAAAATATTCGATTAGTGCATATAGGCAGACAATTTCATAAAAATCATTAAAGCGAAACAATATTTATTAAGATCAATATGATGGTTTGTTGAAGTGCGAATGAAAAAAGCTTCGCTTAGACAAAAAATATCTTAGAATCCAGTTTGGATGCATTGTTTAAATCTGCTTCTTGTCATCACATCCTGAGCTTTCATCTCGTGGACAAAGGATATTTCCAGAAAAATTGCTTTTTGGTTGCAAGTCAACACAAAATCAACTATTGCAGCGTATCTTTATATCAGGCCATAAAACATATTTGAAGAAAGTCATATCGTTATTACTTTCTTGAACTTGATACGAAGATATCAAAATCGTAAAAAAAAACAATCAAATACGCATGTGTATCGCATTAATACAGGGTATTTCCATTAAAATAGGAAATTTTAACTTAACCCTTTAATCTAAAATAAACATGTTTATATTATAAGCACGTCAATAGTTGGGTAAATATTTAAAATAAGCATGTTAAAAAATGCGAGATGTTGATTTTCGTCAATATTTCATATAAATATTTATTAATTTGACTATACATTGTAGAATTTCATAGATAAATCTTCATTTTGCTTAAGTTCTATCCTCCCAGCTGCTATTATAATGGTTTAAAGCAATGGTAAATACAGAGACACAATTTTGAGGTCAAACAGGTTACACAGGAACAGTGGCTTTATTCAACGTATTCCTTATCTATACATTTAGAGTATCTTTCAAGGATGAGCGAGGCTATACTTTTTGAATTTGTATTGCCTTTGATTGATGTGCATTTGGACTTAAACAATTGATAACGTGCATCTTGATTGTGCTTCGTTTTCCAGGTATTTAATGATACAACCTTGGCTTATCGCCAATGACGCTTACCGCGGGCTCGCTAATCACGGATACGTCCTTGTATTGTAAAAGTGCAAACTTAGATAAAAGTATGAAATGTATTTAGATAAAGCGTGGTTTAATTATTTTTAATCGATGTTCATTAAGCTTCATCGATTATCATTGCTTGATTTAAAACTTCCTTAATTTTCTTGGGCATTGAATAAACTATTATACGTTGGCAGATTTTCCTGACCGCATTTTATTCCATTCTTCCCTGGGAACTGTTTTAAGCATATTCTTTGTGGTTATCGGTCTTTGTGGAGAACTGTATGATTGTTGTTCTTCGTGTGCTTTGTCCATAGATTTTTTAGCATTCTATGATACAGCACACACTATATCTCATTTTTTTTGAATATTCATGTTTGTCGTTAGCAGTGTTTATGTTTTACATTCGTACAGGAGTACCGACCATTAAATTGCAGCGCCCGGAGATGGGTTTTCAGCGAGAGCTGACGACAATTAGCATCATCAGATTTAGCGGGACTGTCACAGCTTTTTGCTAGAATGATCATATTGATTTCAATACAACTGTTTTAGAAATGTTGTGTATCTTCCGTCAAGTTCTACGCAATTCACATCGATTAGTTTTTCATGATGTACGTGGTCGAAAGATATCAATAAATCAGATTTTTTTTTTGGGAGTTCGCCACATTGTTAGAAAAGGGTTGTCATATAAAATAGGGTCTCTTTAATTTCAAACTTGTTTTTAAATTGAAATTATGAATCAATATGTAACGTGGGGGGGGGGGGGGGTGGAGCATCGGGTGCATTCCCGCATTCCCTCTCCCTCGGCGCTTAAGCATTCAAAAGGAGACCTTCCTGGGTCTTTTCACTATCGGTTCGTAAAGAGGTCCGCATAGGAGGAAGACAGGGGGAAGAAAATATGATTTCTATATCATGGTCTTGGATGACTAGATAAATACCACAGTTACGAGATTAGAGAAGTCGCGGCCGAGACGATTGGTCGCAAAGCTTAACCGGAAATTCTTTAAAACTCGCTCAGAATTGAACTCAAACTCCAGCTAAAATTGACTCACTGTGACTATTCGTACCTCTTTTATTTTTCCGATTATTCCCTGTTATTGCCAACCTTGGCCTAACACATGTGTCGAGCGTTTGATTTGATAGCTCTAAGAATTGTTGTTTATAACCTTGACTGGTACTTATATGACACCTCGTGTACTGTTCTGTAATGGTGTCACTATCCGAGTTGCATCACTTCTATGTAAAATTTACCTCTTAAGAAAATAATCTGAAACCTTGCAGGCTTGCACGACAAACCTGTACTATTTTTCTCTACGCTAGGGCTATCAAACTCGCGGCAAGGGGGCCGCATGTACCCCACTACGAGTATTTTTATGGCTCAGCCAATAAAACGAACACAATACTAATAAAAGTGTGGTGATATTCGGATAATGACGCCACTCTCGAATAGTACATGAGGTGTTACATAAACACAGGTCAAGATTAAAGAAACAAAGCTCTTCAGAGCGATAAGGGTTCTATGAGCTCGTATTTAAACTATAAAAAGCCTAGTTTCATGTTGTAATTACCTTGGTTCTCAAAACAACCGGACAAAAGAGTTTGTCTAAAAATCGTAGGGTATCTAAGAAACCGTTCAAAGAAAAGGTTCATCCTTTGAAAAACATGCCAATTCACTTCACTTTAATGCCAATCTTCAATTGAAAAGCTAGGTTTTTCTCTGCCTTGATGCCGCGTTATAGAGAAATGATAATAGAAAACCGCGTTCATCGAGGGCCGAATGGGTACCCGGGCATCAAACTAAAATTGAGCCAAAGGCCTCTCAAGTTCCAAATCCCCATAGAAATTGTTTTGTACGTTTCTTTTTATTTTGGTTCATGTTAGCCTTTGAGGTTTATCTCTCTGTTCTACACTACAGCTGGTTATACTTTTGCACTTATGCTTGATTCTTTATAGGATGATATATGAAAAATGTTGAATATATAATTCATTAGGAATAAAAATATAATATAAGGAACCGGAATATACTTAAACCTTTTTTTTGTGTGGTAGATGCATTCCGCGGAAAATCGCAAAAAAAAGCTATGACTCGCACAAAAAAAAATGAAGATGCGTTCCGTGGATTTTAAAAACCGCATAAGGCCTGATCCACACTATGGTGCCAGTAACGGTTCGATCTCGCTCCGGTCTCGGTCCGATCAAATATTCTTACACAAGAAACAATCAGAGTATTCACACTATCGGATCGTTCCAATCCCGTTTTTTGTATGAGAATATTTTACCGGACCGAGACCGAGAGCGAGATCGAACCGTTACCGGCACCATAGTGTGGATCAGGCCTAAATTTGAAACAGCTATATAAAATATATCCAAAATCGCACAAATAAAAAAAAATATAAAACAGTAAAACAATAAGGCAATTAAAAAGTAATATTTTTGGTAACATTTAAAGGGCGTCTTGTATCATTGGTAAAATTTTAAAGATGTCTGACGTCTGGCATCTCAAATGCCAGACATCTTCTAGAGAAATACAAATTATTTCAAGTACAAACTATCAACGATGTATGATAATTTTCGATATGACTCAAAATCGCTCTCTTCTTTGGAATAAATAATATGCCAAGGGTCAATGTCATCATTGTTCGGTGTAGATTTTCTCTTTCCAATAATATAATTTATAATTAGTAAAGATGTCACTAAAGTCCCTAACTAAAAAAAAAATAATCAAGTCATTTTTTGAGCTTATTGTCTCATAGTTTTAATTTTATACATAAAAAAATAATAATATATATAAATTTTGACATAAATCTGGTAGGAATAATAGAGGGTTATATAGAAAAGATTTGTGTCCAGTTTGAAGTAAATTAATTAATTAAAACTTCAACTACGTAAGTAGTTGGAATTTTGGTAATTCTTTTGGATAATATTTTTTTTTAAATTAATAAAGGACGTAGTCGTATATTCAGCGATAGCAGATGCAATATGATTTACACAGTCCCAAATTATTATTTTTTTCCAAATTTCGGTTAGTGTTGATGATTTATTTCCCATTTTATCAAAAATATCTCGATATGTACTCTTTATGAATTAATAAAAAAAAATTGCTTTAAAAAACTTCGAAAACCTTAGGTAGTCCTGCGATTAAGCGGTCGAATTGGTAACCCAATCGTTCTGGGTTCAAATTTACAGGAAGTGTAGATGTAAAACCATGTCAAAATGATTAGCAATAGTCCCATAAAAAGGATTGCTAAAAGTCACTTAAAAATAATAATTAATGTTGAAATTGACATTTTTGCAAGATGATATCAGTCGATATTGTTTTAGTGATAAATTATCTACATCTCTTAGATATTTTGAGCTCAAAACGAGATTCGATTATAGTCACGGAATGATTCGAAAAAATATTAAAATAGAATTTCACTTGTATGTTTAATTGAAAAATGAAACGCTCATTTGTTGATGCTGGTATATTAATAAGCTTAAATTATTTAGCGTAAGAAAATTATCTTGAATTTATGACGTCAGTACATTTTTGAAAACATGATCAAAAGTTTTGCATGTCATCATAAAATGACTACGAAATCGTCGAGATAAGTTCTATGAAAATATCCATTCACAAACGCTGCTCAATCATCGTGCTCGGAGAAATGTAAACAAATTTATCAATGAAAATAATTTCGAGCAATTCTTATTTAATGTATCTATGTCGTAGTACTACGCTGTTTTCAATTAGTGCTAGAATACGATTCATTGATGAGCGCGTTCGAATTTGAATGAACGGAATTCAAATGCCGCGCGCTGATTGGTCGACATTTAAAACGACAGCATTTGTTTTTATGAATTATTTTACGCGAATTATTTTACACATTCATTCATAAAAAAATACTAAAATTTAAAGCCGATACGATTTAGTCGATTAAGTTTGTATTCGGCATATGATTATGAGCTGGAAGAAAAACGCGCCAAAAATATTTTTTAAAGGCAATATTTTTTTCGCACTATTAATTTCATAGATTTTTTTAAAAATTAAATTCAATAATGTATTAACATTACTAATTTAAATTACAATAAATAAATTATGGTTATAATATTATTTATATTGAAATTGTATAGTTTCTCCAGTCAGATCGTGATCTTATTTATTCGTTCTCAAATATTATGTTAAAGTCTGATTGTAATAATGGAAATGCTATGAAAAAATCCATTTAATCGTATCCTGGGAGAACTGTCAACAGATTCACTTTTGCAATCACTGACTTTTACTTTTTTAGAAGATTTTGGTTCACTTTCTTCACTATCTTTAACTTTTCTACTATAATAATTTTTCAATCGACACTTGTTTTTGGCAACTTTTCAACACATTGCTAAAGTGAGTCATAGCAACATCATTAAATAAATTAATAGCTTTAATAGCTGCTGCTTCATCTGGAGGATTTTCTTCCACAAATGTTTGTAGCTTTAACCACATCGAATTATGAGCTTCTATCTCTGCTGTCGACAGTTTTTTTTCTCCCTCTTCTCTTATTCCGCTTCCGACAGAGCCTCCTTTAGTTGACGCTGAGGTCTTTGCTATGTTCTGCAACGAGTTCTTTGAAGTCAAATTCGTTTACCTCGAGGCCTAAAGATTTGCCCAGGGACACCATTTCTTCAACGGGCTCTTTTTCACTCGCAAACCTCGAAATTAGAAATAACTTGTTGATACATGGGCTGCAGGATAGGAGTTATGTTGGATGGAAAGAAGACAACTTTTATAAAACTAAACTCTTCCAAAATATTATCCTGAATTCTCTCGGTGTGGGCAGGAATATTATCCATAATTATCATGGCTTTCAGAGGAAGATTATTATCCAGCAAGTATGTTTTATCTCAGAATCAGCAGCAGAGTCTATCCATTCGGCAAACAGCTTTTCGTCGGTCCATGCCCTGCTGTTTGACTTCCACAGAGTTAATTCTTAGGTACCATATCTGTTGTCAAACCTCTATGAGAGATTTTCCTAAGGATATTCACACGGTAAAATTATCATAAGATAAGATAAGATCTATGATTGAGTTTCGGAATTGTTATTTTATACGATATTTTATTTATTGTATCCAATTAGTTATTCATAGATAGCCATATCCGATTTTATGAACTCAGTATTAATCCTTTTTTTGTAATTCAGGTCTATTTGATTGTTGGTTCGTTGTCGACATTTATAACAATTTTTGAGACCTGTAAAAATATTGCATAAATGTTTTATACCTACAATACTGAAACTATGTTGAAGCTGCTTATAAAAAATATTATATGTACTTGATACTTCAATCAAGTTTCTTCGCTACAACTTTAGCCGCGTATATCGAAATTCTAGCCATCTTGTATCAAACGATAACTGAAACAAAAATTAGCTTTGTAAAAATAGATGTAAAATTTTAGTCGTTGCCTCCTGTACCATGAGCGTCCCCACGGATACATTATTTGATAAACTTTATAGTATAGAATTTTCTTATTTATATATTATAAGCTAATGTTTGCAATATTTTTATCAACAACGATTGGTGCCAATTTACCGCATTGGCGACATTTTGCTATTGTGATTATTGCTATAGTTTTAGATCGCAAACATTAAGTTGGAATAATCAAGCAATACGTCAGTTGCTGGTATCTACTGTTGAGCAGATTAAAATTTCATCGATGAATGTTTACATAGTTCCATAATTTTTGTTCTCTTTTCCATGTTTAGATTCAAACACTATGAATTTCTGGAGAGCTTGTTTCATCAGTACATTAATTAAATTATTTCATCTTGCATTCCAGCTCAAAAATAGTACTTCAATAAAATATTTTCTCGGTCCTTAGTCTTATCACAAGGTATCGAATTTTTTAAAATATGTAATCAATCAATATTTTTTATCCCATTTGATTGATGTTATTCCTTCGCGATGATATCATAATTTAGCTGGATAGTTCTTGGGGTAACTTGACGGAACCCTAAGGGTCACATTTATCTCTTTTATTTCGCCAATAAATTATCCATCTGCAAATTGTTTCTTTGGTGGCAGGTTACTTTTGTCTGGTTGTTAATATTATCAATAAGGTCATTGTGCAGTTTGTATCATTAGGTTTTATAAATGAATGGAAAAAAGTGATAGCTAAAGACTTAAAAATCGAAAGAAAAGATTTTTTGCATTTTCATCTTCAAATATCTGACGGTAAATCAATATTATTCGGTCTTTATCCTATTCTGATATTTCTGCATTGTACATCAAGAATCTGATATTGATAAGTTACATGATATATTCAGAATTAATATTCAATGAAAAACTAAATTACTCCCACAAAGGAGTTGCTAACCAGGGAAAAGTAATAATCAATACTTGTTTTACTGATGATAAAGGCCTTTCAGATGACAAGATGACTTTCTGCAATGATTGCAAATGGACTATCAATGTACATAAATTAAACCTAATCTATCGTAATCAGCAAAGATAAATCAGGCCTATTGTGATGAATAGTCTGTGTGATCAACAAGAACAAGTGAAGCAATACGAATCTCAGAAGAAGAGTATCGTCATTATAAAGATTGAAATAGCGAGAAGTTATTTTATTAAACATATTGTTTCTTTTTATTAAATTTTGCTGAATAATCTGTGTATGTTGCAAAATATGAAAACGATTACTAGCGATCATAATGTGGTATTACTGTAACATCTTGAGGATTTTCTAGATCGATTGTGTGAAAATATTGTCCAGGAGTTTCAGGGTACAGATCAGAGTAGGTTAACTATGGGGTATCCACAATTTGAGAGCGGAGGAGCTGTTTTTATGTCTCGTTAAATATAAGGAGTAGTTTTCTGATTTCATGTTTTGATTATAGAATGTTGGAAAATTTGACCTTAGAGATTCCTTGTATTACTGTTCCACTAAATCGGCAGCTAGAACTCGGCAAATTAATTTAATTTCGCCCTAGGAATAAAAATGCAGTATTTTTTTGAACTGCAGTAGTTTATTAAGCCGACAACTTTGATGTACATATTGGGGAAATAGCGTTTGATGTTGGAAAAATTGTTTAATTCTGTAATAAGAACATCGTCTTATAGAATTGTGCTAATCACCACTGTAAAAATAGATGCAAAAAAGTGGATTGATATAGTCGTCTTTTATTGTAAGATCTTAAATTATTTGGCTTTTTTAAGGAGCTGAATAATGTAATAATACGTTTAAAATCCTTCTTGTGCGTTTATTTAAATTTAAAAAGTATTCATGGTAAAATTTCGAATGTTAAAGTTTCTAATAACTCAATATATATTTTGTGTTTCCTAGAATTTCAAATAAATAGAATTATACTCTATAAAAGGAAAAAAACCTTTATCAATCAAACGTAGTAAATATGGCGATATTATTTTGAGCTACTATTACGATTGTAATCTACATTGTGGTTATAAAAAAAAAATAACTGTGAAAACTTCTCTTCTAGTAGGAATGGATTTGTAATTCACATTTGTATTTCAGACAAAAATATTTGAATTGGTTTAAATATTTATAGTTATTATTGTGTACGTTTGACACAAAGAATTTATATTTTTGCTTTGTCGATCGCACGATTATATTTCAGTGCATTGCATATTTGTATACGATAATTGATCTTCTGTACATCTGTGTTTCTTATTTGTTCTTCAGAGTTTGCTGAGAAAACGACTTCAAAATTTCTCATGAGTGTTTATTCAAAATCGTCCTCCGTTTAAATCCTCTCAAAAAAGTTGGGATTCTAAGAAATCTAGTAGCTAGATAGCAAATTTGATTCAAAATCAATTAAGATTTTATTGATATAATCATGCACGCATTACGTTTTTGATTATATCATGCTTGACCTCAACAATGCAATGATACTCTTTGTTATTAAAAATATGATTTCAAGACATATCTCAAGGGCTATGATTCTTTGAAACCCGTCATATTATAAAGCAGAAATGTATTTTTTGTTGATTTTTGTATACATATGCGTTGTCGGTATTCTTCAATAATTTGGCCCGTATTTACATTACAAATCGTGTTTTCCTCATTTCTATTTTTATCGCGAATCAAATTTGCCGAAACTGTTCAAAAGATTAAGTTTGGTAAATTGGACACAAAGACATCATTGATAATCTTAGATAACATTGTAATGGGAAGCGCCTACGACATCCATTAGCTTATCATTAAGTCATTACGTCTATGCAATCCAAGTGTTTATTTTGCTTTTCACAAATTTCTAGTTTTGAGAAATAGCGTCCATCGAATGATATATAATTTTGCGATAGGACATCGATCGATTACAAGTAATCCACAGTACTTAACAGATGTTTTGTGTAAAGTATTGTTTTATTTGGGTCGACTGAAATAATGCTCAAACCATATGTTGCTGAAGAAATTGGTAACATAAAACAAATAATAGTATTTGAATTGAGCAATACAAATAAAGCAATATCTTAAAATAGTAGGCTTGTTAATTGGTATAATTACAAAGGGCAGGTATAGTCTTTAGTTCCTGGATTGTAAAAAAATACACCGATATATTTAGGGGATCAAAAGTGATATTTCCTATCGAATGTTCAACAGATTCTACCCTGATTTTCGGATGTAGACATATTATAGTAATTCTGAGACAATTGATAAACTTCGAGCCTTTGAAAGGATAATTTACAACAATTATTCAAATGCTGTTTAAAAATAATTATAGTTTCGTTACTCACTTTCATATCTAAAATTTCATATTCAAAAGATCTTATCGCAATTAAATAATGTGAGGAAGGCAATGGAAAACCGTTGTCCTTCCTCACACAATTTACCATGGATGGAAAATATTTTTTTAAATTCAATATTCACTTTCAAAGATTGTAAATATATCTCATATTATACACCTGTATTTTATAGCACTTCAAAAATTACAGTAAAATGTCTTTTAAATATAAAGTTATTAGTATTTATCCACAAAAGCAAAATAGGGTGACACAACAAGGACCATTTGAGGATTAAAATAATCAATCAACTTTTACATTTGCTCTCCACCTTAATAATATATTGTACAATTTGAATTGGTTTTCTATCGCATCAGTTATCTAAATGGATCTTAATTTGTGTTAGATATGAACGAGATATGATTTGCAACAGTAATTACAAAACAAGAAAGCAATTGATGAGGATATTATGATATTCAACTGCATTTTTCTCTATTCCAATGGTATTTTTTGTTGTCAAAAATTATTTCATAATATTGTAGTAGTACTGTAACATTGTAGTACACAATACAGGAGCTGGAATAAGATGTAGTTACATGAATGCCCATCCGACTTTATTAATCGTCTCAGTTTATAAAATCAGGCTAAAACTGAATGGAGATGATAAAATTGGAAATATTAATACCACCGAAATTTGTTGATAGTGATCTTTTTTCACAATCAGGTCTTCGACTTCGACCTTTAAAATAGGATTTTAGGAAATAAACTTCATACCAAATTCTTGTTAAAGTCTCTGCTTATTATTGCAATTCAATATGGAACTATTATTTTACAAAAAAAAAAATTAATTCGACCACGACTAAAATTAATATTGTTCAATACATTCTTATCGTCCATAATCTTATACATTTTGTTAGATATACATTTGAAGAGGTGCAATTATTGCAAGGGTTTTTACATAATGATGTCATTCTTAATCATCATGAAAAAACCATATTGGAAATGTCACGTTTTGCACAAATTCAATGGAAAATGATATCGAATAATTATTTTTTTATCGTTGTTGAATGATAATACGTTTTTTTTAATTTTTAGATGTCATCGGATTCAAATACAACAAGTCAGAGTGCAATAATGGCATATACAGATTGAGCCCTGATTCGGCAGACGATGCCCATTATTTGGATGAAATAACTGGTCATTTGATTGTTCCAATGATGCCGAAAGCTCATCAGGACCGCTATTGTCTTGAGATGGTAGATCGAAGATGTCGCAATGAAACGCCGGAATTCTACACTTTTATTTGTTTCCCCGAAGCAACTGACAATGCAAAGTTGAATCTAAAGCTCTACCGTTTCAGTTATGTGAGTACATTTTGATTTAAGCTATAAATTATGATAAAAGATGCGTTCGAAGCAAATATTTCGATACACAAATTGGTTTTCATGTTGATTTTAACAACGTCGTCGGTATGCAATCTATGAAAATAGATCATTTGTTAGAAGCCGACCATATAAAATTTTGATTGGCAAGAGGTTTGTATACTAATCGATGTAAACGTAACAAATCTTGATATTGAACAGTGTTTAAGCTATTGATATTTCGACAAATCAACGTGATCACACGGCGATTCTTAATATAATATTTCGATTCGAAAATTCGCGATGTGAAAGCTTCAATGTCATCAATCATCTTTCATATCAGCTGACAAGACACATACAACAAACAGCAATCAAGGGTGTAATTGTTAACTCATCTATTATTAAAAATTATGATAAGTATTTTTGTTATTAAGGGAATTAAATGTTTGTAACTATTTATGAATATATTTAATACACACCAGTTATTTCGCGTTAAAAAAATGTTTATGATTTTCTCAGACATTTCGGGGAAGTTTAAATTTATCTATAAAATTAGGTGTTATATGTATAAGGATAAAAAACTAGAACATCTGGATTGTTCGACGGAAGAAGATGAATGAGGAATGATTATTAAAAAAATCGCATTACTTCGCAAAATAATTTTGGTTATAAAGAAAAAAATGATATTTAAACCATTTTTGTATATTACTATAAAACCGAAATTTATTTATGGCAAAAAGTTTAGCAATAAATGATCAGATATTTATTGTATAATGTAGATACTTGAATTTCAAATGCATTAAAAATTGTTCACAATTATCATCTCTGAACTTGTTGAATTAATTGTTAATACTGCGTATCGAAGATTTCGATGATCAATATTTACTTTTATTTTTTTAATTAACTTGTCCTATATCTGAAGAAGGCAATCTTCTTATGAGATTTTTATGTGGTTATTTTTCATTGCCTTTCACATATGGTTAAATGAGTGGTAAAAGATCTATGAGTGCGTGGCCAAATCATCAAGTTTAAATCAGATTTTAATTATTGTTGCAACTTGTTTAAATGTCTCAATATTAACACTTTCATAAACAGAAAGCAAGACTAAACCAAGATCGAGACGATCGATTGGAAATATTAATACTTTCGGTCTTCAAAATGTGTTGATATATTGTAGTATTTTTTTTTGTACAATCTGAATTTGAACCAGATTTTTTTTAAACAGTAAGAGTCCAGAATGTAACCCACTTTACTAACATTTCCACAAATTCTCGTTCCTCGTCATTCTCGTTATTATATTCTAAAAATGAAGTCCTAAATATTTTCTTTATTTTTTTGTTGAAAATATCTAATATTTAAAAAGTTTGAGAATATTTTCTAACATTGCAAATTTTCGCTAATACGCCTCAAGCGAAAAACAACGCGTGTAACCCGACGGAAATGAGTTAAGATCTTAAAATATCATCTGAAAGCATAATCTTGAAGGCAGTCGTAATTAAATCTACGTTTGCATCCACATTTCATGATCACTGTGTATTTTGTACACATTTTCATATAAGTTTTAAATAATCAAATATTTTAGGTTTGAAAATCAATCATTTTTTGCAGGTTTGCAGGTGCAAATTTTGGTGTATTTTTTAAAAAATAAATATATTTAAAAGCAATTATCAATATGGTGGTGCATGCAAAAGGCGACTTTTAGATATGTCATTAGCTTTTGGTCTTAATGTATTAAACAAATAAAAGTCTCCCTTATCATATATATCCAATTAGTCTGATTGAGCTTAATCGAACTTTCAGACGATAGAAAGCAATATCAAAAATTGGATACAAATGTAGGAATAATGTGTTAAGTGGCGTGGATGAATGGAGATAATTCATTCCAGACGACCTTTTAAATTGTAATTTATGCATATGGAAATTATAGATAATATCGATTACTGATATAATCGAAAGAGATGTAGCATGAAATATATGTACATAAACTATCCATATGTCTCTAATATATTGTCATACAATAAAAATGATAAACTTCAGCATAATAAATAAGCAAGCTATCTAAGCTTTCACAATGCGCTGAAACAATTTCAAGCTATCACATAAACTATACGCATTCATCCCGGATGGCACGATTATTAGTTTTTATCGAAGGTGACACTATATTTTATCACCAAACGAGCTTCTGGATTAGCATATCGCTGTTATTTGCCCATGACGATCCTTTACATTTGGTCGATGCCCTTTGTTCGGCGTATATGCGCATATTTCATTAACGTCAGCCGAAAAGACGTATTTTCAAATAATGTAATTAATATCTCGTCATAACGACGTTTGCTTAATGGGGGTGCTAGAAAATTAAGCCCCCATGATTGCTTTTATCAGGCTCGGCTTAATAAGTGTAAAAGCTGTCGCCGGTGCGGACTGCGCCGTCGAGGATATTGGGTTTCCGTCGGCATGTGGTTGAATAATTTTCCGGAAAACAGGGTGCAAATGTCTTGAAAATGTTTGAAGTGATGTGACGTCCATGAATAATCATGCAAATAAACAACGATGGGTATAACCCGTAGATTGCTGGAGCCGCACCCGCGCGTTTCATGCAAATAACGCCCACGGAACATTGAGAGTTTGGTAGTCTAAATGTGGCAAATCAGCTGAATTTTTCAGACAATATCGGAGAATATCTGTGTTTTATGAATGCGAGCTTATTATTCGTTGTAGACATTTTTGAAATGAACGATGACGTGAAATCTACTGATGAATCTGTCGAATGCTGCATGAACATGGCTCTTCGGAATGTGCTTCTATTGTTAAAAACTGCCTATAAATTTATATTTTGAAACCTTGAATTTTAAAATACACAAATTGAAGTAGTTGAGATGAATGCAGAAGTATTCTATCTTGGAAAATTTGAAGATTTATTTGTGCTACGGTGTTGAGTATTTTTGTTATGCCAAATAATTGAAAGCATGAGCATTGATATTGGAATTCTATTCCAGATCTTTACGAGAGAGATCTTTACGATCGTTATGGCACCTCCATATCATGATCTGAGTAGGTCCCTGCTATATTTTTGTCACTCGCTGTTCAAAATGATTAGACGTTTATTGCTGTTGATTTAATTAAACATTTTATTAACATTGTTTCATGCCTGCCTTTGTACGATTTTTCAACATTTTTATTGAAAAACTGATACACTTCTTCTTTGTTACTCAAATGAAGATTAAGAATCGCATATATCCAACGACTAAAGAGCTTTATACACACTTTTTATATCCACACTTGTCTCATTGGAAATAAACACTTATGCTTTAAGATTCTTTTAACATAGGCTCTTAAAGCTTACCTTTTTTATATTATTTAAATTTTCAGCATTATCAGTATTATATTTGTATAATATTTAAATAAAAATGACAGTGTTACATCACTTCAGAGCGCTTGTCGCAAATGGGATTTTGCTCGTATGAATAAAATTGAATTCATGGCCATTTTCAAAGAAACATTAGATCTGCTGATCTTGACATTACAAGGGCACAGGATTAAACGAGCGAACTGCTTCAAATATTGGGCGGCAGAACCGGTCCTGTTTTTTATCCGTTGAAAAAAAAATCTATACCAGATGTATCTGAACTGAATAGATAATTTTGTTTAGACGTAGCAATTTCTTCATTTATCTATTTACAATACACACAAACTCGGTTATAACGAACGTCATTTTCAAAGAGAGTCTCTAACTGAAACCTAGGAAATCCATTTTGTTATAAATGTGCTTATATATCGAAAAGTGTGATTACTAATTGTGTATGAGTTTCCGTTCAGGTTGCAATATCTTACTAACTGTGATGTTAAAAATGATTTCACCCCTGTTTTCATTGATTTTGAGATGTAAATATAATTTTATAATAACACGAATTAGCACCCACAAATCATACATACAATATATGGTTCTACTCCACTTTATTATATGAACTGAAAATTAAGGTGTATTTGGTTTAAAATAGAACCTCAACAATGAGTATATATGAGCGGATTTATAATGGATTGATTAACATTTAAATGAATTCTGATTGTAATATTTGCAGCTGATTTATCTTCTAAATTTTAACTTATGCATTTCAGGCATTAATCATCTCTTGCGTCTTCTTGGCATTGACTCTTCTGGTTTACATTATTCTTCCTCAACTTCGCAATCTTCATGGAAAGACGCTGATGTGCCACGTGAGTGCAATGCTGGTGATGTATTGCTGTTTGGTACGTGTTCAAATGGTGACGATGCCCCAAGATTATTGCACCCTTTTTGGTAAGTTCATTTCGAAATTTCAAATCAAAAAATAAATAAAACGTGGTGAATATCTGGTCTTCATCAATGCATGGGACAAAAATATTATAGACGCAGTTTTATAGCAAACTATTTTCGTGGAAATATATTAAAAAAAGAGTTATGTATTAACATAAGTTGATGAGAAAGCTCAGATAACACGTAGATTTTTTTGGCAATAGTTTCTATTAGTATTATGTGTCATTAAACTTGGAAATATACGATCTTGAACCAAAATAAATTTGAGAAAATGTGGTAGCTGTCATTGGTTTTCTTTAATATTTGAAGTTTATGTGAATTTATTTTTTTATGTATTTTATTAAAAAAATGCTATAATTATTTGCATTGAAGTATGATTAACGTTGGTTGAGATATCATAGCTTTAAATTGAATCAAAATATTTCGTGATGTAAATCATTCGTTGATGTTTATGACCTTTTGACATCATATGAGTAATTTAATGCTAAGAAGACCAATCATTTTAGTGGGTAGATCTCGTCTAGTGTCAACTATTATCATTTTATTGTTTTTCTAATTTACGTCATGACATAGAAAAAAGACGTTGGAATGAAATTGGCATGGAAATGTGTGGTAATAATATACGTATTGTATTATTCTTTGGGTAAAAGATGAGATAAACGACTATTATCTTTATTGAAACACACAACGTCTAAAAATATAGAACTAATGATGTCTAATCATTATATTTGTAATATGTGGGTCGCTATATATAAACATTCTAGATCAATCACATTACTAACAGTTGAAAATTTAGCTGAGAGAATTTTTAACAAAATTATGTACTGTCAAAAAAGTCTTATTCAGTGGGCAAGAAATAGATGTATGTACTCGCATATTTACACAAGCAATAATTACTACGTCAATCAATATGCATTCATAATCAAATCTGATTTCCATTGTATAACATTTCATCCGTAGTCTTTGATCAAATATATAAAAAGTATTGATAGCTATGACGATGAATACAGAGCTAAAAATGAGTGTCGATCATTAGTTTTTGAGTGATAAGATTCAAAAGTCAAAACTTGATCTGTTTGTATAATTGTTGGGGCCTTTTACACAAAACCTTTGATGCTTATTCTTTCTTTTTCAAAGGTTTCATTTACGCAATGTTTGAAAATTTTTGGAATTAAATTTGCATTCTAAAAGGTATTGGCAAATTCTCAGAAGATCGTCTGTGTTTTTTTTTATTTAATGGATTTAAAATGATGCTATAATACACATCTAAAATGGCATAAATCGAATTCCAAATATAATAAATGAGCCATCCTTATTATAAGACATATCAACCCAAATCTTTAGTATCATCCAAGAAAAAATATCTTCATTAGGAATACAGATTTCAGGCATGTCCAAACATTGCGCAATAAAACGAAAAATATCATTTTTTCAGGCACTGAAGTTCTAAACAAACGTATATTTTGACCGTAGCGATCAACGCCTCCAATATTCTCTTTATGCCTTTTGACAACATGCGATTGATCAATGTGTATTTTACTAATTCATCGTTTAGAAAATCCATGGATCTCTTGTATTGGATTCATAGATTATCCAACATAACAGTCACAACATCATTCCATTTATATGCTAAAATATTTTATGTTCTCGCACAATCTACATGTGTTTTCGTCTTCCTTATGTAATTTCTTATTTTTCAGGAATCACCATGCTATAAAAAGATCATCTATTAAAAATATTTTTTTTAAATATTTCCAACAGGATACATCATTCACTTCAGTTCGCTGTCTGCTTTTGCGTGGTTGAATGTCATGTGTATCGATATATGGTGGACTTTTGGGTAAGTTGATTCTTAAATAACATTTATATTATAAATATACGATTTTTTAACCCATTGCGATCCAATGAAACCACGTTCGTAAAGTATATATTTTAATGCTTTTGTCTAACATTTTTTACAGTTTTGCTTCACAATATCTTGAGTAATAAATAATAATATTTGCTACTATACCATCCACCATCTGCATGTATTCTATTCTTAATTTTAAAAAATCAGACGTAATAGTTTTATAGTCTGTCCTGAACTTTCCATTTTCAATTATCCAGGCTTAGCTGTTCGGTGTCAACTTAGCACAGTTGATGTCTTCAAACTGATATACTGCTATTTGGATCTAAGTTTAAGACAGTTCGAAGAAATTTATTTCTGCTATATGGCCTGCTTTATCCAAGACTTCCCGGTTCGATTTCATCGAACCACCCCCGTAAACTACTACTGATATTATCAATGTTTAGGTTTTGATCGTTGATAGTGATATATTCCCGAATATTTTTATCAGTTTGTAGTACCATAGCACCGTTAACTTGTTGAGTTAATTGATTCTGAAGGTTATTTCTAAGCTAATCAAATTTATCTCCGTCTAAATGGAACATTCACTTATTTAATAAAAATATATTCATGAGTTTGTCAATAAATCAAAACACTTGCGATTGGACGAAAGCAATGTTCATCAGTAATTTGGAGCAGCAGTTGTCCACGAAATCTCAAAGACTTATTCAGGTCATGATTCGAATTGCAATAATCACTCTCCACTCATGTTTTTAGACCAGGGTATGATAATTGTGTTTATATGTGTTAGACCCAAAGAGTACATCAACAAATTTGATAAAAAGCACCTCAATTTGTTTTTTGATATCGTTGATTCTGAGATAGATTAGAGGATTTATTGATCATATTGATTTTAAATAGATCGTCTTCAAATCATTATGGTTTTGGTTCGATTTCCTGGAAATTCTCATTGATGAAAATCTCAATTCGTCGACGTGCATGTTTATTTCGACGAACAGCAGCGCATTCATAAGGCGATATTTGTATGTTCTTAACAGACGCACTTGATTGTTATTGGCCCATTTTCAAGTTTATTGCTTAGGTAAAATATTTTATTTCTCGAAATATACGTAAGTACATTCCCGATGCCAGCTTTGGATTGCGTATAAACGTATGAATTTTGTCAAAAGTCGTAAAAATAACATTTGAAATGTTGCTTCCGATGTAAATCATTGCATTAAAACTTTAGTATAAACATTTAAAGCTTTAATTATATAAAAATCTTATAGCGCAGGGTTTCCCCAACTTTTCCCGCAACGGAATATTTCTTAAATTGTTTATTTTGTAGGGTGGGGTCCTATATACACATAATCAATAAAATTAAAAAAAAATAGATCAAATATTCATTATTTATTTAGTAGTTATTTAAATTTTAAAACATAATATACATCTTAATGACTAATGATAATGGCTTTTCGAACTGCAAATATTCATGATATCAGGCACAATATTAGAAAGTTGAATTCTTGTATCTGGCATGTAATCAAGACTGTTCCTGGATTTGGCTTTGTTGCAGCATAATGAAAAAAATCCAGCTTCACAATAAATATATAGTAGTAAAGTGTGAACTGTGAATTTTTGATTGAATGAATTTTTTTGTACGCGTTCCGTGCGCGTAAAATCGCACAAAAAGAAATCACACAAAAAAAACTATGACTTACATAGAAAAAGTAAAGATGAGGGATCGACTGTACACTTAAACCATTTTTTTGTGCGGTAGATGCATTCCGCGGAAAATCGCACAAAAAAAGTTATGACTTACATAGAAAAAATGAAGATGCGTTCCATAGATTTTAGAAACCGCATAACTTTGAAACAGCTATATAAAATATATCCAAAATCGCACAAAAAAAATTAAAGACAGAAAAATAATAAGGCAATTAAAAAATAACATTTTTGGTAAAATTTAAAGGATTTTTTGCATCATTGGTAAAAATTTAAGGATGTCTAACATTTGGCATCTCAAATGTCAGACAAAATCGCTCTCTTCTTTGGAAGAAATAGTATTCCCAGGGTCAATGTCATCATTGTTCTGTGTAGATTTTCTCTTTCCAATAATATAATTTATAATTAGTAAAGATGTCACTATAGTCACTAACTAAAAAAAAATAATGCAAAAAGTGGCAACTGTTTAAAAAAATTCAATAAAGTCATTTTTTGAGCTTATTTTCTCACAGTTTTAATTTTATACATAATAATATAAATAAATTTTGACATACATCTGGTAGGAATAATAGAGTTATATAGAAAAGGTTCGTACCCAGTTTGAGGTAAATTATTTAATTAAAACTTGCGATATGATGTCAACCGTGTTGAAAAAAGTAGTTTCGAGAAAAACGTTGAAATATTTCGTTATGATAGGAACGGCCAAGTTGCCGCGTCACTAAAAGAGCTTTAACTCCGTAAGTAGTTAGGATTTGGAAAATTCCTTTGGATAATGTATTTTTAAAAATAGAAACATTGAAAAATGCAAAAAAAAATCTTTTCAAAATTCTAAATCAAAATAAAAGGCGTGGTCGTAATTCGGCGATAGCAGATGCAATATGATTAACAAATTTCGGTTAGTGTTGATGATTTATTTCTTATTTTATTCAAAAAGAGTTTTGAGTGAAAATACAGTTAATCCTGCTATAGCGTACACTTCGTTTGTGGCTTCTTTTACGTAAACAACGGGTAAAATACGTAATATCAAACTCCTTTTACGCTTGTTAGTTGTACTTGACGCTATAAAAGGGTTGACTATATATAAATCTAATGCCATGTGGATAATTACCGAATAGTTTCGATTCGTATTTTATTAAATATAAATCATTGAAACAGCATAGGCTTACTTACTTGTAGAATAGGTAATATTGAAACGTATTTTTAAGCTGTTTTTTTAATCAGATTTGTGAGCAATATTTATCAGTGCGGTTAATCGTTTTAACAATTTTGGCATTTGTCGACAAATTACAGTTGGTCGTTGCTTCGTTTGGGATAGGACAAAATAAATAAATACCATTTATTTCATGTGCACCGGGAATATCATTTTTCTTATAATATAAAAAATACACTTTCGTGTAAACTATTCCAGGTTTTCACGGAATACCCAATAACTTTCTGCGGAACATAGTTTGGGAAACTGTGCTATAGCGTATAGCTTGTGGGCTATTGAAATGTATCCCAAATTAAATGCATCTAGAAGTTCGGAATTAGATAATAATGTGCTATATTCATCGAAAATTCGCAGCATTTATCAACGCAAAATAGGTGTTTTGAGGATGAATCATTTTATAGTGATTTCGCAGCATCATTTAATTATATTTAGAAGCCATTAACGTATTTCATTGATCGATTATTCTGACGTACATATCGTCCCCGATGACGCTAAATATTAATGCACATCCTGAAAATGCATTTTCCACTCGACATAAGGTTGACGGCTTCCATCTAAAGAACAGTTAATTGAAAAATTGATGAAGCTTATCGTGTGCAGAACTAATGCTTAGGTTGTAACATATGGTGTTTTTTTTTTGAGCACGTTATCCTGAGTGCCGTTACGGGATTTTTTTGTTCATTAGATAATTGAGTTCGAATAATAGTAGCTAATAAAGCGACACCCTCGTTACCCACCTGTCCAAAAAATGTCATTTTGTCAAGGATCCATTTTAGTCCGTGACGAGATAAAGTGTTCTATATCAATGTATGAAATCATTTCTGGGCGTATTAACAAGCACTTAATTGTGGATATATCAAGTCCCTATTTTGGCGTCGCTAATTAATTACATTGGAGCAAACAAAACGTTAAAAACGCCAAACCCAAAAATATGTAATAAATCATTTATTTCAAGCGTAATGGATATCCTATTTTTGCAAATCAGTTTCCACGGTCTTAAACACTTCATATTAGATAATTATTTTTTTACATGACCTGCCCATATTATATACATATATCAAACATCTCATGTAGCTAAATAGTTCTTGCTATAATAGCTTCATTTGAACTTTTTATTTATTCCCATGTACAGGAAGTGTTTGTTTTTAAATTTATCCAATCTGAAAACATAACTCATTTCAATAATTCTACTTCAGTCATGCGTAACTGCATTTCATATTTCCAAAATGTGTTAGTATTATGAACCCCTTGTAAATTATATGAACTATTGAGGAATTCTCTTGGAAAAATAATGTTTATAAATTCTTAATATAGTGTAATATGGGTGGGAAAGACCCGATGAGAAATCGTATTTTTAACGAGTGGCAGGCGTATATGAGTCATCCTGATTGACCATATGAATCCAGGACCATATGAGTCATCCTGATCGTGTGGTTGTCGGGTTGATCTTGGTCAATGTAATAATGCTGAAAGATGGAGACATGAGTGATTAATACCGCTACTTGTTTCGCCATTCAGTTTTGATGTTCTTCATTTGCCGAGCGTTCCCACGGAAACATGAATGACGGATTTACGGCATAAAAAGATAGCAATATTCATGGCTTGATTACTAAAACTTTAACCTATATGGTAGGATGATCGCATATTGACGAGCGAATTCCAATTAATTGCGAGCCGAAATTAGCTCATACTCAGAGGGTTGACAATCAGTTTAACACTCTCGTCGCCCACAACGTCTCTGTCTCTCTCCGAGCTCAACGTATAAGAGTGCTCTTTCTGAATCACTGGAATTTGCTCGCAAATACGCGATCATCCTACCATATAGGTTTACTTTGAGTATTTTTCTTAATAAATAATATGATATTATAATCGAAACCAAGTAGAAATGTGATGATTTGGATTTTCCATATTTGTCCTCCCTG
This sequence comes from Stenopsyche tienmushanensis, assembly GCA_008973525.1. Classification (NCBI taxonomy): domain Eukaryota; kingdom Metazoa; phylum Arthropoda; class Insecta; order Trichoptera; family Stenopsychidae; genus Stenopsyche; species Stenopsyche tienmushanensis. The sequence goes on from WACJ01000135.1 coordinate 766,753, forward strand.
GCAGTCCCCCGGATAATTAAAAGTCTACTGTAATATGAACAATATGATTGATATACACTTAAACCTTTTTTTGTGTGGTAGATGCGTCCCACGAAAAATCGCATAATAAGAAATCGCACAAAAAAAGATATGACTTACATAGAAAAAGTGAAGATGCGTTCCATGGATTTTAAAAACCGCATAACTTTGAAACAGCTATATAAAATATATCCAAAATCTCTATGATAATTTTCGTTGCGATTTTTGATGCGATGACTCAAAATCGCTCTCTTCTTCGAAAGAAATAATAAACCCAGTGAGGATGTCATCATTGTTTTGTGTAGAGTTTCTCTTTCCAACAATATAATTCATTAGTAAAGGTGGGTTCGAATCCCACAGGAGATGTGGCTGGCAACCACATTTTTAAATACATATATATGCCATGAAAAACCATGTCAAAATGGTTGGTAATGATACCATAAAAAAGGGATCGCTAAAAGCCACCTCAAAAAAAAAAAAAAAAAAGTAAAGGTGTTACTATAGTCCTCTTTTTGAGTTACTATAGTAACTCAAAAAAGATAAATTATAAAATGGCGACTGTTTAAAAAAAATCAGTCAAGTCATTTTTTGGTCTTATTTTGTCACAGTTTTATTTTTTTTTAAATTGTTACAAATTTTTTTTGACATTAATATGGTAGAAATAATATGGGGCTATATAGAAAATATTCGCAACCAGTTTGAAGTGAATTAATTAATTAAAATGTATTTTTAAATGTGGAAACATTGGAAAAATGTAAAAAATAACTCTTTAAAAAACCGCATAACTTCAGAATCGCATAAAAAAAGTCGCACAAAAATAGGTTTGGGTGTATTTGCATTTGATACTTGTATGGTTCATAATATAGATGTTTATGGACAGTCATAATAAATCAGAGCCTAAAATAAACACAGGAAGAATTTGTCACTCACATGTGTCATATGAAATAATTTAAATTTAAAGTGAATATATTAAAATAAAGTTAAATAATTAAGCAAAATTTTGAATATTTGTCATTTTTCAAATGTTAAAAGCTCAAACTACTAATACACGTTTTCAAGGGAGCGGATCGGAATTAGTTAAAGCACGTGGAAATTACGCGTTTTAATTGATTAGTATTTTTTTATCAACGTAATTTCCTATTTGGATGATAATAATCATGGTATGAAAACATTGAATTTTTACCGGATTAAAATAATCGATCAATTCGATGGATGTAAGCCAAATGAATCATATTGTATGAAATTATTTACACTAGCTCTGAACAAATTATTTTTGATATCATAAACACACGTTCATTGATTTGGTGTAAATCAAATTAACGAGATGTATTTAAAATGCTTTTTTTAAATAAAGATTATGTGATATCCTTTGTATTATATATAAATAGTATGTTCAGTTATTGAGGCCATTTTTTTAAAAGGACGTTAAGAAAATAGCTCAGGGTCGGTCGTATCAACTGAATCTGACATACGTGTTTGCACATATCAATCTAGTTCATATACCCGCATCGCTCATTATATTTTTGCGTTCCGAAAATTTCATGTATATGAAAATAATAATATGTATTTATTTTTTGACTAATAAAACATTTATTTTAATAATGAAGACATCACAAAATATTTTTGATAAATAATAGCTATGATCTGTTTATGAATTGCATCTATAGATCATTCATATTAAAATCCAAAACTCATATGGGGTATTTTATGTATGAGAATTATTATTTTATTTGCTTCAAATTTGTTCATCATCATCATCAACTGTATTTGTTCATCTCTTTTTCGATTCTGAATATAATTATGTACTTTAGATACATGACATTCGATATGGCTGAGAATAAAGAGTCGAGCATAATAAAAATATCAAATAACACTTTGAACAAAACGTTTATTTGCAATTAGCTCTTGATGAATTTAAAACTGCAAATGGAATCGTTTCATTTCCTGAAAAACATTTTTTCTCGCCTAAACAATTTGCTAGCAATCAATTTACATTCAATATGAACTGTTAACTCTTAAAAGGAAATGAATCCTAATCGTCGACACACTGTGAGTGGAATCATTACACATTTGTGGGTCATAAAATAAGATGAAAATATCCATGACTCTTTATATTTATTTATTCTAGCGAAGCATTCAGTTCTTATAGCGTGGTGTTACAATCAATTAAGTTTATTACTTTTTTAGTGGCTATATGTTGTATTCTCCCACGACAAAGGCTTTCAAGGGGCTAAATAAATATGTGCACAATGAAGACATTTTTGTTTAATTATGAACTTGGATCTTAGAAACAGACATTGAATCGAGACAAAAACAACAGTTCTATTCCAGTAAATATGTATTTCATAAAAGTGTCTAATTAAAATTGAACGAACAACATTTGAAATATTCAAGATGTATTTTTACTTCCTGGAAATAATGAAACGATGATGTTTTCAATTACATTTTCATCTAAATTCATTTAACCAATAAAACCGATGAGTGTAAACAGATTACATACAAGTGATACGAACAATTAACTCCGTTACAATCATATTTGGCTACATACATTACTATATATTTGTTTTATCGACTCCATATACTTGGTTCAACCGTCATAGACGAGGTCAAATAAGGCAGTGTATTTATTCCAATCGAATATGATTCAATATCATTTATTTGATTGGATTTACTTAATGTACCGTCATCACATTTGCGTTTGTTATGAATCTGCTAAAAATCAAAAAATTTGAAGATATATTATTATTGTCCAATTTGCTAGAACCTAATAGATTTATCAAATGAACACATCTAAATTTCAGTTGGTTAGATTTAAATTGATATTCGTTTATATGCAAAAATACTTCATTAACAGAAAATATAAATATGTATCTACTTGATGTAGCATAAAGTTGAAAGGGCAGATAAACGAATTGTTTGATAATTGATCAATCAAGTAGAAAATCATGTCTGTTGTTGGCTTATACAAAGAATCAATCGAAAAGAGTTGATAATCAAAGAATCTTGTTTGGAAAAGGTCTATTTTTAAATACATCAAGCATGTATTTGATCATGGTTGAAAACAATCATTTGAGAAACTGCCTAAGAATAGCTTTCACTTAAATAATTCACTAATATATATTGATATTAATAGCCCTAGCTAAAGATTAAAGATAACTTTAATATATTAGGAACCTGTTATAAAATAAAAATTAGTTGATCGACTAAGAGCTTTCGTATCGTTTGCATTCGAGCCAATATGGATAATTTTAGGTAATGCTGTATTAAATAATAATTGAATGCTTGAAAAATGTAGTCTGATATTTTAAATATTTGCACATATGCACATAAGCTGCATTTATTTGGGTGATTCATATAACGTTACTTAATTCGTAAATAAACGGCATACAAAAAACCTGCTTTTAGAAGAGAATTTTGATTTGTAAAATATAAATTCTAGTCAAGAGCAGTTAAATAATGTGCTTATTTAATGTAAATCGGTGTAAAATATGACATATTTTAATAATACTTAATGAGCGTAGTGTAGAAATACTTAACGAAATGTATTTTTTTTTTAAAAACCTGATATGTAGGCAGATATAATACATATTTTGACTAATTTTCAAAGAGGTACTAGTGCAAAAGCTCTGAAAACAAATTCAATGTTATGTATAATCTCTTACACGATTACAAATTACTCAGCTAAACCTTTTATTGCAGCTTAGTTTGATTAAATAAAACTTCCATAATCTATTTACTGAGAAATAAAAAAAATCTTGAAGTGTTCTGTATAATTTGTAAACAATAATTAATCCTATGACAATTTAAATGTAGAATTATGGCTTAAAATGTTTCATCCCGTTAGTGCTTTAAGAAGTGTTTACCCAAATTTTCGTTTGATATATCTCGTCATAAAAATATAGTTTTTTATTACAAGGCATGTAATATGTATACTGTAATATCAATATTATAAAAGAGCATTATTAACTATTATGAAACATGTTTGAATTTCTTAAATCGTAAGCAAGATATTTAAAATAAATACATTTTAGAATGAAAATTTACTATGTTGAATTTGGAAATACTGTTGATATAATATTTACATTTATTTTTTTTAAAATTTGTTTTAAAGGAATATTCGTTCAATGCAAATGCAAGGAAGCAGAGAAATTAAAAAGTTCTTGCAATATTCTGCTTATGCATGGGGATACCCGTTGCTGCTGACAACGACAACTTATTTGGTAGATGTGTACGACGTTTTTCCCGGATGGTTAGATCCGAATATTGGAGAATCACAATGCTGGTTTTCTTCAAGTTTGTATACACTAATTCAGTTAAAATGAGATACATTGAAGTCAATTGTTAATAATTCTATATATACATATAATGCAATTATTATAACGTTGCTGATTTTTATTTCAGGCACAACAAAATATCCATATTTTTTCCTATTTATTTTGCCATTGTCGGTGCAAATAGGATCCAACTTAGTATTTTTCATCCTTACCGCAATTCATTGCAGTAAGGTAAAATCTGAAATACATAGAATGCAGGCTGGCAGCGTTGGGGAAAGAAGTAAACGAAGATTTATGACCGATAAATCAGTGTAAATATATATTTTATTTTATAAAAATGGCAAATGATTTGTTATATTGGAAGCATTATTGAACAGTTAATTGTTATTTCAGATATTCAATGAACATTAAATTGTTTCTCGTGATGGGAATAACGTGGATAATGGAGATATTGTCATTCATTTTTAGTGAACCCATGGAATTGTGGTATGCTACAGATTTAATTAACGCTCTGCAAGGGCTTCCGATATTTTGTATTTTAGTTTTGAAAAAAAAAGTATTCCGTCTTATGAAGAAACGTTTTGGTAAGATCATATTTTCTTATTTAAAGCTCATAAGTTTATATAAATATAAATCGATTATAAAAAAATACAACATAATTCACATTCATTTCCATATTTCATGTTTTAAAAAAAAAATTGTTTTGTCCAAGTGTTGTTTTGTCCAAATTGTTATAATCAATTTGTGCTGTCCAAATTGTTTCTGTTTATATATTTTTTGTAATAAAATTTGTCCAAATTGTTTTTATATTTAACAACAGCTTTTAGTAAATGTGTGTATTCTAGGTCCACAGTCACGTGAAACAACATTTGAGGATCCTAAAATATTTTCTTCCTTAACTACTAAACTAAGAGTATAACAAATACTAAAACTTTATCCTATATTTTTCCATTACTAAAAAAATTGCAAAGCAATAAAATTGAGCTTCGCATGTGTGCATTTAAAATTTGCTGAGCTAGAAATCAGTATTATATGGGTGGATAGATTATAGAAGGTAGTAGACCTTTAAGAATGGATATTTTAGCCCATCGCTCCTAGTTAGGGAAAGTTTTAAAAGTCCTACTTGAGTACATGCCTACTTTGTATAATGGATAATCTGTTATTAGATGTGGCTTTAAGTTGGCCATTATATATAAAAATATGGACTTAATAAACAAGCATTCATATATAAAAAAATATAATGCATAAAATAAAATTGTATATTTGTATGTGTATAAAATATACATATATTGGGAAAGAATGTTTACGTTTATAAAAAAATCATAGAGATTTATCTCAAATAAAGGCATTCCATTTATATATATTATATTTTCATAAAGATGCTTTGTAAAAAAAATCATTCACTTTTCCAGTACTCATAAAAATTACCTTATTGTAAATATGTTGTATATACAAGTAATATGTTCATCTTCATACATTCATCATAATCTTATAAACAATAACGATTAAACGTTAAAATTGTGATATTATTTATATGTGTTATATTTTAAATAGCTATGATTAAAATAACTTATTAGAACTGAATTATTATAATATAATTTGCATATAATAAACGTATGTTTAACATAATATTAATTAACAATGATCATTCTGTCCGAGTAGATATATGAAAGTAAAAGTATTTATAGCTATGATCACCTTGTTTTGCTTGAAATTTGCTTTTGTCACTAATATTAAACCAAAAGTTTTCCATCCCATTATTATAGGCATTGGAAGTGTTACCCAGCGTTCAAAGAGCGATGCAACAACGACTACCGGTATTACAAATTCAACCATCGAGCCACACGCGAGGAAAAATCTTACAGTTAATATGTTATCGGCAGGATCAAGAATATCCAACGTTGCATTGTTACCCAAATCACCATAAGAAAATCAACATAAAATTGATCGCTTTATTATATTTAATTTAAAAAATGAGTATCTCTGTATGTAAATATTATTTTTCTATTGATATTCAAATGAATTTTTACCCTTATAATATTTATGATTAATTTCTAACGTTTTCCTATTTATATAATGAAAAGATCCCTTAAATTTGAAAAATTAGTGTCAACAACAGTGGAAGTTTTAAATTTGTTTTAAAATTATTGTTTAGCGTTGGCGTTTTTAAAGTTTCAAGGGTATCATACAACCTAAATATTGCTAAAAATTAAATTATCATATTACAAAAGCCTCGAATGACATAATTTGATAAATGTAGTGTGGATTAATTTGATAGAGTACATACAAATATAATATCATAAGTAGAACTATTTTAATTATTATATATTGTATATAAATTAAGAGCTTCAAATGCTTACCCACCTATGAATTAATCGATAGAAAATATGAAATTGGCAAATTTGAATTTGGATATATTTATAATTTACAATCAATATTTTAACATTTAGAATTGAACATAATTGAAAACTCCACATGTATATATTTTATATGATTACTATTCCAAAAGTATTTTTCTTATATTAATTATAATAATGCAGATTTTACAAATGCGTTGCATAGGAAGAGGATTCAAATATTATTATAATTTGGCAATATTATTCATTTATAATTTTTATTATAACGTAGCCATTTAACGAAAGTGAAAACCAATATTAGTACGGGAGGCAATGACCGAAATTTTGCACCCGTTTCTAAATAGCTAATTTTTGTTTCAGTCTTTATACAAAGTAAATTAGGAAATTTACAGTCTACTAAGCTTTTAATATTGTGGATATTAATAACAATTTTCGATACCTGAATACATACCGGTATTAAATTAAAATCTACAAAACTGCTTTTTTAATTTAAAAGTAGTTTAGGGCTTCGATGGATATGGTTCAAGTTGTAACGTTGGAACTTTATTGAAGTATTACAACTTTCAAAGCGTTGCAATATTAAGTACATAAAATATTAGCAGTTACAATATAGTTTCAGTCTTGCAGCTATAAGGCATTTATATAATATTTATTTACTGGCTTCAAAAATTGTTATAAATATCGACAACATCATCATCACAATAGACTGCCGTTTTGTTAACATACAATGTCAAAACAACAAAAAGAGAAAGAATCAGCTTTATAGGAATAATTATATAATGCCTTCTGTACTATAAAATTTGTAAATCATTTTTTAATTGAACAAACAAATCCACGCAGTTCAAGAAAATAATGATATAAATAAGCTTTATTTTGAATCGCTCTGCTTCGCAAAAACTAATTATTTGCTTCTCAATTAATTGATTTTAATTTAATTTATTTAATAATATGACAAGCTTTAAATTGTGTAAATATAGCTAAATTTTATAATAGTTATGATTGCTACCGATTTTGCCTTATGTGAAGATAAAGCTAACTGTATGTACTATTTAAGATAAATATATATATATGGCAGCTATAGTTTAGTGAGCGTTGTTGAAATTAGCAACTCGTATTAGAATAATATATACCTCTTTAATGTAAAACATTGCCGATATTTATGATGTTTTCAGTTTCATCAATGAGAAAATATAAGATTTATTATAGCTCTCTTAGTATTGATATAAGCGCGAATAGAGTAAATTAAACGAATCTCTTATCAACTATAATTAAATAGTAAAATATTCCAATTAAAGACAAAATCGCCATTGTGAAGCCATACATTGTGGCATATTATGTAGAAACCAATATTGTGCATAATGGTGATTTAGGATTGATTCATTTCAATTTTATTATAAATTCAATTATTCTTGACCCTTATATATACTATAACATTAGAAAAAAATCCGTATCCTAATATAGTGCTTATTAATTATTGATTTGATTTGATATTTAAATATTTTATATATTAAAATAGATAATCGAAATCTTATATGTTTTATGAAATAAATGTATATTTTCTAGACTGAAATGCCTAATACAAAATATATCTTTTAATTTGTATACGTTGCCACTTTGATTATATACTAAATTTAATATTCACTTGAAATAGTTATATAAGCATAAAATATTTCTCTATATTATATCAAATTATAGGGCCATGTGATTTTTGATGTTCTCTTCACGTTGAGATACTATTATATATGTATCGTATTGAATGCACTGCAAAAAGTATTTTTACCATATGAATGTACATAATGTAATTTATATTTATAGATGTGTTAATTGTTTCATAGTATTCCATTTTTTATTTAAAAAAATAAACTTGATTATGTGAAAGAATTTTATTGAAACAGTATTTAAGGAATTTATGTATTAGATGTTGCATTGTTTGATAACGCCTTCAAAGACTGTAATGTCTATTAGAGGTAAAGCAGCTATCTCTTATAGTGTAATTATTTTATGAATTCAAATGTGTTTTTTCCCAAATATTATATTTATAAATGTACTATTTTTGTAAGAATTATGTATACACAGTAAAACATATAGAATTAAAAAATTTCATTTATTTACATTATAATTAGTAAGATCAGGTTTGTATTTAAATATATAATCAATACATAGACATTTTGCCACCAATAATTTGTAAGGAACATAAAATATATCGGGGATGGAAGCAATGGCTATGAACAAAAAGCGGCATATTATAGGAAAGAAACTCATCAAACTTTGGTTGTGTCTTTCGTTATTGGTGAGCAACGCGTGGCTAAGATTAATCAAATATCATTCTCCAATAGAATAATTTAAAGTCTGCTTTGCAGCTCCGCAACCTTTTTTCACCTACGGCACACCAAAGATCTTCCTTAAATTTTGCGACACAAGTTAAAATAATAGATATTGATTTATTTATTTTAAAATAGCCTTCGCCATAGTATGACGCATACCCCGAAGTGTACTACATTTTTATATTTTTTTATTTGAAAAAAATGCAAGATACACTTGCTAGCTATTTTTCAACATAATCGCCATCCCGTTCAATACATCTGGTGATTCGTGGCACAAGCTTTTTTATGCCCTTCTCGAAGAGCTCTTCCGCCAGCTTCTTCCCTCACTTCAAAACCTCTTTCTGCATCTGTTCGTCGGTTGAAAATTTAATCCCACCCATGTGTTTTTTTAAGAAGGGGAACAGGTTATAATTTGAATGCGCCAAGTCGGATAGACCAATACGGAGGGTGGTTCAAAATATCTCAACCAAATAAATCCAAGAATGCCTTGATGGCTAAGGCTGTCTGAGAACAGGCGTTCCTCCTCCTCTCGTCAGCATACCCCTCCTTTTGTTTCGAATGGTTCTTTTGAGTTTTTTTTATGGTCTTACAATATCGTTGTTCAATGATGGTTTCTCCTTGAGGTTGAAATTCGACCAAAATGATGCCTTTTCAATCTCAAAACACTGAGGCTATGATTTTTTTTGTCAGAAATTGTGTTTTTTTAATTTTTTGGCAGATGAGAAAATGGTGTGATGCCTCTGTGACGGCTGTTTTTTTTATTCAGGCATGTAATGAGCCACTCAAATTTCATCTCCAGTCACAATAGAACTCAGAAAATCCCCACCTACCAATTCAAGTCAAAGGGATCACAGAACGTGGCTCGCATTTGGCGGGATTTTTCGCCGACATCTTTCATGCAACTGAATACTACAACATGAGTTTACGTACTACCATGTTCCTGAGAAACTCGCTTTGTCAGGAAATCTCCCTCTGCCACCCAGTATTGCCAACCCTCAAAAAATAAAAAAAACAGCCTGTTATGCTTACAGTACACTTACTTTCTGGATATATTTCATACATAAAGAAAAGAAAAAAAAGACAAGTTTCATCCACAGTATGTGGTTTTTTCTGACGTGCAATTAATTTTGCAACATGCACTAGGTCAAAATGCCTTTTCAGAAACCCTGAGGGCTGAATTCATATTTTTTCTGTTTTTGATTTTGTTCATTGCCGTCAGCCGAGACGTTTCTGGTCAGCATCAGGTCCAGAGGACGGCAGTATTGATCTGCAGTCATAAAACAGACGATCGCGCGGATTCCACACTGATGGGGGATGGTAGGGGCGCGCGACGACCTCTCCATCGGAAGAATTTACTGTGACTGAACAAAATGGCCGATAAATGCAATTTAATGTGTAATGACGTTCGTTGACAAATATTGATGATAACTTGAAACATTTATTTCAGAAGAGATAGATGGAGATGATGCTGTAAAATAATTAATAGTTGTGCCATAAATTAAAACATAGTCAACACTGCTGGCCCATGTATAGCAGTTTGCATTATTAAAGAGCTAATATTTTTTCGAGAGAAGGTATAAAATGAAAGTTTATGTCTGAATAGCACAACGGCTGGTTGGTGTGTTCATAATTACGCTTTATAAAAACACTAACGATTGTTTATTTTAGATTTGGTAATGGTCGTAAAAGTTTTACGAGCGTTCGTGTTGTATAAACGATTGTAACGAACGCGTCAAAATGGCCGTTTAGAATTATTCGAAATTCAAACGCAGGTGCGCCAAATAGCGACTCTCCCTGGAAAATACTGCCAATTATGACCACGAAATCCTTGCGATGCGCTTATATGCTTTGTTTTGAGATTTTATAATCATGGGAATCCCTTTTGTGATTCATTGCATCGCTGCTGTTCGAGAAAGAAGGATTTATAAAGAAAATATCAAGCATAAAGAGATTTGAGTCATCATCAATAGCGCAAGGTTTCGCCCTTGGTTAGGGATATCTACTTAAAATATTGCATTTGAAGATCAGTTTTTGGTTAGCAGGTTGCATATCAGATGTCTTTAAATGCTAAATTACCATTTAATGACCGCTTGTATACGGTTGCGGATCCTTAGAAAAATTCTCGATAATTGTCTCAAATTTTATTATATTTGTTTAAGTTGTAAGAACAGTATAGAATGCAATTGAAATTATTTTCCAGTTGTGATATTTTGAGCGTTCTCATAGAAACACGGCCGATAAATAACGTATTCCGCAAGATTCGGAGTCTAAGAGCCGAACTGAGGTCTCGTGAGGTCAACACACTTTTCATTTTCAAAATGATCGCTCTTACATGTTCTATCCTAGAGCGAATTTCTATATCGCTGTCACATGTTTCATGCAGACAGCTTCCAAGATATTTGTAGTGTATGACTCTGTCCAACTTTTCATATTTGGGTCTCAAAAAGCAATCAGCAGCGTCATCTTCGTTTTTGTGTGTCAACTTACCAAATACCATTCAGTTTTTTTTTAAATTCACCTTGAGATCCGCACCCAATAGTCTGCAAGTCTTTCAAACTAGTGACGAATAGCACAGTAACATCTGTATCATTGGTGGCGAGTGTACGCACGTCCGTACATGTCAGGCACCTGTCAGCGACTTATTGTACTTTGAAATGTCCGCAAAGGTGGCAGTTGTCGTAGTGTCTGTTGTCGGAATGTCGGCTGTGTACAAAAGGTATAAAACTGGATCAAGTACGCTGCCTTGTGGGACGTCGAATTTTGTATCATGGAGTGTGGTGGCTTCATCTTCGTATTTGACGTAGAATCTTCTTAAAAATCCCTATTAACTAATGGAAAAAATACCAATGCATAAAATCAACTTTTCCTAGGAGCTAAGATGTTTATCAACAAATTTGTTCCATGGATCATAAAAATTAATATTTTTTTTACATTCCCATTATTATATGGAATGTCGTTTATTTTAAGAAGTTCCTTTGAATTCCTTTGGAAACGGAATAAAAGTTAATGTAAAGTTGCCATATATACGTCGGAGTAAAGTCATACCAACGCTGCAGCTCTCGAAAAACCCCTAAAGAATCGCACAGTAATTTAATCCCGCAAAGATTTATCTAGAGGAAAAATATCCTTCGTAACAAATGGCGTTCTTACAATGACTTGATTTATGTGTTCTTTTTATGCTATTGCTCACGTGATCGTGTGAACATGGTGACATACTTGGTTACATGGGGCTCGAAACCATATTGAGGGTGTCAAAAATTGGATATAGAGAAAGATATAAAATAAATGGAGCCTTTGTCGGTATCACGCAAGTAATTTATTGAGGTTGTAAAATTTGGTCCTTAATGATGAATTAGAAGTTAGCTACCTATGATAACGTGGATTTGAGAAAATTCTACATTTTATTTTCTTATTCATTTCTATTCATATTTAAGATATTCAAATGATTACTGAATTCATTATATTGTAACTGTCAAACCACTGATAACAGCACAGCTATTTTTAATAAAAAAATAAGTTATTGCTATTTGTTTCATTTTTCAAAAAGTATTCTGTTGAATTTTAAATATCCAACTGTCGTTTACATTTGCTGCTTTGGTGCAATATATAAATCACTAATTTTGAATTGAAATCTATATAAAATTTTAATTTCATTAGCTAAAAGCTAATATAATAATTGGCAAATAACTTTTTGACCTGAAAAAAAGTTGTATTGAGAAGAGAATTTTCGATGACAATGAAAGCTCTTCCTTAAGTATATCCAAGATCTGTTGGTGGAGAGAAAGCGTCCTTTCTTGTCCAGCTCTTGCTCCTGAAGAAGTCGGTCTTTAAATCACACCTGCAGGTTTTTTTTATCTGGCTGAAAATAGGGTTGCGGCTGCGATCCTTACATTTTCTATCTTTGCACGCCCGTGTCATTTATCTTAATTTTCATATATTTTTAATGTTAATCTGATGTTTGCGCATTTAAAACGATATACACATTTTTCTAAACTCAAGACATTTTATAGAACACATTCAATATTCTTTTAGGAATTGAATATCTTGCCAACGGACATTTTAAGATGTGTTGTAATGAACTCAATATAAATTCGAGAGGAAATTTGATTACATCAGCCAAAGAGCTTCTATGTAGGTTATCAGCCCTGCCGAAGAAAGGAAGGAAGAGGTTAAAATTGTTAATTAATTTATTGCGATATTAAAATTGAAATAAAACCATCATTTTGATTATATAAGGGGATATTTTAATTGAAAATAATAACTTGAAAGCGATGTCTAATCTTTGAGATGGGTTGAAGATAAAATTTTTGGCCATTAAAATGCCTTTTTTCCCATCTTAATCAACAGGCCGGAGGCTTTAATTTTTGCTTCTCCCAAAGGCCAATACTAAAGACCACCGCCGGACGATGAAACAAATTAAAATCATTTGCAGACCGAAAGAGCGTCGGTTCTAGAATTTTTATTGTGATTTATTGCTTGGTTTTTTTTCCGCGGTCAAAAATGTATGATTGATGATCTTCATTAATATGTATTATTATGTTGTATTGTGCGACGTATCTGCGTATCGCAAAATCGAATAATACAACATGCATCATACCGTACTGCCCCATTCTTTATCTTTGATATATGAGTCGAGGTGAAAAACATTTTTGCTGATGAAAATGTTTAATTTGAAAATTTTACCACTGTTCTGTATTCAGCTTTGTAAGAGTCTGCGTGTACAATCCGCGATTGCTAAAATTATTATTTAAAAATTCAGAGATTAAGCAATTTATCGAAGCAAGGGCTATGTATAATAGATTATATAACTTTTTATTTAGAAAAATTATTTTCATACGATTGGATCAAAATGGGAATGATTGGAGGTATTGAATAAAAATGGAAAGCTTTGGATCACAAAAGACCCCGTTTCGATGAGATATATTTATATATGATATCATTATAAACGACTAATCTATTTTTACCATCGTGAGAGCAAAAATTGGTTAATGGAATTTTTCTAAAAAGGCAAAAGGATTACCTAATTGTCACATTTAGCTAACAATAATGTTTTTTTTAATTCTCCATCTAATTACATTTTGACGCCTTATTTTTGGGGTAATTCATATGATCCGTTTACTATTGGATCGGAGAAGAGTCCCAGGGTGGATGGATATCAAAAAGAAAGACAGTTGGTCTGTTCAGGATGTTATATTTAAAGTCTTTAGGTAGAAAAAATATTTACTAGTTTGCAAGCTGATCCAAACACGGTTAAAGTTAATACTGTACATGGTTAAGTCTAGATATTTAGTCCGGAATTACCACATAAGCTCCTTTCAATAACCATTGGTTCACAAGAATCACCCTGACGAAGTATTTCCAGAAGCCATCCCTTTTTACATAACACTCTTCAAAGGAGGCAGGGTTGACTTTCAACTAACATGCACCCTTAGGTACTCGGATTGGGAACGAAAAGTGGCTAAAAGGACCAATCGCAAAGTCACTATTATTACGAGTCCAACAAGATCAGACTTAGTAGTGTTTGACCTCTTTTTAGACAGGGTCCATGCTCAACGCTACTATGTGATCTGTTCTGAATGCCTTGGGACTAGCCACACAGGAGTATCTTCCACCTGTATTTGGTCCTCGAGAAAGACTACACGCAGAGTGTCTAGACGCCAACCTCTTTCATTCTGCGCCCTCCAACAGGAGGCGAAGTTCTGATTGTCCCGAGGACAATCGGTATCAGACTACGTGTACCCGAAGGTATGTTGGAGGAGAAAATAAAAAGTTATGCTAAAACAAGGGAACTGCTACGCGAGATCACTGCCATCACGAGTTCAATATTAGTTTAAAGGGGACTGCAGCAGATGATGGAATGCAAGGGCTTCCCCTTTACCATGGTACTCGTATTGGTACGGTAATTTGTAGTATCTAGCCACAGATATGACACCGGATTCTCACGGATATGGGAAATTAAATGAATTTTCCCTGGCTTCTTCCCAGCAAATTTCACATTTGTAAAAAGCCGTTAGTAATCCTGTAATTAGATCAGATGATGCATAAAATGCGCCCACGGCGTATTAACATTGTACTGGCGGCACGGTTACATTGAACAAGCTTTTTCCGGCTCTGGAAGGTTTTTCTAAGAATTTTAAGAATCTTTGAAAACCGCTAGCAGCTAACGAATACATGGTAAAGGGTCTATGTTATTGAAGAGTTAGAATTCGCGAAAGCACAACACCATATTGGTATATCATACGTATTGATCGGCTGTGAATAGTCCTCCTGGTTATGGTACATATGTTGAGTCATAGGTTATTATTCCACCTTCTCCACCCTTTCTCCTTCAGGCAACATGATATAGACTTACCAAGTAAAAAAAACTGAAGTTGAAAACAAGTTTATAATTGCACAATTTAAAACCAAAACAATCATCGAGTGCAAATGAAAATAATGCATATTTCTAATGATACTAACGTATTGATATATAATATATATTATAATGAAGAGAAATAATGCGATCAATAAGCAATGAAAATTTATATGCTTATTTATATACGTTTTTGTAAAAAATCTTTTTAATATTATATGAGTAAGTCAAGTTTAAGTAACTATTATATAGGTAGTAATTTAAATTAGATTTACAAAAAGATGCGTTTAATTGCTTGAAAGACAATTTAATAGAGACAAAACCATATCGGGAAAGATCCATCTGAAATAAATATGTTTAAAAAGGGCTCAATTTTAATGTACGCAAATACTAGTTCTGTATTAAAATATTAATAACATGTTTAAAAATGTAGAAACTGTTATATTTAAAAATTTTGTGCATGAATCATGTCGAAGTGCAAGAACCACTAAGGCAGCTTCTTTGTTTTATAGACTGATTAAAAATTGTTTGCTTTAATTATAAGTATCAATATTGCTTCCTATAAAATTTTGTCTGGAGTAAGTCTGCATTCAAACAAAAATAGCTTATGATTTTAAAAATGTTTGTAGAAAGTATAGTTGGTTGTGTGTTAAGCATACTGAATTTTTTAAAAATATGAACTACATTTGGAGAATTCTCTGTGTTTTATTTTTGTAATATTAATTCCAAATTTGGAAATTGAATGAAATTTTGGGGTCAAATTTATAGCATCGTGAAATGATTTTAGTCGATGGTCCTAAATGACTATATTTTATTATAGAGTAAAATTTTGACAGGTTTATTATCAAGCATAACTATCAAAATGATAAATAAATTGGATTTCGAACACGTATGACATTTATGTATTCTTACAGTTATTACTCAAATTCTAAACTAAAAAAATAATTTTCTTCCAATATGATCACTCATCTAAATGTTTATTACAGTATGCAAAAAAATGTAGTGTATTAAGATGAAATTTTATGATAATTGTTTGGGGACTCACTGCAAATTTCGCACACAATTTGTGAGTTATATTCGCAATGAAACGGTTTTATAAAGCGATGAGAAAAATACGCATACATCATAGAATGGTTATGATGATGTTTTTACGGGTCATAGCATTAGTATTAATGGCAGCATGGCGCCGACAGGATGAATAATAAAAGCTATTTTGAAATAGTGTAATTCGGGTCGGACTAGTGGTTTATTTTTATTTATTTTACAGTCTGTCAAAAATGATGGTCTGATTGAATTATGAACTGGAGAACGGTGGATATACTAAAAAATCGCGCGACTTTTCTCGTCATAACTCTCTTTCATGTCGTAAAATATATTGAATGAATCGGCGTACATTAAAATAAATTATGTTAATGTTTGACGTGTCTGTGTAGTTTTCAATTCAGTTTTTAAATCAAATATATATGTATAAATAAACAGTTTGAGCAATATGCAAACTAATATAATTTTTTGAAATTATTCCATTGGGTCTATCTAATCAAGTGCTACAAACATAAATAGCCATGTCATTTTCAATTTTAAAATTAAAAATGTTTGGAAGTAGTTCATAATATTTTGCTTTGGTAAATCTATGCTCAATATTTGATACAGCCACCTTTGACCTGGGTGATGGAGTTGAGTCTAGTAATGAGTGTATTACATGCATGTGGTTTTTCATTGTATTCCACGTATGGTTAATTATGATATAGATTATATGAATGGAAATTTTAAATAGAAGCATGGATTGCTGAAAATCTTCTAACAATTTTAAGATGGGCTCATGAGTGATCTAAAAAATCATAATCAATCAAAGAAATATTTCAGATCTCCTAAATTTGTTTGTGATTCTTTATAAAGAGATTTTAGGATCTAACCCCTGATACACATAATCATATTGATAATTAAAATACAAAGAATAAAGAAGTTCATTGCGTAGAAGGTTAAATTAATCTTAATTTTTACATGCGTTATGTGCGACTGAAGTCATTTTATTCGACCTGAATGGGTTTTTTATTCTTATGATCACTCGCTGTTTCAAATTATGGTTGGAATTCGCTTTTAATAATACAAAGTTTTTACATTATGAATGCCAAAATTACCGTGATGAGATATTTTTAAGAACAATATAATCTATTCTACTATCAACATTTTGACGGTTGTTGGTTCAGTTTTAAATAATGTAGTTATTATTATGTATATTATTTTTTAAAAAATATTGGGGGAACAACTCTATATAATTACTATCTATGAATCTCAGTATCCAATACAATAACCATTTAAGTTATAATCTATGGAACTGCCCGTAAAAATACATCTATCTAAAAATATGTCTGCATCAACTAGCAAATCAGCGTGCATATTCATTAATAAATTATTATTTGGGTTTTCATAACTTTAAAAGCATAAATCGTTCGTGTAAAACAATTCAAGCGTATCGACTTTTTAAAAAGCAAGTGACTTGTATGAACTTACTTACGAAAACTTTGAGTCTTAATGAATCGAGGGATAAAGCTCTGATCGAGCTTAATGGCTATCATTTTTCTTCGGCGTCTTGGTTGCTTCTCTAAGAACGCCCACGTACATGTACTATTTGTCAGATAAGATATTTTTGTGAAAATATTGAGCTGTTTTATAATGAGGTCTCTTCAATAAAGAAAATTGGGCGTAAATTGAAATATGAGACGAACTCTGAGAGCTTTTGACTCGAAATCGATTTTGCGAATCTTTGAATAGAAAACATGTACTGTGGCGTTGGTTAAATTATAAGTCGTTTAATAAAAATATTTAGATTACATCCTTTATTAAAATCCTGTGGGTAAAATGGAATGGTCAAAACCTTGGCGTTCGTAATATAAATTATGCACAAGGGACAGATTTTTACTGCTGGTGGGGAATTTGACCGGCAAAATGGAGTAGTGCTCGTTAATTTATGTTCTCAATATGAACAAATTCGTTGAACACGAAGTATAGGGATAAATTTTGAAGAAAAATGCGATCTTATGAACTGGAGCGGAAGCACAAAAGGAAGAACAGAGTAATTACTAACGCGGGTTGAGCACCGAACGACGAAATAAAACTGAGAAAGTTGAGAAATCTCGCTGCAGATATTCTTATATGCTAAAAATCCAGCAGCTGAACCAATATTAGTGAAACTTGAGGAATATGAGAAAAATTTACGGTGAAGTAAAATACCTCGAAAATACTATAAAAAGGGTAAAGTTCCTCGATATTTTTTGTGATTTTGCAGAAAAAGTTGGAATGCTCGTACTAGAGAACGGAAACTTCTTGACTTATGTAAAAAATAGATAAGTAATCTTATACTTGTCTATGTAATGTTGATCTTCGATCTTTGTTATATTATGTTTTTTTATTATAAATAAAATGGAAAAGATATATTGGCGGATATTTATTTGTAATATTCAATATTTTGGGTTATTATTACTTTATAAGCCAATTGTCATCCAAATTATCTTACTTTAATGAATTTTTAACAGATATTTCTTGGATCAGAGGATACGTGTAAATTTAATTAACTTAGAAAAATCGATAACATTTTTATAAGATCAAAGCGTTCATAAATGAATATACAGTAGTTTAGCATTCGATGATAACACTTCAAAATCAATAAGTATAAGTAAAATGATAAAATGTGTTGATAAAACATATATATTCCAAGCACTTCCATGAAAATGGGCAGGATAACATATCCGAAATATTACAAATAGGTAAATAGTTTATACATACGCGGAAAATACTATAAACTGCTGGATGCCAATCTCATTGAAAATATTTCATGCTTTATTAAATATTTTGATTAACACATGAAAAAATATAACATATTTTAGATGAATTTAACGCCCAAAGAAAAGAGCGCTAATTTTTTTGCTTGAATATATAAAATAATAACAGCCTTAGTTTGGATCCCAAATCATATATATCGTACGGATTTGCCAACAGAGTTTTCAGTGGAGTTTTATGTAATCGCATTTAGACCGGATGAAGTTGTTGAGTCTGGTAATGGACATGTCGCAAGTTGCACGAATGTAATTATCTGGAAAACGTATCTATCTTTAGTCGAAGACTGGCCTTCAAACTATCTACATTTTGGTACTCTTTATTCCTCTTAAAATACAGATTGTCGTATTCCGAATGAACATTGAAATCGATATTATTTTTGAGAATACTAAAAATGGCCACGGTCCACAACCGCTGCGATTCGAATCATGATCTCAGTAAATCCTCGTCTTAGAATGGCCACTCGCTGTTTTAAAATATTATTGGATGTTCAATCAAATAAGACTTTTATTTAAGTTCAGGCATTTTTATGAATGAACAATTACAAAACGTTTGAAATCATGGAAGTAAAATAAATACAAGTTAACTGGTCTCTCCAAGATATTTATTTATAACTTTATATAGAAAGATATTTCAACTGTGAGACTCTGAAGACAGTGTGTTAAATATATTCAAGGTCAACTCGAGAACAGCGGAGAAAATACGTATTTTCTCAACCAATGCTCGTAATTAATTTTCGTTGTTGTAGACATTGATCCTTTTCCTTCCCCTGCAGGGATTTTCCTCCCCCAAGAATAATAGCCGTGACCTTGATTTTTCTGATTTTGCTTGCGCAAAGGGCCGTTATAAATAAAGAAATTCAGTTACATGATTCGCCATTTCTCATAAACGGATCATGGATTGGATGACAATTTCTCCCTATGGTATTGTAGCGTGGGCGATTTAACATCTCCATGCAATAGCGCTGTTGATCTGAGCAGATTTAATTTTCCAGATTAACAGCGACATCTTCCGTCTCTCTTTAAGTGCAATGTGTTATTTTGACAGCGCCATCTCTTGTGGTCCTGCGGAGACATTGCACCTGCATACCGACCGATCGTTTCTTGCGCGTGCACCGTTGTCGGTTGGGGAGCGACGTGAAGGAGGCGGGAGTTGGGAGAGTCGTCGGTTAACCTTGGCTGCGGGAGGTCGTCCTTCCTGCAGCCAGATTTTTCTCTCTCTCGTGTGGAATAAATAGCTATTTAGAGAAGAGAGTCTTTCTATTCGACGCCCGTCTATTTCCATCCATTCGTCCAGTAACATCACGGCTCGAGAGAAAAACGGGCCCGCGGACTCTACCCCCGAGAGCCATGCCTCAATGTTATACTGGTGTCAGAAGTGAGATATTATTATTGATACAGATCTAAGTTATTTATATATTCACGATATTTATATACATATTTTGGCCAAAAACATGAACATATCGGTTCAGTTACGGTTTCTGTTGCGGCAAAAATAGCGATTTTACCGCCCTGGTTCAAGTTATGACCCAAATAGATCTCGCCTATGAAGATCAATCACTGCCTAAATTATTGATTAACTCATTCGATTAAATATATTTGAATGCTTTTATTTATTAATTTATCTTTCAGTATGAGTTGAATGGAACTGATCGATCATTTTTAAAGAAAAGTGCATAAATTGGATTTCGTTCAATGCTGAGGAAATTGCCGTTCGCGATCCAATGAATCGTTTATTCGGACCGAATTACTTCCAAAGAAGATGAAAAGGATATGACGAAATACTTTTATTGAATTAATGGATAAAAATAAATTTGATATTTCGGTTCAGAATAAAATAGACACCGGAGAAAATAGACAACGAGAAGAATTTCATCGACGAATCTTTCGGGTCATCAAACGGACGTTGTTGATTTTTTGGCTCGGGAGCCGATCGTAACAATTTTCATATATAAAGTTATTAGGCAATTTATTAATAAAATGCAATATTGGACATTTTATTAATAAATTGTTCAATTTTGTGCAAAAATATTAACAATATAATAGAGTATTTGGCGTTGAATAATTCATTTAATATACATTTTATTGTATTAATTATGGTTATTTTTCATATAGATGAATGTATGTATATTTATTCAATGCCGAGAAAATTTTGTTTAGTTCATATTCAACAATCATGTATTGTAGTTCTTTGAATGATATTTTAAGATTTTCCAAGTGTCAGTCATACAAAAATACATATTTTAAGGTTGGCATTTGAACAATGCCGGTTGCTGGAATCGGCACATGGTTGTCCATGGCGGTTCCTCGATTAGATTTAGAGTGACCACAATATTTTGAAGATAAATATAGAATTTCGCTCCGGAACAGCTCGACGTAGTGTTTGGTCAGTTAGTTTCCAAGCTCGCGTCGAGCCAAAAGCTTTGCAACACCGCGAAATGGATAAGCACCAAAGGCAACAATAAGTGAAACTGCAACTCCATCGGGGTGTTGATATAGTGTTTGAAACTGCTTCTGCGTGCTTTGCATTGCATATTTTTCAAAGTTGAAACCAAGTTCAGCTTTCGAGCTTTCGTAATTGGTCAATCGATCCTCAGTGTATTGTGTCTTAACTCCAAAAGTGCCACGATTTAACGATAAAAGGTTTATCATCGTCCCACGCTATTTTTTTAGTATTCTCCAAATATGGAACAAATCGCTAAATATTAAAGAAAAACATGTTTTAAACATGAAAGTGAAAAAAGCCTTTTGACGTATATTTCGGAATCAATCTTTTTTGAATATGTACGTGTAGGATGAATACCTGAGGGCGGTATATTCCCTCGCATATTTTAGTACCATATGATTCTAACATTAGGAACTCCTACAGCATTGTATTAGACACATTTCTATAAATATATTGAATAAAATCTGTGTAACATGACAAATATGTGTAACATTTTATAAAAATAATGAATTTAATTTAAATTACTCTGCAAATATTTATCCTAAGTTCAAAGTCTGAAAGATTTAAAAACTTTTTTCCTTGATTTTATTAATAACATACAATTAATCTCCTTACAGCCACATAGTTTCACTATAGAGTGCAAAAAGCATTTATTTCATCGGATAATTTAATTGTTGTTGACACTTTACAATCTAGAGCATGTATTTAAACATTGTACATCTGAAATAAATTCAAAAATATGATAAAATTCTTGTATAGCATACAGTTAATGTTATCAAAATTATAATTAAGTCCATTCATAGATTTTTGGCAAGTGTATAAACCGGAGGTATTGGTTGCTATGGGCGATGGCAGATTCTAAAGCGCAGAATATTCCCTTTTTATGAACAATAAAATATAATAATATATGATAATGGATAAAGATTATAATATATTATTCTTTGCAAATTTGCTCAAATTCGATAACTATCTTTAAAAAATGGATCTAATTCATATTTCAATACAAATCTTTAACGATCGAATATAAGCGTAAAGCGTGCCTTCGATGACATTTTGAATACAAGACTAATGAATATGCAATTTTTGGCAACTCTACTATTTGTACAAATTATAATGATATCGATCCGCCCACATATATGACAAGGACATCTTATAATGAATATGATTTTATTACGAAACTACACAATGTTTGCATATGCAGAGATGAAATATAAATGATATTAGACACTGGAGAATTGGTGAATCCGCTCTAGAATTTATCGTTAAGCTCCTTTATTGTTCATGAGATTTAATTTATTGCATTGAAAGCTTTGAAGTCATGCATATGCAATAAAATTTTGGCAAGCCCAACTTGTGTAGAATTGTTGGAAAACATGAACAATGTATCATAGGGACTGTAATAATTATTAATTTCATCAAAAATATTTAGAACGATCTCATCAAGTAATTTGTGCTGTTTAGAATATAAATGTATGAACATTTAACAAGTATTTATTCATAGTGAAGATTTGTTTTTTGCATTCTTTTCTATAATCTGCCATCACCCACAGCTACTAGCACCTCCACTTATATATCATAAAATTCCTACTATTTTTTCTTCTTAAGTTTATTAAATTATTATCAATTATTGAATTTAGGTAATCTCTTTATGGGATTTTTCTATTATCTTCCATATGTGGTAAAGTTTTTAAAGAAAATATGAGTAGCAAAATACCTTTAATGAATTTGAAATATGGATGCAAATTTAGTAATTCATATTTATTTTTTTAAAATCCAGGATATCAGACTAAATCTGGATCGAGTCGATCGACAAATTTGTCGATATGATGATTAATTTGCTCTATAAACCAGAATCAAATGTACTATATCAACACTTGGTTTTGGTACTATTTAGATGTATAAAAAACGTTAAATAAGAAATATTTCCTACACAGCGAAATATTTATTTGTGCTTACGACAATTGTAATGAGAAAAATAATTATTTTCATAGCGTTTCGAGAAATAATTGGAATACGATAGAATTGATCGGCCCTTTGGGATTACTCAGGGCAGAGATAACTAATCTATATTTCGAATAAGATTGTTCCAGTCAAGCATGGAATTAAGTTTTAGCAAACCGTATTGGATATATTTTTGCGACTGTGTATATGATTCAAGCATTTATTATTGCTCAAAATTTGGGCTGTTGCACTGAAAATAATGTGTATTGAAAGCGTCTCTGAATGTGTCTGAGCTTTCGTCAAATGTCGAATTTTATTAATCGGATCCATTAGAATTCAATTTTGAAAGAGACTTTAATTGCAGCTCGTTGGCCATTTAATACAGCAGCTGTTGGGAATGCCTTTGAAGTTGAAATGCTTTAGTCTGAAAATTGAATTGATATCGGAGGGTGCGCTTTGGATCTTTTGAAACTTTGTCATTATTCAAAAGCTCAATGTCATTGCGACTGGGAGAAAGTTGAGTACTTCGAACACATTCAATCAAAACTCATTACTTTTTTGCAATCAATTATTCATTGATCCGTCTGCAAATCATTATAGTTCAATATTAATATTTCCATTGAAATGGGATCACGTAAATCAGAGTTATTCAAGTGTGGTTAAAAGCCTTTTAACGTGGAGTCCTTTGAATTTTTTTTGTCGCTGGGTTTGCAATTATAACAGTTGACTTTCCTTCATTCACTGTATTTTTACAGGCTCATGTTAGTCAGTGACAGCATAAAAAAGGACGAACAAAACGAATGCACGGAAGGGTTTTTCTAAACAGTCATTGTTGGTCGGAAAATAAATGATTCCGCTGTCTGAGAAGGTATCATTTTCAGAATACACCAAACAATGGATGGAAATAGCTTTCATTTTATTTCAGACAGAACCTTTGGATAACTATATGAAAAAGAATCATAGAGATACGTAATATAATTATAAATATTTAAATCAATTCATGAGTACTTATTTCGAGTCTCAAAACGATCGTGTATTTCACTGGTTAAAAAATCGATATAATCTTTCTTAGCAACCATTTAGCAAAGCTTATTTTATGATATAAATTTAAAGCTCATAATTCTAAAGTTTCAAAGATCTTAACTTCAATCAAATTGGATTAAAATTCTATATTCAAAGCGTTCGTATCGGGAAATAGTCGAAAATGAATAAAACAGATATTACTTATTTAAAATCGCTCATCGTTATTTGTCGAGTTTGAGTTTTATTATTTGTACGATTTTGTTTGCATTAAATTTTTATCGTCTGTGCTTCCATGAGAACGCATGTGAATAAAAAATCTGGATAAAATTTATCCCGCTGCAATTTTTAAACAGCATTTTAAAACTATCATCAGGACTATTAATTTGTGAGAAATCATCATTATCATTATGCAAGGTGAATGTGTGCTCTTCCTTTATTCATTATATGATCTTAACTAAATTTATATGACAAAAAACGTTAAATCATGCTCATTAGAATGAGTGTAATCTTATTATTTTTGAAATATTTATTGCTTCAGAGTACGTGTTTCAAATAAGGAAGTCTCCATGCCGCGTTATGTATAATGACAAAATTATTTTTGATAAATTGGTAAAAAGGACAACAATCCTCATTAAAAATGTATTCCACGAAACAAAGAACATGATATGGTAGATTAATATTTTTGTTCTTTTACTTTTGCAAGATAATGTTTAAATTAAATATTTATGATATTTTTAAAGCAATTAGACGAGCAAATTTATTTCATACAAGTGTTATAATCGAGTGAAAAAAATCAAATCAAATTCCATTTAATTTATTTTGATATAAGAATGTTAATTTTAGATCTATTAACTTATGTCTGTACGAATACGTATACATCTGTGCTTCCTTCCGTAACGTCACGTATGAATTTATTGAATCAACAAATGATGAATGTTTGTTCTTGTGTTGAATCGATTCTTTCCGATTTTAAAATTTGTATGCATTATATAACAATAGCTTATAAACAAAATACCACACACTCAGAATAGAAGTCATCAAAGACAGATTGAAAAGTGGGAACCGTCAATGTCAATCAATGTAAAAACTGTGGCTACATTTCAAATTATCTACGGATAAGAGTGCCAGATATGTTTTTCGTAAAAATCGACTGATTTAAAGTATGAAAGCATTTTCAATATTTTAAAACTAATTGGCGTTTCATATAAAAATAATCATTGAGAATTTGCAGTATTTTAATCCATATTTTATGATTGGAAAATCGCAATTTTCAAAGGATACATACTAAACTAAATTTATATTGATCTTATCGGCCATTGAGCTGAAATTCCCAGTAATATTGCTTCTATTGACTGCAGCGATTCTGCAGCTTTGTGAACATTACAGATACGCTGCTTTTGATATTGCTGGAATTTAATCTGCGGTATTCTGAATAATATTCGAATTGCGTATACGTGAGCTTATATCATAAAATAGTGCAGGGAATATTTTATCCGATAGGTCGAACCTTAATTGAAAATCTTCATCAATGAGTGAATTTTAATATCCATTGGTCAATGTATTTTAAAATCTCCCATTAAAGAGACTACATCCGAATAAAGTCCATTGATAAATATTTAGGGTTTGTAAAACGTTTTTTATGAACCTTTGCCAAACGGTCAGCTTTTGTGGGTTATTAATAAATTTGCTGAAAAAGCTATTGATTTTCGTGGATGATATTTTAAAACTCAGATTGATGAGTTATAAGGAATGTCGACAAATTTTATTTTGTAAACATTGTTCCACCATAAAAATTGTTGCGAAAATATACCGATATTATAAACATTTCTTTATGATTTTATACTCAAGCTGTATTTTTGCCAGAGTTTCGAATCACAATCAGTTCAAATAATTTATATATTATGAAAGCATACTTATTTTGTAAGTCTAGAATTACAGAAGCGGGATGCGTGTTTGCTCTAACATCTGCCGTCGCCCGCACCAATGATCTATTTCATTGAATCATGTCATCCAAGCGTATTTGTGCTGCTCTTAAATCTCGTCTACAGCTTGAAATTTATAACCAAATTTCTGCTAGCGTGCACATCTATTAATTATAGTTTGTCTAATATTTTGGAGTATTTTCTTGGCCTGGGTTCAAATCACAAAACCACAAAAAAAAAACAAATTAACTTGTCCATTACAGCAAGATGTTGAAGTTGAAGTCTGAGCCACATTAATTAATATTTTGACTGACAACTTTCAAATGCATTTCATTATTTTTTCTTTTTAAAATTAACCTAAGCAATTCTACAAGACTAAATTTAATATTCTAAAGATATGATTTAAAATACAGTTGGAATAAAATTAATGATTGCTTAAAACAAATTGATAAATCACTCATTTTTAAATTTTTGGCGCGTGTAAAGACAAATGCTAATGTTTAATTTTCGCTTGATAAGTCTAGTTATTTAATAGCCTTGTCTCGTATATTGATATATCAATTGACGTCGTTTAGGTTTGAATATCAATATAAGATTGGTGAAAAAATTGCATAAGAACCTGTGTAAGTTATAGAGGCATAAAATCCATTTGTAATTCTACAATGCTTTACACAAGTTATGCTTGAATTTTCGTATTTTTTTGTTATAAATATGCTAATATTCTCACAGACCGTATGCTTCATATTAGTGTATATTTACGTAAAAACTGTTTATAATATGAAAAATATGTTGGAAGCCTTAGCTTCAATTGCGTACATAAAGTCATTTTGATATTCAAATGCTCTATTTTCGGTATATGGCATTTATATGAAAGGATTGATCAAAGAACTCGTAAGTTTTTGAATAAAATTGGAGTATGGAAATTCAGAAACGTGGATGAAAGTAAAATAAGTCGGCTAACCAATTCACGGGTATGTATGAGATCCGGAGATTGAACGACGTATAATATTCTTTTGAGGAGCGTTTATATTATGCTCCTGCGACGTAGCGTTGTAATCATCATATTTTATTCAGCATCTTTGTGATGGTCTTCTTAACCGAATGAGATGATGTAAATTCGGCGGCACCGTTAGTGCTAAATTTTTGAGTCAGAATGCATCTTGTTACAGTTTGAACGGATTTATTTTGGTCCAGATATTTCGAGATGAGAAATTACTATGGCAATCACGCACTCCCGTGCAATTTCCAAGATATTTACTGCCAGTTAACAGGAATAACCTGACGACTGCGCTTTATAAATTGTCGTCCTCCATGAAATCCCAATGAAGTTTTTCCGTTAGATGGAAAATTTTTGGCTTCTATTATTTAAGGCATGATTTAATTTTATTTCATAAATGGAAGCCAAATCGATTTAAAGTGGGACATAGGCGTTTATATTAAATAAATTTATATAGAAAAAATCTTTCAAATAATGCAAAAAATATATTTGTATAAAATTACCACGATTGATATTCCTTCATCAACCCTTAAAAAACCATAGGCCAGCATATTTGTTAGGAGTCAAGAATCATTTTATTTGGAATTGTGATACATTTGTTATTTAATTTCATACATTTTTGAATGAGATGATATAAATATTGGCGTTAAATGCAAATATTATTTGGAATTGAATATAAAAATATTGATGGCCCTGTAATTAAGCATTTGACTTCATAGCACAAATATCTTGGCCTCGAATCTATAGAAGTTGTGATTAGAGAATAATTTCTTCAGAACAAAATAGGGATACCTAAGAATATTCGCGTATTTAATAAAATTTATACTCATGATTATATAATGAATCTCTTCATTATTCAACACATTTTCCTATCGCTTCGGAAACCCTTCGATCCCTTTTTTGTAAAAACTTTCCAGCTTAGAAGCAAAAAGCGGTTTTAAATGCATTTCCGCTTTAGCTGCATTTTTAATCGTTTTTCTCTCAGACTGTGTTCCATGGACCTGAAAATATGGAAATCCATCGGGGTCAGGTCTGGTGAATATATAGGATGTGGTAACGTTTCCCAGTTTAATTCCCGTATTTTATCCAGTGTCAATTTTGCTTTATGAGGGTACGTATACAATAAACTTGTGCAGTTATAGTTTTTCTAATTTCTAATGAATCCCTGAATATCATATGCATAAAATAACCCTTTTTATAGTCAATTCAGGCTTAGACGTTGAAATTTTTTTCGAAAAAGCTATTGATATATTTTTTAATTCAACCATTTTTCATCATCAGTTACAATGCTATTCAAAAATGGACAACTTTACGCGTATTTCGTCACTCATTTTTATTGTGTTCGGTCAAGGCGTGTGGTGCCTATCCTTTTTGATGATACCCATCCTATTCGTTTTGCCGTCCAGATTGTTACCGTCATAAAATTATCTATATAATTTCAAATAGTCCTTCCTAATTTTAATACTAGATCTGCTAAAATTTAAATTGAACAGACGTTTGTACTATATGAATTGATAGTTGCGGTTGAATTGAAGATGGAAAGGATAGTCAATCACATCTTCCGGCTGCTGTTGATCACATGTCTATCAATTCTGAAGAATAATTCTAAACAATTCAATTAAGAAATCAGATGTATCCAAGATGTAAACTTTTACGTTATACCAAATCTTAATATAGTGATGTAAATCATGAACTGTTATAGTGAAGGTTGAGGTCAAATGAAAAATTCTAGAGATAGCATTTGTATATTTTAAAAGTCTCCTAATGCTTATCTCCTGATTTTAATCCAAAATGCTTGGGTTACGAGTCTAACTGCTAAATCGTGTTTAGAAAAGTAAATTATTTAAACCTTTGACGACACATGTTTTTAACTGATCGGTTATCAATTAAATGTACAACTATTAATTAAAATCAATTCTGATACAATCCGAAAAGTAGAGACCTCCTACTGTTCGGTTGTATGCTCCATCCATTAAACTACAGTGTTCTTATTTATTCAGATTAATTTTAATAATGCAAATGGGATCAAAATATTTGTTGTATATGGCGTATAAGAGGCAATTTTACAAATATAATTTTTCTTTATACTAAACTTTAAATATTATTAAAAAAAATAATTGATACTCTTAACACTGTTTAAGAGGAAAATATAATGGAGCAATGTATATGTTAGTACTTGATTATTTTGTTTAGGGTCATGTTCAAAGTCAGCCACGTTAATCTATGATTTATCATTGAAGTCTCACATTCTTAAGCTGGTAAAATATTCCAACTATTTTGTTGTGTATATTGATGTACAAATTTCAGTCAAACATGATTTTTTTCGTCGACGATCAAAGACTTCCTCGAAAACGACAAGTATTCAAAATTTTCGAACAGTTAGAACTGACAGTTAGAAAGGACGTTTATAAATAAGCTGTTGAGAACAGAAGTCGAGGGAATGAATTTGGAAACAAATATGAATAAGCGTTTGAACGTTGAAGTTTGACTGAAAGAATAATTTTATACAAGTCTCATTTTGATGAACATATTATACGAGGCTAAAAAATCTCGCTTGAAAATTTAGCGTGTAGAAATACGTTTTCAGTTTGTATAAATGCGAAGAAAAAAATTGTTTTGTATGGGTGAAATCGGATAAATTTAATCCGAAGACTTACAAGGAATACTCTGATAAATGAGAGAAAATAGCTCGTATCACATGGCTAATGATTCCCATTGTCCCTGTGTTTGCTAACAGAATTTGCTTTTTATAGTGAATCGAATGTCTGAACATACATCATTAAATCATATGAGCCAATTACGCGTCCAAATAAATTGTTAGGAAACATAAAAATAAATACCCCTCAAACTATGTTTGTACAACGTGCGGAATGACTTTACACTCGTGCACACCGACAAACAGAAGACGGTGTTTCGATGTTTATTTATAGAAGTGAAAATAAACGAAACAGACTGGAAAATATTCGATGATCGGCAAGCATGGAAAAATAAAACGATAACGATCCCAAAGAAAAAATCTGCGTCGACGAGGCGTTCGTAGGTCGAAAGTAAAAAGTATGCTGTAAGAAAATCTTTGTGAAATTCGATCGCAATGTCTCGTTCGCGTCAATCCAACCAGCAACAGCTGATGATAGCTGGGGAAGAACAAATTGAGACTCCTCCGAACAAATGTGTTAGATTCCTATACTTAGTGTGGAAGTTTTGTAGTTGTGTATTTTCTCATATATTGCTTGTGTCTTTGGTGGTGTCGTATTGCATCCTTGGTGCTTTTACTTTCGAACATCTGGAGGCGGACAATGAAAGAAAGGCGAGTATTCTCACAAATATTTAATAACAATGTCGTTTTCTTGAAATTATTAAAGTACCCTCGATTATCCGGGTGCGGATTATCCGGTTTGGGGATTATCCGTCTTTGAAAAATATTATTTAATTTTTAAAATAATTTAATGAAAGGAAAAAAGTGCGCTCCAAAACATACATCGTCCAAAAAAAGGATAACTGTCTGTGATAAATATTTGCATAAAAGCATTAAATGAAAAATTTTCCTGTCGATTATTATAGTCAGAAAGTTATTTTTGAAGATTGGTTCAAAAGAAAATGCGTTCCCGAGGTGCAAGCATTTTTAAAAAATAAGGGATTACCAAAAAACGGTATTACTATTAGATAATGATCCTTTTCATCTAAACGAAAGCATATTTAAAACAAATGATGAGCTTATGCTTGCAACATTTTCGCCCCCTAATATAACATCTTTGATCCAGCCAATGAATCGAGGCGTTATACGAATATCATCAATGAAATTTCTTTAGTAAAGTCCCAGTAAAGGTTAAAATTGAAGCCAGGTAAAGGAAGACAGGTAGTTTGGCCTTAAGTAATTGGCCCTATTCTAGTGTCGAAGACCTGCTCTGCGCCTCTCTCTCTCACTGCCTTCTTTGGCACTCAGAATTTCTTAAACGTAATCGCGCCAAAGATCCCAGTTCTTCTTGCTTGACATCATGCTGTGGACTGTGTCGTTAACGTTGAGCTCGGCTACCCCGAGTGCTTGTTTCAGCGTATTTCTCTGGGGTGTCCAAGCCTCACAGTCAGTGATGGTGTGTTCGGCATTGTTAACCTCCGCTCCCAGTGAGCATCTGAGTCAAGCGGTAGGTCGTTACACCGTGTTTTCGGGCCCTCCACCGGCTTAAGTCGGGATAAGTTGGTGGGTCCATCTTCTCTTGCTGGACTGATCACATCTCTGCTGCTATGCTTCCTTCAGTTTCTGGTCTTGGCCGTTGTTGTTTTTGGGATCTTCAAAGTCCAAGGCCCTCTTCATTGCTTGGAGGTCCAGCGGGGGGAGTCCAGCGATCACGAACACCGCTTCTTCAGATACTGTGTGCTGCGGTGATTCGGAGCGCTCCCTGCCGTTGGACCCTTGCCAGCTTCTTTCTGTAGCTCTCATGTCTGAGCGACTCATGCCATATCGGGGCTCCGTACAGAAGGATTGAGTGTATACCTCGGTTATGATTCTTCTTCTGCACGGCTTTGGCCCTCCGATGTTGGTCGTCCGAGCTCGCTGGCTACCTTCTGCGCCTTCTGCGCAGCTGCTTCAATGTGTTTACTGAAGTTCAGCTTGTTGTCCATGAGGATCTCGAGGTATTTCAGCGTTTTGCTGTATTCAACCTCGTGACCGTTGACAAGAAACTGTTTGACCTTCTTCTGTTGCAGATCATTTCCTTCGTTTCCAACTGCCGCCAGCTGCAGGCGATTTTCCCGCATTCACGCGTTGATTCTGGCGAAGATTTTGTTGCCTATCACCTCCATTTCTCATGGATGCTGAGCTGTCACCAGCAGTGCGACATCGTCTGCGAAGGCAATGAGTTTTGCTCCTTCTAGCATTTTCAACTCCAGCAGGCTGTTGTAGAGGATGTTCCATAGTGTGGGCCCCAGAAATGATCCCTGAGGAACGCCCATCTCCAATTTCTTTGTTGTGTTAGTCTCGTTGTGTTGGACACATTGATATCTGAAGTAGTCGTTGACGAGCTCGACGAAACACTTCCTGACATGGAATGAAGCAAATGATATACAGTAGATCTACAATAATCCGTCAAAGGTTTTGCAAGGCGTTGTCGGACTATATACGATGTATACGGTAGATTATTGGACAATTTAATTTTTTTTGAAAACGTGGATAGGGAAAACATCGAAGAGTGGCTCGATCATGACTTAAATGATCCAGGTTTTAAGCGCATGGATGATACAAATATCGTCTTTTTTTTCTCAAGAGGAAGAAAATGAGAGTGACATTACAATTGAATGAAATACCAGTGATAACAAATACTGAGTATTAAAATTATAAAACAATTTTTTGTTATTGTAAATACATTATATTCGAAACCAAGTAAAAAAATGATGATTCGGATCGTGCCCTTTCTCCTCAGCATTAGCCCGGATAATCGAAGGTATACTGTATATTCTATAAATATGTAAATAACCGTAAAAATATATGTGTGCAAATTTTTAACTGTCTTCTTAACTCATAAACGATTTTTTTTGTGCACTTTTTGATCGTTTAGAACTAGTTAATCATTTTTGGTTTATTGATATTTTAGCTAAATATAATATTGGAAATTTTTGTATACAACACGATAAATAAATAGGTTTGAGTAAAAATAAACCTTAATGTGTTTTTTTTGTTGTGTATAAAGTGTAAGTGATGAAACGCACAGATATGTGGCTATTTATAGGGTGAATGTATTGCTCATGAGCTCGGATTTTGCAAGTCACGTGATCTGATTATGAGATAATGGCGGCTCGTTTAGAGAGCAGCCGTGGGGAAGTATAACGCTAGTATGCATTGATAAATACCAGAAAGATTGAGATTGCAGGTCTTCTTTTCAGCATGAGATCATGTGTGTAGTACGACTTTGGAATCCATGTTTATTTTGAGATCATGTTTGAAGAGGAAGTTCTTTACTGAAGTCTTACATCTAAAAACTGAAATAAATATCTGGATTAGAACGGTTATCTTTTTATTGTTTAAAGTGGATATTACTCTACAACACACACCTCATAAGCGTCGAATTATCAAGATGACGAAAAGCAGCTAAAGGTATGAGTTATTGGGGAGATATCTTATCCAGTATTGTCCCCTAGTAACATTGTGCGTGGATCAGCTGACTCCAGCAGAAGGTTAGATAGTAAGGAATACTACTTAAGAGACAGGCAACTATCTTCAAAAGTAAACCAAGTAGAATAATGTTTCAGGTATGCTTAATTAGCCGTTGCTTTTTATGGTAAAGTACTGCAATGAATATGAGTCTCATTATCATGGTAGCAGTGATCTCAGCAGACGGTTGTTTTGAAGTATCATATGTTAAATCTCAGAAATGTAATACATGTATTACAGGCATTGATGGATCTTAGGAATTGAGTAGGGTATGACTTACACCTCCTAGTGCTGTGAAGATAGTGGGCGCTACTGACCACTACGCATACCTGATGATGGAAGCCTACGTCTGTTATTTCATTATCCTTGTATCCTAACAACACTGACACGAAGTAGTAAGCTTCCTGGTGATTTTGTTTGAATTATCATGCGGTTTTTACGTTCTTCATCCACCTTGCGGCGCCTCTTCCCCGCTCTAATAGCTAAACAGGCCCCTAATCAGCATCATCAGGTCAAAGTACAGCTTAAGGGAGTCGATCGCCTCAGCACCCGTTGACTCTCATTCAACATAACAGAATACATATTAAAAACTGCTTAAATATTAGGTTGAGTCATAAATAGTTGCCAGCGAAAAAAACTTTTATAATTATTTGGTTTTTTACATTTAGGTAAAAGTGCATAAAAAAGAGCAACAAGAGAGCTATATTGTACAATTATTTTAATTTCTGTTAATCGGAATTTCTATTAAATTCGCTGAAACAAAGCTTAAAATATATTGCGATTCTAAGAAGCAAAAAAAAAGAAAGATAATCAATTTAAAATAACTATGTAATCGGTCACTGATTGTTTTCTAAATAGATTCTATAGTAATTAAAGCTTTGTGATATTTATGCATGGGCGTTGTGGAACGACAGCAACATGTGCGTCATTGAGCTACGCCCAGTAACTGTATATAAGCTACTTAATGTTTTAATCGAATTTTGGTTGCTGTAAATGGATGTATATTATTGAACAATATAAAAGTTGTGGTATAATAAATGTATATATTTAATACTGCCAGTTGTTCAATTTTCATTTTGACATTGGTCATTGTTATTATATTAAGTATAAAAACCTGATTTATAATTATGAAAGCTTTCATTAAATATTTCGATATTTCCTATTATTATTGTATAATTTAGATAAAAGTGAAAGAAGATTCACTTTCGTGCATCCGTGGGATCGCACAAAAAAAGTCAGAACGATCAGATTAAATTAAATCAATCCTCGATTCACGTTTGTTTGATTTTTAAATGATGTTTAGCAATTTAAATAAGAATTAAGATGCTTTAAATTAAATAGCCGATCTGGTGAGTGCTTAATCGCTAAAAATCAGATCATCTGGGATCCATCTGAATGGCTTCTAAGATAGCTCCAATATTTACTATTATTGCCTACATCCGTATATTAAGCTTTTTTAGCGTTATTTTTATGAGTAATCTTTTGATCTCTTAATAAAAGTTGTGGATGAGATGTGCGTTAGAATAGAATGATTTTCAGTGCCCTCAAAACAGTACAAATATTCGCAATGCTTATTTATAAATATCCAAAATAAAATGTGTGGGCAATTCAATCGTGTGGGATGGAGTATTTTCATAGTGTTTCATTCAAGTTGGCGACATTAATTTATGATAATTTTTTGGGATGCCAATTGTGAAGTCAGTGCTTTTGACAATGGAGGAAAACGTGACATTCAAGTCGTTTTTCCAAGTCTATCTTCTCCATTGTCTATTGTTGCGTCACTCAGTTGTAAAACGTCCTATTGTTGTAGATGAATTTTCTGAAATATGTAGTGATAAATTATTACTTTTAGATTAAAAGCAGTATCGCCGATATACGCGGAAATGTGACTGAGGACATTTGGAAGTTGACAAAGACGACATGGGTGCTGCATCAAGACAATTGGACCAATACGGTCGTCATCAAATTGAGGGTAAATATTTTGAGAATGTTTTTTTGATGTTTGAGGGATATTTTTGATAACGGGTGACAAAATTGTTTGTAGGATTTCGAAAAAGACATTTTAACCTCCATGAAGCAGAAAGGTTGGGATGGAAATGAGGATCCAGAATCCATACAATGGACCTTCGCCGGGGCTCTTTTCTTCTCCATCATTGTTATCACCACAATTGGTGAGTTTCTTTTATATCTTTATATTTATGCAAATGATGATGAACGTATACGACCGTAGCAAACCATTGAAGGGAAATGATAGTACGGATATTATAAAGCAAAACGCAGATTTATTATTAAAAAAATATTTTATTATATCTTATATTATATATTACATATATTTGAATCAAAAATCCAGTCTTATATGGTATATTTTTTTTTTGGAAATAATGGTAACAAATTAAACGTGAACGTTTCGAAGCTCAAAATATTTTGTTTTAGGTTGCCTTCCTCGCGTAGTTGTCATAGGCATTTCCATAAGGTCCTGCGGGTCCCGGTCCATAGGGACCTCCAGGAGGTCGGTTGAAATTTCCAGGAATGAAGTTACTACCTGAAAGGCAATACGAAATTTCATTGAAAATAATGTAAGCCGATTAAAGAAAATTAAACATTCAAAGTATGTTCACGACGGGAGAGTTCCTTTTCGCGTTTAAATTAATTAAGGAAACTTGTTAATATAATTTGCGTCGTTTGAAAGAGAAATTTTCAGGACTACCAATTTCATTGTCAGTTTTGGCTAAATTGTAAATAAGATTTTTGTACTGCGTCTCATTGAAATTTGAAGTTCGTCACGATCCTTTTTAAGGCCGACAAAGTTTACACTGTCTACGTTATTAAAATTAAAAATGTACGCCTTTCATTCACGGACACATACAGAATGTTCTAAAATAAATAAACCAATTAATAATACAAAAAATAGGACATGCAAGGATATTAATCACGAGTATAAGCATGCAGGATGTTGTTATATTTATTATAAATAGTGCCAATTAATATTGGTTGATTGGAATATTATGCAAGTCAAAGTGCAGTTGCTTTAATATTTGCGATAAAATGTGTGTTAATAAATCGAATATACGAAGATATCAATTATTATTATCAAAGCCTTTTAAAGCTTTGATATCCAAATATTCAGAGCATGGTACATTACAGGAATTTTAGGTATACAATCGTCGATACAAAAATTGAGAAAACTTTTGGGAACCTGTTGAAAATTGATCAATAAATCAAACGAAAAGATTTTGCGACAATGTTTTGTATTATATTTATGGAAATATTGCGTATCTTTTGGGAATATAAGAAAATATTTTTTTGAGTGTTGCATTCCAGCACGTTTCAAGGAGTGTGGCAAAAATAGCTCGAAACACTCCTTCACAGTTGATATACAATATCCAGTCACGTCTAACAAATATCATAACGCCTCTGTACTTTAGTTATTGATGCAAGTCATATCCACTCGAAGGTATAAGGCTTTTCCTCCACTTTGAAAGTTAAACGTCCAAACGAGCTTTCTGGAAAGTTTTACATTGTAAGGCCGATCTGATTCCGGGGGCACCCTCTTAACTCAAGCACTTTCTTATAAATTTTTATACTTCTTTTTTTATTACGAGGCATTAGCAAATGACGTTGGGAATACAAATCGAGTGGAAAGAACCGGGGGATAAACTTAAACGATTTCCCCTAAACTATGGTATAAAAATGAGCTCTTCAACTTTGCCCGGAAAATTAACTGGAATTTTTCATTTCCTATTAGCTACAGGGAAAAAATGAGCCAGAACAAAGCTCTCCCCTTCGAAGCTCCAGAAAATAGAAGATTAAGTCAAATAAAATTCATTATGTTTTTATGACCCAAATCAGAAGAACTTTTCGAATTCAATACAATTAGCAAAATAATAGTTTTTTTCCAATGGCTATAATAGCCAGTATAATCTTGGCACAAATTAATTAAAAAAAACAAAGAGTCAAAATAATTTCTGATGAAAAATATTATAATATATGATTTTTAACCATAAAAATAGCTGAACTAACGATGGGATTATAACCTAACTATAAGTTTGAAGTATTGAACAATGAATATAAAGATCATTGAATCAAATTTTAGTAAGGATCATTATCTCTGAGAGTTTATTAATCGTAGCTGTTATGTTGGAATGTATAAGATTTGCTGGGAAATTGTTTATGTGCCGATTGTATGTCTTATTTAATAGTATATTTGAGAATTCATTTTCAGTCAAGTCCAAAATTATACATAGCGTCACTTTGTTGATCACTCACTGTTTCAAATAATTGATGGGTTTTTATTCAATTTACACGATTGTTTTAAACAATAGTTGATTAATACTTTACATTATTTTATATTTAAACAAGACTATGATGTATTTTAATGCTTGTAAACATTGTTTGAACAAAAGTTTGGTGTAAATATAATCGGTAACATTTGGTCTGATGGAGATTGCATGTACTTGATGCATGTGTGAATTTAATAAATCAAATGGGATGATGCTTGTTTAAATGTCAATGAATACATATGCTTTTAGGCATTCTTTTATTCGCCAAGGCGATGCACCATTTTATTAAAAATTCGCAGTAGATATTATGGTTATGCACAAAGTTTATACAGGATTCACCTGGAAGTGCAAAGTTCACCAGGATACACCGGGATGCATAATTTAGTCGGATAATCATGCTCCACCTCATTTTAGGGGTGGCGCATGACTGTGCGGTAGATAGCATGTAGGCGGAAGTTGCAAGCCTTCAAACGATGAACGTTCTGTATAAATATGTATTTTTTGCACGTAAAAATGATAAATAAAACATAAAAATACGCCAATTTTAAAGAAGTCCTTTTAAAATACTTATAGAAATTTGTGTCTAATATATGCAATGGAAACATACGTCTTGTGAGTGAACGTATGAAACTATTTATGAACTTCCAAAGGATGTGGTCTGTAGCAGACTTTGCAGTGCTGGTGTTAGCTGCAGTGGCGTATACATTTTTTACTACGTGCAATACAGAAAGTGCAGATTTTTTCTAATGCAACAACCCAAGCCGGCAAAAAATAAGTTCAAAGTAAAAATAAATTTGCAATTCCGTTTCAAAATATCAGTCAAAAGGGAATTCGTGCAGTTTTGTGCGACGGTGCGTTGTAATTTGGGTAAATATTACTCGTATTTAACCTGGATAACCGTATCCATGATAGCCGTTTAATATTTCAGCTTGATGTTGGGATGGCAAAAATGGCTTTTGAATTCCCGCTACGCCTGCAGGACCTCCGGGACCCGCCAGAATACCATTTCCTGGGTTGTAATTTTGAGGTCTGAATATCGGCTTATTGACGCCTGTTTGAATTTCAATCAATGTAACAAAACATCTACATTTTTACATAAACAAGTATATTTTGAAAAATATGTATACGATTCATATTTATACATTTTTAACAACTGAAATTAGTTTTTAGTTTATTTAAAGTCATTTCGTCACCGCATGGATAAATAATTTTAATCATCTTTATAATAAGAATTCTTTATAAAACTACCATTTATTGCACATATTTATCCATGTTAAGATCGAAATATCATTCTGTAAAAGCATTCGTTCATTTATCATCCATTTAACACCTTAATAACATCTATATCGTTTACTATTTATGCTTTACGATAGTGACATATATATCTTGTCTAATCAAATATAACTGAAACAATCAATTATGCGTATTAATTGCTAGAAATGAATATGAATTTAGATGACAATGAAAAGCAAGCTTATTATTTATGAAGATATTAACATTTAAAAAAATGTATAATTAATTAAGACCGTTTATCATGAGATAATGCTGTTAGAATTTGTAGTTTTATTGCGAATTAATCGTGGTTAAAATATATTACAAGTGAGATTATGTAAAATTATAATCATGTGTCAAAATTTATAATTATAATAGACATTCAGTCGAAAATTTTGCAATCATGACTCTGTGCGAAATATGGATTTTTTGTGCGGTTCTCGCAGAACCGCGTGTAAAAAAATATTATCGTAAAATTTGAATTTTTATCAAAATTTCGAATCGGAACTGAACCGAAAAACGATAACCGGTAAAATCGTTATTTTCACCGGAACGAAAATCGGAACTGAACACATTCCATTTTTATCGGTTCGGTACAATTTTATCCTGTTAATTGCACAGCATCCTGTCAATTGCCCTGTTAAATAACATGTCAGATAATATTGTTATCAGCCCTAATTCCAAGGTGCAGTCTTAAGCCATCCCTACCCACATATTTGTTATATACCCAGACTGATTCTTAGATTATAGTATTACTTTTTCCTGTATATAAAAAAATTGTAAATTCATTGTAACCGAACCGATATAAATATTTGGAACTGAACCGGAATGAAAGCCGAAATGCATAAAATAAAGGTTCGAAGCTCAGGTTTTTCGAGTATTTCAAATGGATTAATGTAAGCATGTGGTTAAATGTAAGCATTAAAGCAGATGAAACTAACTTATGTAGCCCAAAATCATCCTGATCCAGTTGAATCCGCCGCTTTCCTGTCTGACAGGTGGGGGTTTTGTCGGCTGATTAGCTGATGTCGCTATAATTATGTACGGATAATTTGGCGGTCTGTTGTAAATTGGTCCTCGGATAATTTTGTAAACGACTCTTTTGGCATTATTATTAGTTTGTCTGTTTATCTGTCCGTTAGTTTGTCCAGTCAATTTATCAATTTTGTTCCGTCTGTCGATATGATAACCGCCACCGTTGTTGGTGCAAGTCCGTTCGTCTGTTTCTGCTTTTGGAGTGGTATGACCCAAATCTTCGATATTTGCGTTTCGGTCGTTATGAGAGGCGGCGTTGTATGGTTGCATTGGTGATGGGTATGCATACCCGGTGCTGACAATTGAATTTTGACTTTGACCTGGAATGGGATCGACGGGTCCTCCGGGACCGGCTAAAACTCCATTGGCGATCGAATGGTGCGGGGGTCGTCTTATTGGACCGGCGGGACCGATGGGCCCTCCGAAGCCTCCGAATCCGCCGTTCCTGTTATAGCAGCATAGTGATTTCCCTGGAGCGCACTGACCCTGAAATTTAAAACAATGAGCGTTAATATCGGTAAAAAAAGTTTGGATAATAAAGTGTAATTTAATTTAATTTATTGTACCCCGGGAACACCTGGTGGACCGCAGCTGTAGTGTGGAACGCAGGAGCACTTGCCTTGACCCCGGTTATCTCCCGCCCAGGGACCTGGATAAGGTCCTTCTTGTCCAGGATTGAATGGACGGCTCGGTCTTATATATGCAAAAGGAAAGAGAAATATTTGAATACGTTTCGCAGGCAAATTTCTCCGGCGAGAATGAAAGGCGTCTGTCTTATTTCACTTGTGCGCCTCTGTCTGAAAATAAAGATGCCGAATCTGTTTTTTATAATGCATGAAAAAACAATAAAATTTATTATATTTACTTATTGTGCAAGATTTTTTTGAGGCATAGGAAAAACCACAAGTTAAAAAAAGCATCGGTTAGTTCATGCATATCGGCAGAGAAACTCAACTACTCTATTCGAGTATAGATATTTTTAAATAATTAACTATTCTAATTTATTATGAATAAAAAAAATATTTTGAAAGTCTACTATATGTATGATACAAAGCATGAAAAGATACAAAATATATAATTCAATATTTACATTATATTAAATTAATTAATCATACTGCCATACAATTAAAATTAAATTATAACGAGGGAGTCATAGGGCTTCTGATAGCAAGGTATGAAGATTTTAACATTAAAAAATGTATTACTTATATGTTTAAATTGATAACAAAATATATATTATTATTATGTAACGTTGAGGCAGGGGCGCTCTCGGGGGCAGAACCCCCGGGCTTCTCTCCGCCCCTACGTGCTCGTCGGGATGGCCGTGCTTGCGCATGGGTCCGTTCTTCTATCGGGTCGTGGTGTTGCTGGACAAATGGATGGGAATAGACGGGCGTCGATTAGAAAGACTCTCTTCTCTAAATAACTATTTATTCCACACAAGAGAGAGATCTGGCTGTAGGAGGGACGACTTCCCGCAGTCAAGGCTAACCGACGACTCTTCCGACTCCCGCCTCCTGCGCGTCACTCTCTAATCGGCAACGGTGCACGCGCAAAAAACTATCGGTCGCACTTGGGCGCGGTGCAATATCTCCGCAGGGCCACAAGAGATGGCGCTGTTAAAATAACACATTGCACCTGAAGAGAGACGGAAGATGTCGCTGTTAATCTTACAAATTAAATCTGATGAGACTAACAGCACTATTGCGTGTGTATGTTAAATCGCCCACACTTCATTATTACATTTTCAACATGAAAATTATATAGGTATTCATAAAATCATAGCGGAATTAGTGATTTTTTTCAATTTGATCAACCAAATTCACTTTTATTACTAATTTCTATGCTTGCGGTGTGTAAAAAGCATAAACACATAGAAAATAAGGCGAAATAGTCGACCAATAGCCTTGGTCGCAGAAAGATCTGTTCTTCCGATTGGTTCCCCAGCAGTCTCGCAACTAGAGTCTTTTTTCGCTATAATAAATATCTCAGTCAAGATGACTGACTTTACCTCCTTTTTTATAATATTTATTTTATATAAACAATCAGCCAATATAACATTATCATTTTAATTTCGAGTTGCGATATGCGTCTTCTATGTTAAGCGTCTGTCCAAGTGCATACAGAGATATTTCTCTCTCTTTTGTTGGTGAATTTATTCACCATTAACCATTATGCGCCACTTCTTGAGCCATTTTTGGGTATTATTAAGGTTTTTGGAGTAGTTATGCGAGGTTAGAAGAGTTGTGTCGTCTGCCTGATCATACTTTACTTTCTGATAATATTTTTCTTCCACGGTCTCCACGATCCGATAGAAAACGG
The DNA here is from genome assembly GCA_008973525.1 of Stenopsyche tienmushanensis. NCBI lineage: Eukaryota > Metazoa > Arthropoda > Insecta > Trichoptera > Stenopsychidae > Stenopsyche > Stenopsyche tienmushanensis. The sequence continues at coordinate 809,294 of WACJ01000135.1, forward strand.
ATCCGCGTGCGACATTGTCTATCTTAAAGTGTAGGCGCAAGGTGGGATACAACTCGGAGGCTTCACTGTTCAGGGGGGCATCACGTTTTGTATATAATTCAATATAAATTATAGATTTTATATAAAAGTATATATTTTTTATATCAAATATTGATTTGTAAAATGATGTAGATCCAAGCAAGATACCTGTAAGGATTCAAACTATTTTTAACACATTATTTATTGTAATGATATGGTTCCTTTGTGGAATTCGAGGGCCGAATTTAGCACGCGGGCCGCACTATTGTGCCCCTTTATTGGCTCAGGAGTTCGAGTGTGTTGGGCGGAAGCCAGAAGTCTTTCAGCGTGAATTATTACTTATTGAAAACCGTACGAAAATTAAGCCTATTGAAATATCAAAGGAAGGAATGAAATATGGGGAAGAAGAGGAATAATATATTTTTGAAATATTTCAAACGGGAGTGAATAACTGACAGCCGTGTCAGCGTGGAATATCAACAGTGCTTTCCTTGGATTTCTTTTAAAACGACATACTAGTCACAGAACGTATGACATACGTTTTGTCATATTGGCTCAATGCTCACATCTTCCTTTAATATTTTTTCCCCCGCGACAATTATTGTTTGTAAATTTTCCGTATGTTAAATAACCCTTTTAAATGTAAAAGATTTTTCATTATAAAAAGACAACAAAAGTTTTATGCTCGGATCTTTCTAAGACGACTTGATATTTATCTTGCGAGAGCCACTCTCCTGAACGTACTAAATCTTACCGACGGCGTTCTAAAATATTGCTTCCCTTATTTTAACAAAAAATGTACATATTAAACAGCTTCTAAAGATAAATTTGAAGATTTTTAATTTAATTAATTGAAGGATTTCCGCGTACACAGCCTTATCAGATACGAAGTCCTGTAAGAAGTCAATATAAAGTTGTTGAAGTCCATCATCCAGTTTTTGCCAATTCTTTTGACTAAGAGGACTTTTAAAGAATAGTTTAATGACTTGGGGAAAGTTTATAAGCGTGTGGGTTTCGTATAAATTGACGAAAGTCACACCCCCACGAAAACATTTTCGCGAACGGCGACTAAAAATAAAATAAGCCAAATATATATGTTAAAAGCTTCGTAAGCTAAATGTCTATTTTGGAAAACACTTTTTCATATTAATTATTAATAAGTAATGTAAAATATATAAATGTCGTTTTAAATATATTTTGATAATTAATAAAATCTTATGCCTTACGATTCTTTCGTAGGCTACTGAGGAGAATGTATCAAAAGGAGATAATGCATTAAATTCACATAAAACGCGATTAAAAGCATATAAAAATATTTGATGTTTTCCATAAGGTTAGCCAGATCAAGTATTGCTAAATGGCTTTTATTGAACCCATCGAATCGCTAATAACCGGGCTATAATACTAATAAATAATTGTAGGTGTATCATTAAACCCTACAGATATACTGATAGTGTTATGAAATATATTTACGGTGGCTCAAAATAATAGTAACGTTTATTAACGATTTGAAGCAATGAGTATCCACAAGAAAGCGGAGACAAGCTCAGATCATAATTGTGACAGAAGCTGCTGTAAAAAATGCCTTCCTTCCGACTTTTTTTTTCTCATAAGGGAATAATTGATAAATCAGTTTTCCATCAATAAATACAATCTCAAATGCACTCATAGCACGGAAAGGCAACTAAATATTATATATAATAATTTTTAGATATTTTTTCTGGTTTCATTTCGATTCAATAGGATTTATTCATCACGATAAGATTTGGTTTATAAAATTCATGTACTTTTAAAATATTTTTTTCACACTTATACAAAAAGTAGTATGAAACGATGAAACAATTTCGATTTATGGTGGCAAAATATGATCTGGTAAATATAATTATTTGCCTAAATTAAACTAAATTACCCAAACATTTGTCCATAATTCCGTAGTGGTATAATATTATGAAATATTTTTATCTCTTTGGAAAAACATCCATTTCCATTGCTTTTGTTTGAATGGACCATATGCGAATTCCCAGTAGTGTAAATAAGTTTTTTGTGTATTCTATGATTTCATGTTTTTGTAGAGGATTTGTTCCGAATGCGCGATTATTACTCGACCACGACTGTGGTTCTCAAAAATGTAGAGGAGCTTTCTCGTCAAAAAACAAACTTGAACAATTCATCAAAATTAATATTCACAATCTGAAGGGGCGCTCGTGGATCCAGGAACGTGTATTTTTTATAATAGCCTCCTACAAACGCCTATATTGGAAAAGTTAACAGTTTAACCGCTTTCCTTCTGTTATAATGTGTTAGGGAATGGGGTCCCGCCAGGGAATGTGACGGAAAAGGGGGCGAAGAGCTCCCTAAATAGGCCACCGAGCAATGCTTAGGGATGCCGTATTAAAATAGTTTTTTCCGAAAAAATTTTCAGCGAATGTTTGGTGTTTTGTCGCATCGGAGACTCGGAATTCTTTGCTGAATTCTTCAATGCCTTGAAATCGATCATGTATTAATTTTCACCTATATATATGGTAATAACGTAATATTTTGAATGAAATTCAAAATATTTAAGCCAAGCATGGATATATATTAAATTCTTTATTATTTGGATACACGCGACTTCATTAATGATGGTTTATATTGAAATGATTTTATAACAAAAATAAGATATTAAATATGGAAACAATACCTGAATGGTGCATTGGTTGATGAAAATTTGTTAGGGTTTCCAGGACGAAATCTGTCTCTGTCGTATCCGGGATTCGGAAATCTGTTAGGAGGAAATCTTCCTCCGTCCGGTTGAAATGGGCCACCTTGTCCAGGATATGGGCCATCTTGTCCAGGATACGGTCCACCACCAGGTGGGAATCGATTGCCTTCAAACGGATATCTTCCTCCGCCTTGATTTGGGTACCGTTCCGAATCGACTGGATATCGTCCTCCTTGTCCGCCTTGTGATGGATATATGTTCGCTCCAGGATTATAAGGTCTGTTATAATTCGGCGGTGGTGGTCTGAAAGAGTCCTTATTGGGATAGATTTCTTCTCCGCTATCGTAATCATAGGGTTCATCGGAGCTGGAATGGCCGGGATGGTAAAAAAGGTATTTTGTTAGTTACTGTACAAATAATTTACACAGACATGCAATTAGCAATGTAAATAACAGTGATTAGGTCTCCATGTGAAGTAATCCTCAAAACTACCCATAAAACGTATAAAAGGACAATTACCTGCGAATAAACAACAACGACATAGGTTACAGAGTTCAACGCTTACTTACTTTATATATGTGAAAAGGTCGTTTAAGCTCTGGTTTCGAGTAACAAATTTTAAAGACCCTAAAATTTAAGCAACTACCGACCGAAAAGATTAATGTTAAACAACTTATTTACATTTCAGCTCAAATACTGAAAGAAGATGTATTCATATTATGTAATTAGTATAACATGTTAGTCAAATCGTGAATATTAAATATACAAAATATTTTATAGCGAAAATTTGAAAGACATGTTTAATGAAAAAATATTATAAAGGAGCTATGAATAAGTTTAAAATATTATTAATAATATATTAAAAGTTATATCACATATTTTTCATAAATATATTAACACATTTAGTATGCAAATTAATACTTTAATATTTGAGAAAAATGTAAGAAAAATCTGCGATTATTATCACCCAATCTGTTGACGAAACGCGTTTATTACAAATAATTTGTTAGGATTATGTGCTTGATATTAATTTTTTTACATTTGAATTGTTACTCATAAATTATTACCTCGCGGGCCATCAGAGTGAATGTGTAAAAATTAAATTAAGTTATATTCAATTATGCTGATAAGGCTTCATGGCGTTAACGAGTTCAATACCAGTTAAAAATATTAGCGACATACATAGATATTTTGGATAGGCAAGGTAAATGGATTTCATATTTAATAATATTTACAAATAGAAACGAATACAAAAAATATTATAAATATCATACGATAGGTGCTTAAAAACATAGTGAGTCGTAAGATATACAAATAAACTTTGAAGAGTGTTCAATAATGTATCTATCAGGGTTTCGAACCGAAAACCGTAACCGGATTTATATAAATGTTTGGAACTGAACCGGAACGTAAACCGAAATAAAAAAAACATAACGGTTCTAAGCCCTAATATCAGAAGACATCAAATAAAAGGACAAGAAAGGCTTTTTAAATACGTGTTGTTTGACAACATATCAAGTTCAGATATTCATTTACTTGTGAGTTCAATATGGGTTCCAAAAACTATTTTTAAGGATTTAAAAAAAATGTTTTGGGGTACAACTAGAATATCTCATTCACATGTATTTTTATTTAATAAGCTATTTATTCCCTATTTAGACAGATAAAATATTGAACACTTCAAAAATATTTGCAGGGCCAATTGAATAAAATGTTCATATAAAGAAACCGATATTTATACAATGCATTACGTGCTCAATATCTGTGTATTCAATGGAAAGCTATTTTTTAACAGATAAATTGAATAATCCAAATCAAACTTTATTGAAGATTTAAATTTAAAAAAAAACAGCATACCTGGGTGTATCGCCCTGTGGCTTTTGTTGGTATTTATTATTGGAGGCATTCAGTTGGTCATCCAATTTCAATTTAATTTGACCTGCAGTAGCCACATTTTGAGCAGAATCCGAGGCAGAGTCATCTATCGATCGTCGATTGTCGTTCCAAACCCATTTATTATCGTCGCTAGTTGTAAAATCCAACAGGGCGAGAAAAACGATCAGCTTACCTGTGAAAATGGAATGCATATAAATATTTCACCGATATGATTAATGTTATTTTTGGGCGTCAAATGAGATGAACAATGGTCATAAGCTCCGAGACAAATTGAGCCTCAACATCTTGCTGCTTCGGTAATTTCATTTACCATTTTGAGCGATGGTGATGTTTATTTTGGCGTTGTTTCTACGGTGCTTATATTCCACAAATAAGGGTGTTCATTATGATTTTATCTGGTTTTGCTCGTTTCGGATACAACCCAAATTCTGTAGCGTCAGTCATAATTTATTGGGGAAGCCATTAGCCTGTTGGTGAAATTAACGAAGGAAATGAGATCAACTACAGGGAGGAGAAGATCTTCGGCGATTTTCTCAAATTTACCTAATAACAAGCGGCTTATGCATAAAATCACCGCCTTAAAATAATGTACATTGTACGAAGTACTTATGTACTTGGAATTTTGAAATAACCGTAATTTTAAATCGTACCTGGATATAATCAAGCATAGAAATTATGCAGTTTGTTGTATAGTCAATATTAAAGTATGCAAATTATGGCGACTTCAAAGATAAAAATTATCGACACAATCAAGGCACTAACAATTTGTCATCAAATACTTCAAAAGACTAACTTCAAAGGGCTTATATACATCAAAAGAAAAGTGAAATAATACAAATTTGATATTTCTAAAATACACACCCTTAATAAAATTTACTATTTTTTACAGCTTTGAGGACATTTGGCTATTAATTTCATTACTTCAAACACATTAAAACTTGTCCTATTGTTAAATATTAGACAAAAATGACCTTGCAAAGTTAGACCGTAAATGAAACCTCCATTTAAACCTTACATGAACACCGTGTTTATGACTTATGACTAACCCTATTCCGGCTCACCCTGTATAGCCAAAATACATAGCTGCTGTACGTGAGGTAATCATAATTAACCCAGTCTCACCCCAACCGTATTTAATTTACCTAAAATTAAGGTAAACTCTACCTTAATGTTGTTTTAGCTGATACGAAGATTGTTTATGTTTATAAAAATATTTCTATTATCACCACAATTTATAATCACTAAGAATCTTTTCGCTCGTTAAAAATTCAGCGAAAAATTACAATTTCGCAGATGGGTTTTAGTAGCGTTTTTAAATCTTTGTACAGATAATGTGTTGCTTTTGACTACATTTTTAAGACTTGTTGCTCAATTAAGAGATGTGCTAAGCAAAAATTATAGTTTAATGAAAATCTTGATTATGCTGGAAATAATTAATGCGAATTACTTTTCAAACACGAGGAATTTAATAATATTTGCTAATTGAAATAAAATGTTTATAGGCAGAATAGGGTAAATTGATTTAAACGTCACGATGCGTGAAACTCAAAGCGGCATTTGGTCGGAAAGAGAGAGATAATCGTTTGTAGTTTCTCTGTTGTTTACATCATAGAAACGTGTTTTAAAGCTGGTCATACATTTTTTTGGTCGGGGAGCTTATAGAATTCGTTAAAGTAGAGTTTGAAAGGCTATTTGACGTCTTTATTATCGAAAAGGTAAAACGGGTATCTAAGATAATGGCGAAGGAGCGTCCGGTGCTTCTAATGACCTCCGAAGCGGTTTCCGCGGCCGAATAGGACGACAATCGAGGACTGTCGCAGCGGCGAAGTCAACGAAATGAGGGCTCGAGAAATCGGCAGGAGTCCCCAAAACCTTACACAAGTAAAGTTTAATATTGGAGTTCCCCTTATTATGAAGTCCTGGACAGCTGCCCATTTTATAATTCCTCGCAATGAGAAATTCAGCAAGCTGTTGTAGCTCACTACATAATTAAATTCTCAAAAATAACCTCCAAGCTTTTTGAATTTGGATACCACTGGCTTAGTGCGGTTACATCCAGTGCAGCAAAATATGATGTATTTAATTTCATTAAAATTATTTTTGACATGTTATGATTTTTTCACGGTTTATTTAAATGAGCTGTACTCACACAAAGAAACCCTGCATATTTTGCTATTCTCATCCCTTGAAAGAGAGTGCACATTCATTTATATTTAAAACGCCAAAGTTTTTAAGTGAGTTTACAAGTGGAAAGCGGATAATATAAGGCACAAGAGGGAATGACTGACTCAAAAGAACTTTAGATGAAGATTTATATTCATCATTTAAGAAGGTATACAGCTTATGAACTTTCACCACCGAATGTATCATTCAAGCTTGGTTGAAGCAAAAATATAATTTTCTGGCATAACAAAAAACATATATTAATTAATTCATCTTATCTGCTCTTCGCGCGGGGAAGTTTCGGAATTATTTCAATGAACGTCATAAAGTAATAGGACTACTTCTCGCTTCTTGGACATTTTACAATGTAAATGTGACAATAACAATTTGAATATGCCTCTCCGGAGGGCTGTAGACTAAGGGATGAAAGATGAAACTTCATTTACTCTTATGAAGTAGTGCACGAAAGTCCTTGTCTCTTTGCATCGCTGAAAATAAATGCCGAGACTCGACACGACTTTTCAACTCAACTTTGAGAACATTGTGATTTGAAAGCTTTCAGCTTTCTTAGTCAAATTATTTTAAAGAGTGCCTGATTTCGTTGTGGGTTCTTTTGAAAACTAAAAAAAATGTTTAATTAATCAATTAAGAATAACGTATTTGACAATATAATAATGATGCTATTATTATGGTCGATCAATATTCAATTAGTATACTTTCAGTATTAAACCGCAACTATACTATCGAAGCATAAATAATTCATACGTTTATAATTTGATTACAAAATTATAGTACCTATCCTATAAATATTCGAACAATTAGTGATTATTTTATTACAACGTAATATAGGATAAATTTTTTAAATTTTCAAAGAAGCTTAAAATGAATTTAAATGGAGGGCATATTTTGCTTCAAAGTCTTAACATTTTTATGAAAGAGGCTTCAAAAGCTTACATAATAACCGGAGAGGGCTAACAAGCAATATTATTGTAATTCCATTATAAGAAAAATTATATTTTACTAGAACGTGAATAATATATTTTTCAATATGTATCCATCAATACTCTATGCATTTTTTAAAGAAGATAATTTGAATAATCGAAAGCGGCGAAATGAAATTGATTAAAATTAATTGTATGTCTAACTGTTTTCCATCAATCTGCTATCTTTGTGATTGATCAAAACTAATTTTTCACATTTATTTCCTTCCACGGTATACAAAAAATAGCCATGGTCTGTCTCATCATCCGTTGAACATTTGTTTAAGATATTTTTGAGCATATCGTTAAGTTAAGATTATTTATGTAGCGTGGGCGATTTATCATCCCCACGTATAGCGCTGTTAATAGCGACATCTTCCATCTCTCTTCAGGTGCAATGTGTTATTTTAACAGCGCCATCTCTTGTGGCCATGTGGAGACTTTACATCTGCATACTGACCGATCGCTTCTTGCGCATGCAAAGTTGCCGGTTGGGTAGTGACGCATAGGAGGCGGGAGTCGGGAGAATCGTCGGTTAGCCTTGGCTGCGGGACGTCGTCCCTCCTGCAGCCAGATCTCTCTCTCTCGTGTGGAATAAATAGTTATTTAGAAAAGAGAGTTTTTCTAGAGAGTCCGCCGCCTCCGCTTTAACGTCACATTTAAATAGGAGTATAATACAGGGTGTTTTGCACAAATTTTTTTTGAGGTTAGGATTTTTTTTTGCTACGTTTCACTCATAGTTCTAAGTGTCAGGGTTGTCGAAATAGAATTTTTTTCAACATTTTGAAAAAATACCAAAAAATTTCACATTTAAATCGTCATAATCTATAACTTCATAATCTATGGTCACTATAGCACAAAATTACTGTTTTTTTAATTGGAAATGTTTTTAATTTAAAAATATGTTTCACAACATGGTATTGAATGATCTAACCTTTGCTTGGTTAGTGAATGTTCAGATGCAAACAATTTGTTTAGAAATGAGCGACTTAAGAATATATTAATGGTTTAATATATATTAAAATGATTGTTAACAGACGTGGCTATTAAATAAAGATATTAACAATTTAATAAAATAATCCACTATGCATTTTATGCCTTCAAGAAAATTCACTAAGAGCATTGAGTGAGATTGTTTGTTATCCCGATGAAGGATAAAACTGTTCCCCCTCATTTTTGACACGTTTCTCCTGATCTTTGTAAACTAAACTTCAGGCGTTTGTTTGTAAAAGTGCTTGATATAACCTACTTTTCTAAAAAGTATGCCATTTAAGGTCATGAACATAAACAATAAAACAATGAACATGGATTTTTATTAGGCTCTGTCTGTCGTTGTTTTCTTATTTTGGAATTGTACTGAATTTATCCGTTTGATCAATCATTCTGATCAAATTAACCAGAAAATGAAAATTTAAGACATTGAAATTAATTTTAACACGCCAATCAATGCAATCATAATGTAAGATTTAACTTAAAGAGTTTATTTGCACTTATCTTAATTTAATGTCTCACATTCAGTTTCAATTTAATTTGTGTTGATGATTTGATCCATATTGTTCAAGTTCAGTCTCGTTATTTAATAATCACATCTTGTACACCCTAAACATATCAAATTATATCAATTCTCATATTCATGGACATACTTTGATGATTTGAAAAAATGTTTCAAATCAACATACCTCATTAATTAAATTATCAACAATGATTTTCAATCTAGCACAGTATGACGCCAAATTAAAATAAAAGTTAGCTCCAGGGGAAGCCTAATAAAAGTGGCTGAATTGGTGTTTGGAATTTAATTTCTTTACCAATTATACCGTGAGGTGTTTCAATGTTTCTCAAGTTGCTAACGGCCGATCCAACAAAAGAGGGAACTAACTTTTCCATCGGCAGGCGATTATGTTATAATTGACTTACCTTACTTGAAATTCGCACACGACAGACTAGGGCTGTTTTCGATGCTTTCCTAGAAAACTTTGACGGAGCCGAACTCCGAAAATATTACCGAAACACTGGGGACTGAAAAGTTTCAAATGATTAATTTCATCGCTACAATGAAGGCGTTTAATAGAGCCTCTCTCGGATGGAACGTGTGACTATCCCAAGGAAAAGGCTTTTCCACCTGTGCTATATTTTTTTAAATTACAACATTTTCCTGGAATGAGTAGTTATATTTGAATGTACATTTAGAACTGTTCCTCTTTTACATTTAATCGCTATAAAAAGATGCAATATGAGAGCGATGACGTAGCGTTGTTCCATGAATATTAAACGAAAGCTTCACTTGGATTTCGCTGCGTAAATTTATACAAACGAGTGACACAGATTTGTTCCATTTTTCAACGGTTTCGAAACGAATACAAGAAATTTTGTCAAACAAGAAGCATTTTTATAAAATTAATTACAGTTCTTTGGTGGCTTCCATCGAAATGCAAATGATCTTGTGTGAAATGACAAAGAGCGCAAAAAGAAATGACTAAAACGCTCCATTCAAGGAACTTCAATTATTCTCACGGTACGTTTCTTGCAGAGAAGATTCCAATTATTTTTACACCGACGGGAGTGCTCCAGACGGTCTCCGGGGAAGACTGCGAAGGCATTTTTGTCCAACATAAGCAAAATGATTATTTTGATATCCTAGAATGCCTGTACACAATGGACGATTGTTTGAGAAGAAATTACATCCAATTAATCATTCTTCTCATTAAAACATCAAATGAAGGCATTTTCACCGTTAGTACCATTGGTATACAATATTATATTTTTTAATTTATATTTGATCTTATCAAAAGAAGGTCATGTCACGTGGGCGATCCTTAATGAGTCAGTTGTATAATGTAGATTTAGAGGATTTAACCGGCTTATCAAAGTTACACTGATCGTTATTTGCTTCATGTCTTTATTCATCATGCATAAAAACACGTGAAATGAATATGAAATATTAGATGGAACGAACAATGTATACATTTAGCAATCCAACTCAATAGTATATCGAATATCATATAAAATAGTTTGATCGAGATTATGTTATTCTGTGTATAGCATCCAATATCGTAATTATTTTTTTCAGAAAATGATCAAGTTGTCATCTTCCTTAGCAAGAGTTTTAAGAGGACTGACGATAAAAACGTTTCATTGGTGTTATAACGCATTGTTCCATGAGCTGGATTAAAGATGTCACATTAAGGTGCAGAAATTTTGCAAGCATAAGTCATAATAATACTGCTTTTTGTGGCTATCACTTACTTTTTAAAATCTTGTATTTACGGCTTACGTATTTTTATTTCGCCCTCGTTACATTAAAAAGTGATAACCCTAGCTAATTTGAAACTGATTCTTCTAAAGAAATTGCAACTGAAAAGGTTTATTACTAATATGCATATAAATGTTTTATACTATTAAGCGTAAATGATTTTTTAAAAATCATGTGGGGAAAATATTCGGTTTTAATATATATGGCAACTAAACAGTTGAACATATTTCCATGAAAGTATTAACATATACTGATCATTGATGATAATTTTCAAGATATGTTATACATTAACAACTAAATGCTGGAACTCTGAAGGTTGGATATCACTGATGTGCCAACACTGTGCTGTTAAACGGTTTTCAATATTGACCAAAATTGTCTACTGAAGTGCAATATCTGCAGTATTAAGCGAGGGCATCTCTTTGTTATCGAATGATAATTAACTATGTTAATCTAAAATACTTAAAATAATAAATTATTGTGTTTATATTCAATACTATATCCAAAAATACAATAGGATGTCTTTTTGTCAGTTGATAATAATTCTTGCTAATTTAAGCAACCGCAATTTGCTTTTATATATGCTACAAAGCCACAACAGAGAATTTTCATGAAAGGTAACTCGATTAATTATAGTTTGGAATTCATATACATAATATGCAAATATTTACAAAATCTCATACTATAAAGTGATGAGTAAAGTACTTACTATTTAACGTCGTTAAAATTGTGATGAAATCCAGTTGTTTATGAAACGTTTAATAAGCAGGATCAAAATAAAGTTTTTGATTTTACTGGAATTTAATACGTAAAAGCGACGAGGAACGAATATTTTTCATGTATTTTAATCTTTGATATCAAAAAAAAAAAAATTGAATAAGAGTATTAATCATTGACAAAATTATAGTAAATGTGCTGGAAAATACTATCAATTATATTTTACAATAGAATTGCTTGCAAAGGGTTAATTTCCACCATGAATGATTAATTTAAATTCAATATTTTGAAGTGTATTATAACATTATTTAATATTTTTTAGCAATGTAAATAAATCATAAAATACCCAATCATTGATTCAAAAGTAAAATCTAAGCTTTAATAGGAAAATCGAGGGTATTTGATGGCATGGTAATGGAATCAAAAGTTGCTAAGATTGGTGCCAAAAAATGTTTGATCGCAATCTTTCCTTCCTCGAAAGCTAATAAATGAAAATGGATGTCCATGATGCCTACAGACTAATAGTTTACAGACGTTCGTATATGTTTTTCCAAGCTTTAAAATCTTCTCCATTAGGAGTTGAGCAATGCCTTAGTTGGGACTAATCTCCCTTATCACCGCCGCATTAAGCCTTAACACCGCGTCTTCCCTGATGATAATATGGCCCATAAATTAAAAAAAGGGTTTAATTAAAACATTTATTGACCCCTCCAGTTCATAATAAAACTAATTTTAGCATGTTTTAAGTGCTATTTCGTGTAAAGAATGGCCGCACCGGGTAAGAGCGTCTCTCCATCCGAGTTTTACTCCTATCGCGGGTCCCGGTATGCCGGAATGAACACGGTAAATATACTCTGTGCGGGGGAGCATTTACGACAAGATGTTTTATGCTTACAAAGGTAATCAAGTGAAATTTCATTACAAGACACAAAGGGTGGCCTCAGCCTGGTAAACACTATTATTATTTTAAAAGTCTTTAAGGTTCGAGTTTTAAGACTTTGACCGTCCTGCAGATGGTAGAGAGCGTGAGCTTTGATGTAGCAGTTAACCGCAGATTACGCGAGAGCCTCGGCCGCTGAAGGTTGGGTGGAACTTTCCTAAAAAATATGATTAGTTGTTGGCTTTATGAGACCATCGGCCTTTGAAAGTATTTTTAATATCTTAAGATTACGAATAAAAGGAATAGAATGAGAGTTTACCTTAAGAGGGAGGGTTGTTCACACAAAGCTCAAAACGCTCTGGAACCTTTGACTGAGCTTAACTACTATTTTTGTACTAAGAAAGATTGTTTGAAATTGGTCTAATTCAAGCAAATTAATTTGTCACGCTATAGTATTGGTTATGTTCAATATTTGAAAGTGAATATTTAAGATATAACTTTCCAAGAAGATAATGTTCATTTTTAGCAGGGTTTTGAACAAAAACCAAACCGAAAAGCGTTAAAATGCTATTTTTGCCAGAACGAAAACTGGAATTGAACCAAATCTAAAATATTGTTTTTTTTTGGTTTGAATGTCTTACCAGACAGAAAGTTAGGTTGATTTTCGTGCTGATGTATAATAATATGTGACATTCAGCTTTCTTATGCAGAACTTGTTTGCTTGTTTTGAATCTTTGCTCTTTGTTCATCCTGTTAAATCAATACTTCAGATAAAACTGTTATTAATCCAAATTCCAGCTTGCAAGTGTTACTTATTATGAGTTTCTCTCCCTATATATTATATTTTCTATGGTGATTGAGACTCCCAAATTTTAATTTGTTTCCTAGTGTTATGTACTCTATGCTGAAGTACCCAAACTTTCAGCCAATATGCATCGAGTATTACATATCGTTATCCTATAATATCTTTTCGTTTAATAAATTTTGTTATTATATACATTCAGTTCTAATTATTATCCCAGAATAAAAACTGTAACCAAATTGATATAAATATTTGGTACTGAACCGAAACGAAAACCGAAATGAAAAAATAACATTTTTGGCCACAAATAACCCAATAATAAATAATTATTACTATTTAGAAATATTAAGCAATAAGTAATAGCTAAGTTTTAATCGAGCTTTTGGTATAGAATATTCAATTAGTATGACAAAAAAATGAATAGTTGAATATATTGGTTTTACACATAGTGATAGTGAGAATGCTTTCATTTCTACATAAGTTGATTGATTTATATTTCAAAAATTAAGTTACTTTAATAATGATTTAACACTATTATAGAAAATGTTCAATTAAATAGATTGTCTGATGCTGATCCTGTAACATCTGTTCAGTTATGAAGTTTATGATTGTCAGGAAAATGTAACACCACGCTGTTCAGATGACCTTTTGGATCGATAGGATAATTTAGACTTATTGATATGCTTGCAATAGTTCTGAATTAATTGGGTATTGGTTATACAATACATAAATAGTAGGAAAATTTTCAACAAGTATCCTGTTTCAATTGTTGAACTAAGACGATCATCATCGGACTAAGATCTAAGGCGAGCTTTACTGTAATGTTTCTTAGTATTGTTAGGCAATAGTTTTATTTTCGATTGAATGCTAAAATAGGACTGAAATTCAAATGTATTTTTATCAAAGATAAACATAATAAAATGTTATCTTGACGTAAGAGCGTTCTTTGGGAGAGATTTTTCCAATTATTTGGCAATGTAGAGGGGTCGTGTTTGTTTTGGGGTTGGTGTGTACTTTGCATCCGGACGCCAGCGAACTGGTCTTTGAAATTTAAGGTGGCTGAATTCATACATAGAGATGGCGTATAGAAAAAATGCATTTGAAATGCATTGCTTCGACATGGCTCCAGTTTGCGGATCAAAATGGACGAATTGTTCCAACTTGGTCGTCATTTGAATTATTATGCAAATATCTTCCCTGCTCATAAATTACTATAGCGAATGAACGAAGAAACGTTTTTAGTGCCAATTTACTGCTGAAATGCCAAAGGGTAGATATTTTTTCTCCATAACATGTAAGCATCATTCATCCCCATGCGAATGAGAACCACCCGGAGATCCTTGCGCTGTTCGTTCCACCAATTTGTTTGTGGAGCAATGATGAAATTTTAATTAAAATTGATACGACGACGTTTAATCTGAACGAGTACAATTTTGGTCAACAAAGCAATTTTAACTTGGCAGCTCAACTGCTTTATATTCAGCGTAGTCGAAACACATCTTCATTAGGAGAATACTCGTCTGGGACATGTATTAGCATGTCAGGGGTCTTTAATGGGAAAAATAATGAAAGCATTTTGTAGCAGAAGGAGCTGGTAGATAGTTTGTTGGCTGTTTCGGAAGAACGTTTCATCATAGGAAGTTAACAGTCTTGGTGGGCGAAGGAAGGCAAGCTCCAAGGTGTGAGAGTATATATATCTTTAGCTTTATACTGTTTACGAGTGCATCTTGCTCGCGAGAGATGCACTGATAGCATTTTACTACGATATAAATGCATCTACAATTATATGCACAATGCTATGCATTTAAATTATTTAATTCCATTTATTATATATAATACCACAACTAGATGAATTTTTGATCAATTTTTAAAGTCATTAAAGGCTTTCGTTCATTGGATAATTTTAAAGAAATGATCCATGATCAGGTGTAAAGAATGTTAATAAATAATATTACAATCTACATTTTAATAACTGATGAGTATGAGAATTAATCCTTTAGAGACGAGATAATCTATATGGAGATGGTAAACATATTAAAGCATTACTTCAACTATCCTATTTCCACATGTATACAGAATTATTTAACATATTTAGACGACATGTTATTAAAGTGATTCATAGTTTATGGTCACATAAACACCATATTTCACATCAGTTTTATGAATAAATCTTTGCTCAATCAATCCAAATATTTAAGTGCCCATTCAATCATGTTTATTGATTTCCATGGATAGAAATATTTGTTATGCGTGTTGATGCGAGATTAATATCAAAAAGTGACATGTGTGTGACCATACGGTCACATTACTTTTTTGAATCGCATGCATAGCGATCAAACTTGGATACCAAATTCGATAAAATGATATATTCAAACAACAGTGCGTCGTACAATATTTATATCAAAGGTGCGGCACGAAATCATTCTTTCAGTTGATTATGGCCTGTCAATTTGTGAATCTTTCATCTGGATGAACATGAAACATGCTTTATAAAGAACGAATTGATATGGAAGAAGATAAATGGATGATTTATGGCAGGGCTTCTCAAGCAAGAGTGCTTGCCTCTCTAGGGGGACATATTTTGAAAAATCTTGATACATTTTTGTATTTGTTAATAACCCTATTAAATATCATTGATATTGATTTAATCCGAGGCGATGGAAATTTTATTGAAAATGGCATTTAAATGTAATATATATATATATATCTAAAAGCTTGCATTTTTGGGTAACATTTTATTCTTATAACGCTCCACTTGAACATGCATCCCTTAGAATGTCTTTCAGGATAAAGAATTACGACACTGTGAAATTCCATAGAGGAATAAAAAAGACTTTGATAAATCTGAGGAAAGCTTTCCAGTTGACAGCTTGTATCTTACGTGAAGATATTCTAAATTATTAGTATCTGTTTCTATATAACGTGTATTAATTGATTTTGAGTTTTAATAATATTTTACTTCATATTCATAGTGGAATAAAATAAATCTTCATAAATCCCGAACAAAAATGTTGAAGAACTTCATATATTTATATGATAAGCTGAAATCGATTGCTGTCCAAATAATTTATGGAGATATTAAAATCGAATATAAATGGTTTTTACGTATTTAAATGTATTATATTTATTTAAAAATCACCCCCATTAGGTGGTCATCCCTAATTGATGTCGTGCATGGTTTTGAATCGCGTAATCTGGGTCGCCAGAGCAAGATTATCCAATTGCCATATTCGATTCTCTCTGTTAATACCTTGAAAGGGTTTATAGAGGGTTACTTCCACATGAATTATCCACACATGATAATATATTTTAAGGGTCGAATCGCAGCTGCTCAAGACACCGCATTCAATTCAATTGAATTATGAAAGACTTCAATCATGTAATATGCATGGTTAGATAGGGAATCTTTCATATGATTATATCTGCCGTTGCAGATGGATGTCTGCGTAAAATTCGCTCTTAAATTGTCGCATTGTAGCAATCTTCATTCGAAAGCCTAGAAAAGCTCTATGTATATTCAGGGCGTGCTCTGAAACTTTTTGCTGGAGTGTTCCAAGTTTCCCCATCAGATTGTTTCGTGACTGAGGAGATATGATAGCGGGAAGCTGCGATACCCTCATATCAGAGATAACGAACATACATCGCAAATAGTATATTGTTTAGATATATTTGTGTGTTTGCTGAAACATCCCTTGTGTGGTCCACGTTACCATGACGGAGACAAACAAAGATGATATCTGAAATGTTTGCCTGACGTGTATTCTTATTTTCACTGCAAACAAAGCATAGCGTGTTGTTAGGATTAGCGTTTATATTTGTGCTGATTTGCATCACTTGTTATGACAATCACAGCTAATGTTATCTAAAGCAGGGGCTGGAAGTCTTATTATTGGATAACATGCTTGGGAGATAAGTTAATTACTTTGCTGACACAAAAAGATTTTTTATTATATAAAAGAGTATCGGAAAATTTGACTATTCTAAGAAATTTCCATTTCTATTGGTTATAAATAGTCATAACCATTGCCTTTTATAATTAATTCGTATATATTTGTAATATCTCATTAATTTTTCTAACAGATCAATGAAAGAACTCTTTATATTTTTCTGGGGTACTGAACATAAACAATAAAGCATTCATGATTAATTCCTTCTTTCTTATCGATTCCTTTATTCTTTAATTATTTCTTTATACTCCTACAATATATAATCATAAGCTTAGTATCAGTAGTCATCCTCGGTTTAGGAAAAATATACAAAAATCTTTGTATGGAACTGTGTGCTTCACAGTTCCAGCGGCGTGGCGTTTGACTGTTCTGCGCTTGGCATATAGGAAGCTGCACGCGAGGTTGCGAAAGAGAGAGAGAGCACTGCCGCTCCTGCAGTGCCTACTCTGATGAACTTAGTTTTTTACTCTACGTGTTTCGTGCTTAAAAACCTTGTACTGTGCAGCTTCTCTAATAATTTTAACCTCTTAGCCGCTATTGTAACGAACGCAAGTAAATCCATTTAAAGAGAAAATTTATCAATAATTTAGAGCGGTAACTGACTTTAAGATGTGATGACCTATTTAGGTTTAGATAACAAGTAACTGTTAAATTCAGTTTATTAAACAAAAAAAAAATATTTGTATGGAAAAAGATTTTTTTAATAATATTAGAGCTTGGGTAATATACCATTATTTAAAAAATAGTACTACAATGTAAAATGGCGATAATTATTAATGTAAAAAAGTATGAAAATTGACAAAGCTATGGTGTTTAATGAGTAACATTTGGCTCGGCGAATACAAAAGAATCCATTTGGATTGCTATTCAATGCTCACCTTATATGACTAAAATTGGGTTTTTTAAATTTTTAAGCGTTACCTACGGATATACAGATATTCACAGCGCATACATTGATTTTAAAAGTATATATATTCAGAAATATTCATGCTCGTAATAAAAGTATATTCAGCAAACGCATTCCGACCAAGTTTCAAGCCATCTTAAGAGGGATTTTTTTTAAATGAGCAAGGAGCTAAAAGTATTAAAAGTAAAATACTTTAATTAATTAGAGTTTCAAAGAAGATAAAATTACTTATATTTAAATTTATATGCTTTATTTTTTGCATTTTTCCCATACATAAAACCTTGAACCAAAAGAAATTTTTCATAAATTCAATTAGTTATTGAATAATTTTTATTTATAATACTATGTATAAATACATATAAATTTGTGTCGATTGATAAAGTATATTAGAAGAGATTCTTTATATAAAAACGAAATTTATAGTGGGAAGATCGTGTGAAAGAATGTGGTTCAAATTTGACGAAGCATTGACCCAGCAGAGAAGTGGAGGCGTACTTGAAAATATTCGCGTCAAATATACGATATCAAATATGTGGTTGGAAATGAGTTCTGCAATTTCTTAAGATCTCTCCGAACTAATTCAAAGATTCATAAATTTATGCAAAGCGAATGCTCACCGGCCGTTTTGCAAAATTTTAATGGGTGCATATAATATTGCCCGACTCCGGCAGGCGTTCCTTTATAAGAAAACGCAAACTTCTTTAATTTTTTCGAGCTTTGTAAATTTTTCAGTGTTCGTTCAAATTAAGTTACAAGTTTCTCATCATTAGAATATGTTGAGCGCTAAAATTTGTTCTATGAATATTAACTTTATAAACCAAAAGAGCGATAAGGGTGGCGAGAAGTTTACCCGCGGCGACGGGGCATTTCCAAGGAAGGTCGAAATGTGAAACGCGAACTCTTTAAGTTCCTCTTTGTTATTTTCTTGGAAGTTTCTCGCTTCCAGGATGCACTTCCTGACGTAAGCTGATAAATTGGTGTTCGAGACATTAGTTACTCCAGAATACACTAATTGCACCAAATAACTACTGCGAATAATGCTTCGGAAGATTCATTCCATATGTATACATATGCCGCTATCGAACTTGGCGGCAAATAAAACAGATTTAAATATTTATATTCGATATTTAAGCGATATTTGACAAAGGATCAAATAATTATACATACATAATTAGGCCAAATACATCTATTTAAATGCATTAATCTTGTTTAGATGTTAATAAAATGAGACATATCAAGCACCTCTATTTTCAATATTAATATATTAATTTTCAAGTGGATAATAAAAATAAATTTATTTAAAAAATAACAATTAAAGCCATCCAAGATTCATCCCTTGAGTAATATAATACCAGATTGAGGTCACTATTATAATTAAGTTCATACTCATTTAGATCTTGATTTATACGAAACGCTGCTTATTTAATTTAAACCTCTATAATATTAATATATATATACACCTCGCTTTACAGCTTAGATACGTTCTGGAAACGTTGGTATAATATATAACAGCATTTTTGGCCGTATAACGAAACATCGTGGGTCATAAATCGAAATGCCGTATGAAGAGCGGTCGTATAGCGAGGTATAGGTGTACTTTCAATGTAAATTTTTAATATTAGAAAATTAATATATAGAAAAAAATAATCAACATTAACTTAATTCAATTTATAAGCCATTTTCTGCTCAAAGTCGTACATGTTCATATTAAATGTATTGATATTATATATGAATTTGATAATATGGTAATTAAGCACTTTATAAATGCATTATAACTCCAAAATATGTAATGCATTCCCAACTATGGGATCAGATTATATTTATGGGGTCAAATTATCCAATCAAAATTCATAGCGCTATCAAATTGTTAATTTTTGTAATAAATAGAAGTATTCACTCATGAAACAGTCTTATTATATATTATTGAATATGAGATTACAACAAAACCAAATGATTATTATGATTATAAATATATATATTTAAAAACTATTTGTCCAAACTTAAAGTTGTTTATGATACAAAATTTGTTGAGGGTTGGGACAATATAGGATGATTATGTTTTTAATAGGAACAATTGAGTAAAATTAAAAAAAAGTGTCTTTCAATACAATGCTGGATTAGAAAAAAAAATACAGGTTATCTTCATTTTTTAAGGTTGTCGAGTATCAATTAAAATATGGATTAGATCGATCAAAAGGCTTATGAAATGTATAAAGAATAGACAGATAAACATTTAATGTACATGCATAATACAGTCAACCTCCTATAGTGTCCACTTCGTTTGCGACGTCTTTCATGCAAACAACGGGTAAAATATGTATTATTAATGCCCTCTCGCGCGTATTAGTCACTTAGACTTGTTAACAAATTAAACAAGCACAAAAATTGCACGTGTGCTTAATTTTTATAGAGTATTATTTTTATAGTGTGGTCCCTCTCTCAACGCTATAGGAGGGTTGATTGTATAATATAATCAAAATTAAAAAAAAATAATTAATTGAATTTAACAAGCAATCGGACCGCAATATTAGACACTCCAACCTCTTTTTGTGCGACTTTCTCTGTACGAAAGTTGTGCGAAGTTATGCGGTTTTTTTAAACCTACACAAAATCTACACAAAACAATAATGACATAGACACTGGGTATTACTATTATACTATTATTATTGGGTATTACTATTTCTTCCGAAAAAGAGAGAGATTTTGAGTCATATCAAATATCGTAACGAAAATTATCATCAGATAGATTGTAATTAAAATAATTAGTATTTCACTAAGTAGACATTCTAAAAAATTTACCAATGATGCAAGACATCCTTTAAATACTACCAAAAATGTTATTTTTTAATTTAATGATGGTTTTCCTGTTTTTTTATTAACTTTTTTTAATGCAATTTTGAATATATTTTATGTAGCTGTTTCAAAGTTATGCGGTTTTTAAAATACATGGAACGCATCTTCACTTTTTCTATGTAAGTCATAGCTTTTTCGTGCGATTTTCCGCAGAACGCATCTACCGCAAAAAAAGGCTGAATTATCAGTAAAATTTTGATATGGAATCAAGTACTTTGTACTAACATTTTAACTAGTAGGTAGTTTACTAGGTAAAAGATAAAATGTTTAGAACATCTCACTGTATAAATAAAAGAGTAGTTTTTAAATTGTGGTGTGCGTGTGAAAATGATTAAATCAATGTCTTTAAGTTACTGCATATTGGCTATAATGGCTTTTTAGTATTGATAGATACGCTGCTAGGTATATGGAAGGTATTTTTCATCAGAAATTGATTTTAAGCCAATGAATCACATGGCTAAAGACGCAAAAGTCCATTTCTCGCGCCTCCTGAGTGTGGCTGAAAGATACACATAACCCGACGCTAATATGTCAACAGCGATCATATGCTGAGGTGAATTAATGTGTTAATTGAAAGCGTTGATGATATTCTTAGGCCCAGCATCAGAGATGCCTTAATTTTGCAGTAGAGTGAGATCATCAATTTATAACAATTGTTAATCTCATTGTTTCATTTATATTTTAATTTTATAATATTAATTTGCATCTGTAAAATGTAAAACATTTGCATTCAGGTCATCTTCCTGCCATAGTGCATTTGATTGTTGCATTTTAACAAGTCAATCGCAGGTCTGGAATACCAATTGACAAGGAATGGAAGCTTTCTGTCTACAGTTGTTTTCACATAAAACATTCATAGAATTTTTGTGATATTATTAGCATATAAATATATCAGTCTCGATAAAAAAAATTGGACCATTGGAGAACTTATTTCACATAGATTTTCAATTTGATTATAACATTTATATTCAGAATGATAATGAATTATATTCGTGGAAGTAAGTATATAAGCTCGATTGGAGCATTATTATTTTAGCTAGGTTTGTATAATAAGTGGTGAAAATCTTTGAAGAATGACTTGTCTTCTTAGCAACTTGGAGCAGAGTTGTTCCGGGTGCACTTTCAAATGCACATATTTATGAGTTTCATATTTACCAAGAACAAGATATTCTTTGTTAATTAAAATTACATGTAAATTATTCTTGAGGGTAAGTTTTAATTTTGTTAAGACCATAAATAATGCCATCCAAAGAGCGCAAAAATTGCATAACATTTTTTCGGTAGTAAGGCAAATTCTATCATTCTTTTTATATCCAAGACGAACGAAGAAAAACGTGTGTAGCAAAAAGTATATAAATCGAGGCATATAATGCAGCATCCAGGAAGGTTATTACTTCGCGAAATAACTTTGCACGGGCGAAGAAGAAGTTGGAATAACCGGTAGACACGATGCATTTGTCAAACAAACAAAGGAATTCCTCGGCTTCTCGTATATTTGCATTCTTACTATTTTCAACGTTAATAGCACGTTCACAGATGCAAATGGTTCCATACAAATGCATTGTAATTATTTTTTATGTGCGTTTCAGAACGAAATGCAAACGTTAGTGGTGCTCGTTCCTAATGAATAGCCGGGCAACCTTTTCTTGAGTGAGCCACAAAAAGAAAGCACAGAGAAGCATTTCTGCAATTAATTGGACGCATAACAGTGCTTATATGACAAGAAAACTAGAGAGCTTTCGACTAAATTTCCATCATAAAATATATTGATGGTTATTTTCCAAATGTAAAAACGCTCAATATTGCATTGAATAATGGAAAAGTTTCTTAAATCCGGTATGAAAGTTAAAGAACTTATGTGATTCATGGAGGGATAAATCATCGCTTTAAGGCTTCGTTAAGTTCGTTGCACCCAGGAGATATAATATTTTCGTTTGTATGAAGACTATATAAAAAATATTTTTAAAACCAGAAATGAAGAGACAAATCACGACCAAAAATGATCTCTACTTTTTTCATATTCACTCGCTGCGTTAATTTAATGGTGGACTTCATATTCAATCAAAATGGTGGTTTTGCATATTAATTGACTTTTGATTCGATAGAGCTTTTTAACAAAAAATAATAAGTTTTTTTTTGCTTATTTTTGATCGCTTTGACATGTTTTTCATACGATATATACATATGCTTAAAAATATGTTCGCTATCCATACTTTTTCTATATTTGAACCCAGTTAAGCCACAAGTCTCTTTCGCCTAATATTTATTTCACAAGTAGCAAATTTACTTTGCTATAATTATGAAAATGTTTGTAAAATGAATTTTATAAAACCTTAGATGTTAAAATAAAACTCGAACAGGTGAAATTATCATACGCATTATCAAGACAATAAGTAAATCATGCCTGACAAACTGAAAAAGGAATAATGAAGATAATGTGAACGCAGGAAGAAAAACGCGTGCATTATTTGATTATTTTTATGAATCGCTTTGCAAATAGCCAAGATGAGATGAGGAACAACGTAAGATTCCTCCCAAATAAAATACTTGTTATTGTTCGTTTGAGCTCTGGAATAAAATTATTGTTGTTTTTACAAAATTAAGCAGTGGTTGAGCTAAAAAAGCGAAATAAATTTGGGCTGAATAATTGTTGCTTCTGTTCTTTGAATTCGGCCTTGACAAAGCGTTATTTAAGTTCACCGTATTCTGCTATTTTCGGATGACTATTTATCATTTTAAATGTATAAAATAATTTATTCTAGAAAATATGAATAGTTTTTTTTTGCCGAGCTCAAAAAAACTTTCGTTGCAATATTTGAGGGGTATTGATAAGTAAACCATTTTTTTGCATGAATATAAAATGTTATTATTATTTATGAATATGAACATTGTTTCAAAGCTTAAACAAATGGCAACCTCAAAGTCTTATTATAGATGTAATATAATATCAATATTTTATTTCATAATATATTTTCCTGGTTTCACTATGTGGGGACTTTCTTTTTCATTATAAAATACAATTCATTTTCAATTAACGAAACTTAGGATTTTATCTTTGCGATTCTGGTTAAACCATTCTAATTGATTAGAATCGACTTTCATTTACATTAATATTCCACTAAGCATACAAAAAACCTTAACGTTGCAATAGGTATATCGTTTCAAGACAGCATAAATACAAGATATACCTATAAATATTTTCGTTTTTTAAATGAAATATTTGAACGCTTAACGCTTATGTTTAACATATTATCACAAAATTTTATTTCCATCATTAGATATAAATTCTCTCTCATCTATCTGATAATATTTTATTACTTCTGTCATAAAACATCACAGGCTTTAAAGGAAAATATTCTAAAAGATCCATTTTTGACCTTATCGTTTTGTTTTGTAATTTTTACCATCCAAATAATGTTGTACAGAAGTAAAAAGATTAAAATACGACGGAACGATATCTGAACAATAAGGAAGATGTTGAATTATCTTCCATCAAGCAATAAACGAAACCGCTTTGGGTTCTACTCGTATTCAAGTTTATGATCATCCAAAATTATTTATGTATTATGTGTATTTTTACTCTGATGAAAAATTAGTATTCTTATAAGCCCAACATTAATTATTCAAAACAACAACGAAAATTGACACATCAGCCTCAGTAGTCCGTCTGATGATGTGTCATCATAAATTCTCACAGATTAATTCGTATTTAATTCATAAAATAATGGTTAATAATTTAGGGAAGTTGCTTATATTTATACAGTATTTTTTCATATTACACATGCCTGATAAGTTTCGCCATATTTCGGTACTCTCTAAGACTTTCGCTATATTGTAGTTATTGTATATATATATATATATATATATATATATATATATGTACACGAACAAATTAATTAACCTATTAACTGCTTTCGAACGTGACTCTTTGTTCAATTTATATCTCCTTTTACGTGATCCGAATATTACATGTGTGCATTAATTTGCTCTTCAAGAAAATGGTAAATTTCTTCGCCTTGGGATCGTAACGAAGTTAAAAAGTAACAAAGGAGATGTTAGTCGTTATATTCGCAATTTTCCCGAGTAATTTGAAGAGGAGTGCGTTTTCCTAAGTACATTAGGGATGTTTGCACAAACAGATTATGTAATTTATTCGAGTCGTAAAATATCATAGAAAGCTCCATTGGTTTGATATGTAGTGGCGTTGTTGTGTTTTATTTTGAATTTAAAAGATAATTTGATCGCTCCGTGGAAAGTATTCCTACATTGGCTCATATTTTCGCAGTTCAATGCTGCATAAATCATAAGGGAATAAGGAAAAAGATGTTAATTTTTTTATTTGAAAAACGTAGATTTAATGAGATAACCACATGCTGAGATAGAGGAATAAATTCACTTTTTTCTCCGCTAACAACCGACTAGTGTATTTTTTGGAACTTGGCCAGAAAACAAAGTTATACAAACAAAAGGCAATTTTTCACTAGCAAGTTTTCTTTCCTCGCTTTTAGCGAGCGGCGAAAGAGTGATATTCCCGGAAAGAAGAAATATTCCCCCGCAGAAAAAAATATTAAAAACATAAAATAAATCAATATGCCACCTCGGGATGTAACTGACGGGAATATGGACTGTCATTCATCGTCTTAAATCCACAAAAAAATAACGGTCATATTTTGAAATGTTAAAATTGATGCTGTCTCGTGACATGCATACATTAGAGATATTGTAAATTAATCAATATTTTTTGACTTATTCCTTTACACTCAATTTGAATCGAGACATAGTTGAAGAAACATATTTATTTTTGTTACTATTATGAAGACCAGCAACGTCTAATAATAAATCATCTTAGGTATCTTGAAAGAATAATATGCAAATAGCGACAAACAAACTTGCATTTTCATATAAAATGCTGGATAGTTTCATAAGACTTAAATTAATCATATTTATTGTTGAATGTATTATTACAAAAATTTGTATACGGAGATAACGACGAAAAAAAGATCCTTCACTTTTCAAATGCATTCACTGTGTCAATTTAGTGACAGACTTTACATTTAACAAAAACATGTGGCTTTGTAAATGGATGGATGCTTGTAAATATTTTTTTCTACAAAGACAATATTTGTTAGAACTTTTTGTAGTCATTTTGACACAGTTTTCATAGCATATATACATATTTTTATAAATATGTGATCAATATCTATATTTCTTCTATATTTGAACTCAGCTAAGCTACAAATTCAACCATTAAATCATTAGACTTAAAAGAAAATGCTTTACTATATATTGTAGAATGAAGGGGTCATCTAACTTTGATGGCCCGAAAAATAGGCAATTTTTAACATTTTTTTTTCACAGTAAATACACCGAATAATTAAATGAATCTTGTTGAGATTTATTAGAGCAATCTCATATAATACTAAAATAATACATTCGTAATTAAAAAGTATATATATAATATCGTTTTTAAAACATCAAAATGGCATGTCAAAAAAGATGCAAGTTCGCAGTTTTCATCAGATTTTTCATTAAAGCTTACTTGAAGCAAAAAGTTAAAAGGATTCTTAATCTGTATGAGTGCTGCTTTTATATAACACTCAATTAATACTTTTTGTTTAAAAGTAACAAAATTGCGCAGGTTTGAAAAAAGTTTGGAAAAAAAAAACACCAGCTTTTGGGGATATTCATTAATGTAAAACGTAAGATAAAATAAATATTTTGACCTGATTTTGCGAACTGCTATAGCCATACATGTGTTAAGTAAGCTTGTAAAATTTCAGACCAATCGGTAATTTGGTTTTTGGAAATTTCCGTAGAAACTCTCACTGTTATTTTGGGTATTCGAATCAAGGCATTTTTCCAGTAAATCATCAAGCGATAATTCTTCATAAATGGGTGTTAAAAATAGCTACATTTCCTCGTTGAGAGCAAGAGGAAGCTTGTATAAATATAACGATCTTATAGTTGCATGTTTCTGTCATTCGCACCAAGAATCTGCGCCTTCTGAACAGCGTAGATAATGAAAAGTTCAACAGTCGAAATTTTATGATAGTATGTGGCCCACATAAATTTTCTTATACTTCATATTTAATCAGAGTATCGGCGGATAACAAAGCCAAAATATATAGATAAATCTTTTAAATCAATTCATTAGTTAGCGATTTTCGAAGCACTTCATACAGAGTTCTTTATTTTTGTGCCTTTACTATCCACTTGCTTATTAGCTTTTTTTAAAAAATCTATGTTAAGTTTTATCGCCTTAATTTGATATCTTACTGAAACAAAGATAAAAAAGGTCCCCTAACAATTTAAATGGAGTCAGATATTCATCAAACAATGTAAGAATTTCCAGTTGAGCTAAATTAAATCATAGATTTAATTCTTTAGTGTTTCAAATTAATGTTTTTCAGTTGATATTTGATAACATTCTGGTCCACTTTATGTACATGAATTTAATCTCATATGCGCTCCAGGATACCAAACAAGCTAGATGTACTTTCAAATCGCAAATTGAAAATCTTTATATTTAAGCCATGTCTTCAGATAGTATACTTAGCACGTGAAACATTTCTGGAACAGTTTTTGAACGAAGATGGGAAATCAATACAGCCACTTAATAGCGGAAGTATATAGCCATTTCGCGGAACAATCTGTGCTAAATCAAACAAAACATATCGCATAAAATATCGCAGTCATAAAAAATCCATTAAGATGTTAATTTTATCTCCGCAAGATTACCTTAAATATCCAACATGGTTTATTTTGTTCCGAAATTAGTTGTGGTGGACAGTTTAAGTGCTGAGAGCGCACGTTAGCTTCTCGACTCTTAGACAGTTGCTGTCATGTATACATGACAAGGTGTTGACATTAATACTTTTTACATTCAAAGCGAATTTTTCCCACCACAAAAACAGAACCACCCCTAAAATATCGCCATATGCTTAAAATAAATAATTGATGAATTTTTAAGTTGCGAGATGAATATGTTTTGATTGCCCATATGATATGCCCAGCATTCCATTTTACACATTTAATGTCGCCGTGTTATAATGACTGAATATTAACGCAAACTGTGCTTTTAATATCACACATGAAACCTGAATATTAATTAATTAAAAAGGGGACGTTTGTTAATGTTGCGCATTAGTCTACATTTTTTGCGGCACGAATGTACGGGATTAAACGCATTTTTAAATCAATTATTTTGAGAAATAAAGACACAATGAATGGGGGTGCTTTAGGGTTGATCTGGGTGTTTTCGACTATAAATAATGCTTGCTGCTCAAATTAATGAAAACAGTGCCAACATTCCATTTGAGTTCATCCTATCTGATTTAAATAATAGTGTTGAAAACAATTAGTACTTTTGAATTGAAAAAGTCTTCGTATGTAGCATAGGGTGAATATCACCCACCGCAAAACCATTGCTTTCCGCTTTACCTAATAGACGATCTTCAACAAAAGATCATAGCCGAAAGTATTAGTTGAATTCTATTTGAAATACAGGGGGATTTCGATCGAATTTATCAATCAATGAATGTATTATAAGATTTATCAATACGAAATATTTGCAAATGCGCGTAAAATTGGTAAGAATTTTCCTTTAAAAAATATTTTTTTGCAGCTTACTGTGGTTCAATTGGATTCATAGTAATTTACTATAGTATGTTAGGTTTGATCTAAAATTTGCCTATGTGATCTTTTTTAGTCGAATGAAATATTTTTTAAATTCGGTTCAAATTCTGCTACGTTGCTATATTTTCCAATTTGCATGCGTCTGTAAGTAAATGTCAAAATTTAACATAGTGTAATACGTTCACAAAGGACTTAAAATTTGGTCTCTATTTTTATCGAACTATTTTTTCGCAAATGCGAAAAATCGTAATTTCGTGGCTTTTGATGAAATTATGCATTTTTTGCGTGGAAAATTTGCCTCACCTGATTTTTCTCTGTTAGCCGCTTTTCGTGCAATATTTAACCTTGTGTGAATTCGTTCGGGAAAATGTGTTTTTCACGATATTCAAACTCTGACCATGTCTAGACGTCGAAGATTATTTTCAATAAATAGAAATTAAAGAGGAGCTAGAACGGATATTTATTTCTTTGAGTCGTAAACTTCAATGAGAGTCTTTTACGATTAAATAAATTGGTTCGTAAATTCGCAGTCTACTGTGAATTATTTCGCAAAGTTATTTTCGGGGGTTGTATCGAATTGCCATGAAATGATTTTACACAATGTCAAATTGGGGAGAAAAACAAATTTGATCGGAAAATACACACGCTTTTCACGCAGAAGATAAATGTTTCCAATGAATATTCATTCGAGCAGTCTGCAAAACTTAAAAACGTATCGAAATACGCCGCCCGAATAACACATAGTTATCATTAAAATAAATTAATTATATTCCCACGAAATTTGCATGAAACAAATACGAATAATTTAAATAAGCTTTACGTGATTATTATAATCAATGGGCGGTTCGGCATATTGATGATGTTTATATCAATATGCTTGAATTTCGATATTTTTGGTATTGAAGATTATAGCATCAGAGGTGATATAATTTTTGAACATAACAAGTTAGCTTCGGCGAAACACCATATAATTTATTCAATTAAAATTTCACTCTCGTTTACCTCGACTTATATAACAAAAAGCTATTCGAACAAGCGATCTCACTAATACAAGCTTAAGCCACGCTTCGAGGGATAACCACATAACTATGGATGGTGCAAAATAAAATAAATAGAGAAAATTTGGGATAATGTACTGGCTGTTAGGTGAAGTGTAAAATCCCGGTTTTAATAAACTAGCAGCAGTAGTTTGATACGAGCATCGGTTTCGCGGTCTGTAGCCACATTTGCGAAGCACAGGCAATGAAAGTAAATTGTAGTTGACTACCACTGCCAAAAGGTTCATCGTGGCAATAATTTTTGTTGTGTTTATACATACAAATTACATTATGTAAATATAAAAAAATATGGTAAGAATTACATTTGTTAGATACATCTTTGGTAGTTTTTATGGCAAAATTAACAATAAATTTAATTAAAGCATTTATAAAAATATCTTGCATTCCCTTGCAAAAATTTGCAAGATGTTAAGTCAATCGATAGACAATAAATCGAATGATCCAAATATACAATTTGGAGCATCATTAATCAGATAGGCATTCCTGTGTAATTGAGTATAATTAATTAGGGATGCGATGATGAAATAATACATTATGGATGAAATGCAAAATAAGAAAATCTAATCCAAATTTCAATTACTTATCTAATCTAACTTAAAAGCGTGTGGAAATTATCACACGATATTTTTATAATATAATAATTCATAACAGGTATGTTGAGAACATAATCATTCCTTCTAAAATACGTAAAATCTCTTTGCTGGAATGATGGAACGAAGAAGATAATATTATATTTACAAATACTTGATTGAATTTTATAACAGAACATCCTATTGGATTTATAACATTTCCAAGAAATGTTACATTTCCTCGCATCCGATGTCTCAGAAAAGCAGCATCCGCCGAATGAAGAACGAGCTTAGCTCGTGGATATCATTTTACGAGGGAATTTGAATTGCAATTCATTTTATGATTGGATGAACATAAAATGTATCACTTAGTGTGGGACATTAAAGAGTTACGATGGTATGGGCGTGAGTTCTTGCCGAAGTCACCCACGCAGGTAACAATGGCTGGATATTGAGAAATTTGTGCCAATGATACGTAACTGAAAGGTGTATCTCCTCGCCGCTCCCAATACGGCAGAGCAAGTTTCCTTTAGGGAATTCTACCATGGCTGATTGTGCTATCTAAAACGAAAGTGAATTGTATTTGTCAACAAGTAAAAAAAAGCTACACCCGACGGCACTTCCTATCTAAGTAGCTGTCTCAAAGATACCTTTAATTTCGTTTCGTGTGCACAAAAGAAAATACCCAATAAATCGCTTCAAAATACCACCCCCTCCTTTGGAATTTCAGATATTTTCTTTATTTCAATTTATTGCCAATTTTGTACAGACATTCGACATTGTCTATAATAGAGCTGTTATAAAAATTGGATTGAAATCAGTTGAAAATACTTCTTAAAACTAGATCTATATTTTTGGAATACTGCTGACTTAAAGCTATAAATAAGCAATATAATACCACAATGCATATTAAAAATAAGATGCATAGTAGTGTATATTTGAAATACAGTATACAGAATTTAACAGATCACTATTTGAAGGTCTTAAATTAGAAGAGTCGAGAATTTCAAAGGACCACATTCATGCAGCATGCAACACGTTCATAATCAGACTTTTGGCTTTCATCGAGATCAAAAGTAGTGTCACATTTGGCAGGAGATTTATTTTACGCTAAAATAAGAACTACAGATGCGAGATCACTAGGAAGCTAGAGGGAAGAATACGCCTTCCCATCACCAAGGCCATCGGTTGATTATTTTATCTTTTTACTTGCGTTTAATCAAACCCCAAGCTTTAATAGCAAACCGAGCACGCTTTAGTGGTCCAAATTTGTAAGCTTGGCATAGATTATAAATTTACAACTTACAATGGAAAAGTGCTATCGATTAAAATAATTAGATTATCTTTGTTTCGATATCCGAATTATGATAGATACGGTATAATCAAATTTTGTATACAGTGATGAGATT
The DNA here is from genome assembly GCA_008973525.1 of Stenopsyche tienmushanensis. Taxonomy (NCBI): domain Eukaryota; kingdom Metazoa; phylum Arthropoda; class Insecta; order Trichoptera; family Stenopsychidae; genus Stenopsyche; species Stenopsyche tienmushanensis. The sequence continues at coordinate 841,082 of WACJ01000135.1, forward strand.
CTTATGTGAATGCTTCCGTCTATATGAGTTTTATTTTGACATCGATGTCCATGTGTGAAGAAAATTACTTTTTAACCGTTTAGGGATGATTTTAAAAAAAAAGGTCATCTCACATTATTACGCCAAAATAATTGTTTTTTTTTTTTTATTTAAGTTTACGAAAGTACATGTCTCCAAGAATGTCGTCTATAATTTTGGTGAAGAAATTCGGATTGGTTCAATGATTTACAGCTAATTCACGAAATGCACTCGAAGCACTCGCTTCATCCAGATTGCGCCCCAACGGCTCTGAAACCGCTGTGGTCGCAGGTTTGCCCCTATACCTGCTTTCGATTGTAGGCCAGAGATTTTTGTTTGGGATCTTTGTTCTAGTAAGGGAACAAATTAAATAAAAAAATGTTAAAAAACAATTTTAAAAAGGAGAATAAGCAAGTGGATAGTAAGGGCGCAAAAAGAATTATCTCTCTTAGAACTGCTTTGAAAATCGAACAGCTAACTAGTTAATTGATTAAAGATTTATCTAATTATTATGGCATAGTTATCCGCCCATATTCTGATTAAATACAAAGTATAAGAAATGCTATTTGGGCCACATATTATCATACAATTCCGATTGATGAAGCTTATTAGAATTCACACTGTCCGGAAGGCGCAGATTCTTGGTGTGAATGACAGAAACACGCAACTATAAGATCGTTATATTTATATAAGCTTCCTCTTGCTCTCAACGAGGAAGTTTAGCTATTCTTAACACCCACTTATGAAGAATTATCATTTGATGATTTACTGGAAAGATGCCTTGGTTCTAATACCCAAAATAACAGTGAGAGTTTCTACGCGTACGTATGATCTCTGGTACCGAAACATATTTTTTGTGGGAAAAAAATACTGATCACAATCGGTTCAGATATTTTATATGCCCTGCTAACCATTGATGCTCCGAATCTTCTAAAAAAGCTAGAACAGCTCGCAGATACATCAGATCAGCCAAAAAATACAAAGCTTAGAAAGTTGAAAGAATGTTTTGTGGAGCTGGAGTCGCTGATTAGTGGTATGTTTTCCTTTTCAAAGACTTTTAAGTGCTTAAAACATTAAATGCGTTTTTCTCAATATGAAATTTTTGCTTGTGGCGTTGAAAGAATTTCGATAAACCAAGTCGCCGATTGGTCTGAAATTTTAGGAGCTAATTTTACACATGTATGGTTATAGCAATTCGCAAAATCAGATCAAAATATTTATTTTATATTACATTCTACATTAAAAAATACCCTCAAAAACTGGTGAAAAACTGATCTTTTTTGACATATCATTTTGATGTCTTAAAAGCAGTATAATATATATTTTTTTGAAATACGAATTTATTATTTTAATATTATATAAGAGTGCCATAATAAATCCCAAAAAGATTCATTTAATTTTATGGTGTATTTACTGTGAAAAAAATTGTTAAACACTGCCTACTTTTTGGGTCGTTAAAGTGAGATGATCCCTTAAATATACAGCGTATTTTAAGCCATGTTGGCAATAGTTTATTAAAATATCACTCACCAAAAAAAGGCTTATCGGACTATTTTCATACAAAATTCGGCCTTCACAGAATAAATATTTTTAAATTCTTACGATTTTTTTGAAAGGATCATGGGTTTTGAATCAAGGGAAAGAATCTTGAATATTCATCTTATAAAAATGAAGGTAACATATCATATAATTTTAATAATGATACATTGACAATTGGTGGAGTTATGAAGCGACGTTTTCGTTGTGCGAAAAGCAGCATGAAGCCATAATGATTTTATTGTATGTATTTTATAATGAAGATCCTCTATTATTAACGTTTATACAGCATAAAAATAATAATTATTACGGCGATAATTAATTTCCTTACATTTAATGTAAAGGGATCAAACGATGAAAACGTTGTTTTACATTGAAAGTAATCAAATAAGGAAGTATGCTTTTAATTTTTACCTATCTTAAAAGACGAGATGAAAATTTATTTCAAAGAAGGCTTTGTTAACTCAGCGCAGAGAGTACAAAGTTATCTTTAAAAGTAAAGGTAACATGGAAAAAATACGATTTTTGTTGAATTTTTTTAGTCCAAAGAAATGTCTTGGAGGCACAAAATCTTTAATAAATGTGAAAAATATATTTAAGATCAAACATTAGCTCGGGAAAATTTAAATGGAATGAAAATTTAAATGTTTAAACTTCATCTTATAATGGATGCATTTATAACGATCAAATTTTCTATTAGTAATGATTTTTAATTATATCAATATTCTATTAGAAATTGTTTAGATCAGTATGGTGCAGATAAATTATCTCTTCGGCAATTCGTCTAAATGCACAATTGCATATACACGACGATATTTGATTCTCCCCTAGCGTTATGCAAGCGTTCGCGATAGGAGATCTCATTTAAGTCCATATAGAGACGTTCGAATCCAGCATATTTCCGAAGATTTGTCTTCCTAATCTTGGAGATAGGACGACATACCGGAATTGCATTGCAATGAATCTTAATTTATAATATAAACTGCTTGCAACGTTGTACGAACGCCCGTCAAACATATTGCCTTTATCTGCAATAGAGATTCCATTCATGCCATATTATATTTATTTTCTATATATCGCACAGAAATAAAATATTATTCTCGCTTAATATATGGCAGACTTTTTCGATATCCGAAGATGAATTAATGAGGTCGTTTTGATAATATTTCATTTGATCCTTCCACTTCTGAGTGATTGAAGCAGAAACGCTCAGGTCGTAAATGATACATATAAAATGTTATCTGAGGATTAATGGCGTATGTTAAAATATTAGGCAATTCTCACAGTATTACAATTTTCATTTTAAGCCGTACTGGATTCGCGAGAAGCCTGTTAAATTCTAATTATCTTTATTGATCATAAAGATTGTACTTATCTGAGCAATTTGGAGTCGACTTGAGAGCTCAATAAGACAGTCATGATACTATGTATATTACTTTCTGAGATCTGAACGATATTGGAATAGAATTTTTATTTGAATTTATAAATACTTAAACATGGGATTCAAACAAAGTATCAATCAATAATCCATGTATGGAACATATTAACTACGCAAACTATTCTTCTTTAGTCACGTATGTTTATGACATTTAATATAAAGTATCATATCGTTGGAAAGGGTATAAACTAGAGATTTTTTTAAAACTAAACGAAGTTCAAAATAGTTTAAAGAATTTAGAAGTTGAAATTTCTCATTTTTAACTTTGGAAGTTCAGAACTAATTTTCTTTAAACCAATTGCACAAAATAATTATTTATTTAAATTAAAAATACATTTCAAAATATAAAAATAGTTATTTCGTGCTATTACAACCACAAACAAAAAAGTTATGACGGTTTAAACGTGAAATTTTAGGTATTTTTTCAAAATAAAAAAAAAATCTATTTCGACAACCCTGACACTTAGCACATCAACATATAAAAAAAACATAAAAAAATATAAACAACATAAAAAAAATCAATTTAAATTGAAATTGGTCAGTTTATTATACACAGGAGATTTTTGCATCTTGATATACATATTTTTTAAGATTAAAATATTATATTTAAATATAATTCCACATATAAATATCGAGTCGATAGTATTTTTTAGCCATTTATTATTTGCCCCCTTTTTTAGGATTCACATTCCGATCGTCCCAGCATTGATTGAAAACAAAAAAACGAACAAGGGTTGAACATAACGGAATTGAATCGTCCGTCTTCGAAAAAAATAAACGGGATGGTATGTGAGTAATTTACAACAATCACGCGGATTAGCTCCCCTAATTCATTGCATGAAACTGAAACCATCTTCGGCGAAGGAATTCCGGATATTTCATTAGTTATTTCAGGAGTTATCCCGTAACAATTAGAAAGTTTCCTTTGATCGTTTTTTATTTTGTATCACAGTTGTGGTTTTATTCAACCAATAAAATGCCCACACCACCATGCTGCTTTGTTGCGTACTTTCATTATGAAAATTAATTGTGAATTTCAGCAGCTTGTTTTATCATTTTGCAAAGTTTGATTCCATTAAATGTATGACAATTCGTTAACGGGTTTTCGAGATTAAAAATCAAACAAAGTTTCATTTAACGAACTCACGTATAGCATGAGTCGTTATCAACTATCCAGACAGAAAGTTTCGTCTTTCCAATATGGACGAACATTTATTTCAGATGTGCCTTATTTACGCCGTAGATACAATAAATATTTTTTTTTGGGCTGACATTGATTTAGCTTGTCTGTTAAGTTTTTATAACTGTTAAACAACTTGATGTTAAGGTAAACTTAAAATTGGCTAGGAGAAAACGATATAAGTAATAAGTACATAATTTCTCAGAAAAAGTAACATATTAAAGTTACGTGGCTGATTTATGAGATTCTCATATGCATTAAGTTTTATACTTTTTGAATTTACAAATTCAAGTAAAATTATTTTTAATTCTTTATTATGAACTTTAATTAAGTCAAAATCACATAATTTATCATATATTTAAATTATTCATCATCATGAATCATTACAGCTAGAAATTCTAAGCAGTTGGCCAACTTCTTAAATGCTAATATTGGATAAGTTCAATGTACATATAATACAATAGTAAGCTTATGATATCAGCGCTTTTGACTTATGCGGAATAAATTTAAATATTTGCATACTATGAACTAATTTGTGTTGTATACTAAAATAATAATATTGACGAGGAACAGTATATACAAATGGATGAGTAAGATCTCATATTTGACATAATAAGCATCCGGACAGTGAGGGGTGGTTGGTTTAAGTTTAATTATGGCATATTCATTTATTAAGAATGCTATTTAATCGACGAAGGTTAATTATTTTTCAAGCGTTCTCACAGAAGTATAAACAGCAGACGGATCAACGAAAAATGCATTAAACACATTCTCGTCGGGTTACGCATAGCATCGTTTTTCGCCTGACGCAAAGCGTATTAGCTATTATTATGTTAGAACCTCTTTTAAACCCTGATTAAAGACATGATTAGCATGAAATGACTAAAGACGCATAATTGCGTCTAACTGATAGTACACGATAGACGCACATATGCGTCACACAACTGGAATGTGTTTATAAATAAAAATATGACAATATTACGTATAGTGCGTTACCAATAAGTTATTTTTTTTTCACTTAAGGGATGTTTCTACCTTGTTGGTTCAATTTTTTTCTTCTTCACTTATCAGAAAGATCCAATAGTTTAAGAATACGTACAGTAAATTTCAATTTGATATAAATAAAATTCGTAAAGTTATAGACCGACGAGGATAGTAGAAACTTTAAACGCGTTTTTTCAAAACTACTTTTTCCAAGCTCATGGAAGTGTTCCCACACGCCCTAGATGAGCATAATTTATGAAATTTGGTAGGCACGTGTATAATAAATGTCTTCATCATATATATTACAATTACTCAAAAATAATTAACCGTTTTATTTTAATGAACAAAAAACTACAAAAAAAGTTGGCAAAAAAACATATTTTTCTTCAATCGCTCACGATTTTTTAATTTTTTAATATTTCTTCCTAATTATAGTCTATATTTTACATGATAGTATACAAAATAAAAATATGTTTAATTTTTTTGCTGTGGCTATATCCCTTAATGTAGTGGTTATAAAACCGTAAATAATTACATCAATCCTACAACATCTACAACAAAATTTAATTGAAAATCAGTCTTTCTAAGATAGCCCTGCCCAATTTGATTAATCATCTCAGTATTTAATTAAACAGAAGCAGACAATCATTATAAATCTGGATCAAGACTATATACCAGAAATATGAATATCATCGTGATTATTTTTCATTATTTTAATTTGAATCCCCTGGAACCCCACTTTATCAACACTTGATAGTATTATATGGATGTGGTGTTTGTTAAATTTAAATTTTTCAGTAAGATGGTTAATCGTGCAACGTGGCAAAATTTCGTTGGCTTGCTCATGTTCATAGATGAATGATCGTTCCCATGGAATATAAACGACAGTTGATAGACAGAAAAACGATAAGCGCACATAAACTCCATCAACTCTTCGATCTGCATTATCACACGACGTACGTTCGACTGAAATTGAGTCAATTTAAGAAGCACGATTGAAATCATGGTACGTTTATCAGTACAAAAATAATATACATTTTAGGCTCAAATAACATAAGGAAACAAGATGATAGTATATGTTACTTACAATCTCTAATATTATATTTATATAATTAAATGCATTTTTATGCTTTTTCAGTTCTAGAAATAATTTCATTACATTAATGGATGTATGATCAATGTATATGGACGTATTATTGAATGTGTGTCTGTCTGTTCGCGGTACAATTTTAAGTCCTTTGATCAGCTAAAGCCAAATTTTACATAGCTGCACTTTAGGACATTGTACAAAGCACTGACACCCACCTCCTGGGTATCCCACCACTCACATAGACGAGCTTTATATTGAATACTGCCGATTCAAAATTTGTAAAATTGCACTCTAAAACCTTGCCGAAAATGAATTCCAAATTTGCGTTTATATACTATATGTTAAAAGTAAAATTTAACATTTACACTATCTAAAATGCATAAATTTCGTAGTCAATGTGCAGTTTTGGTAGATGTACTGGCTATATAACAATTGGATTGTACAGGGCAGAAAGTTCGCGTTACTTCATCGCTCGAGGTATTAAATTAACAAGAATCTCAAATAAAAGGTTTCATTGTCTTTGAGACGATTCCGTGCAAAACTTAAATCCGAAAGGAAGATGTTTCTATTTAAAGTATATTGAAATACTTGCCGTGGAGAAACTGTGAAATCAAACCCGTAACCAGTTGTACGATTGATTCAAAGACCTCGAGATATAGTGGAGAACTTTTATACAGGATTGCAGTGTCGACACTCTGACTTTGGACAGAGAACAATGGTAGAACTTATAGTATAAAGAGGAACAAAGAAGCCAATGTGGCTTTGTTCAGCTAACAACAATCGAGTGCTGCCCTTTCCGGCAAAGAGGATTTTAATGGACTTTGATAATCACTTTGAAATATATAAAATGATGCTGAAACACATAATCGATCGATTTAATGACTATGCATCCTACATGTATTCATTTCAAAGGATTAACACATCCCAAGTATGATTTTAAATCGTGAAAAAAATGGGCGAAATTCCAAACGGTTCAGCAAGTTCGGCGAATTCATCAAATTATGAATGACTTTTAGTGGAGCGCATTTGAATAGTTCGACGCTTTAAAAATTGAATAAGGCCATTTTTCCTTTTTTTGTGATACGGCAGCTGCGATGATAGAAGGGCTGAATATACTGATGAGGGATGCAAAATAAGGAATTTTCCAAACGAGGATGAAAAAACAACAGCAAAATGTTCGACAGTTGATATGGAAAAAAATATATACGCAGCCTCCCTATTCATGCCAGTAGATAGTGATCTCAACGATTTGCATACATTTTCATTTTCAACTCTTTCATCCTGTCTTGTTGCGGCTTCCATAAACCGTATGCCATAAGTTAATTTGAATAAATTTATGCAAATTCGACGAAATTTGTCTGCAGTGGCTAAAGTAACAAGTGCATCATATTGTTGGTACGACCGCGTATTTATTATCTCAAAGACTCGACGTAAATTAAATAAAATTCAGCATCGTATTTTGTGAAATATTACAGCAGACAGATAGACGAAAATATTAATATGGTTAACCATTCATATGGAAAGTTAGGATACATGTCATGCGAAAGCATAGTTTTAAGCGAACATAATATACAACACATGTTTGCTTTTAAATAAGCGATCCTTTTTAGTAATCTTGATATAGAAACTAATATTTATGCATTTAAATTTGAATAAATACTGTATGGACAATGAACGATTTTATAATGAATTACTTTTTTATCATCAAAAAGTTAGGCAATCCACGGAAAATACAAGATTTGTCAGCGGATGTACATTGAATGAAGTTCAATCGGTCGTGATAATTTTACGCTTGGACGAACACTGGTCCATGGAAATGCGTTTTTATATCGATCTGATTACGTATTATTTGAATGACTTAAATACATTTTATAAAAAAAGATAAGTCTAACGGACGAAGCATGACAGTCATGCCTGCGACTTACGAAAAGAGATCAATCTTTTGTCTACCTTTATAATATTTTAGAAAAATACAATCTCTCTACAAATCACTGTATTTATTTCATTTTTCCTTTATTGACATAATCTCCATAGAAAAAATGTTTGGTTTATTTATCTGAATAGCTTGAATTTTGGTAGACTTGTGATCTAGTGCTTTTGAAAGCCATCATCACCTATTTTTTTATGATCACTCATGAAGAAGTTATTTAAGAGCGAGAGCTACCTGGCTTCATATGCTTCCAGATAGATAGCTTCACGTGGGTCTATTTGCTATCGGATCGTAAAAGGTCTGAGATGGAGGAAAATATGGTTAAGAGATATTATTTGCTAAATGTTTTTAGTCCAAGATTTTTATTTTCCTTGGAAAAAGATCCCGCCTACGAGACTACAGTTGGTATCCGCATATAAACACGTCTTTCCGCAAATAAACCTGTCGGTCCAAATCCTTCATTTTAATTAACTCAAAGGGCTGAAAGACTAAAAAAGAACGCTGTTAAATTCGCGAATTACGTATGCGGCTATTAATAGTTGTTTACGATGGATATTTTCTACCCCATGTTACATGAACATAAGGTTTCATGTTATCGTGGTCGTCTGTAATATGAATTTTAACAGTAAAGCTCTTTATTATCCCAGAAAATATTTGCCATATTATTTATAGCATATAAATTTGCACTGCTTGGATTTATGAGAAATTTAAATTTTATTTTTAAATGCAAACATGAAGTTATCCAATAACAATACCCTGAACTGCATATTGAAAATTTTGTATACCGAACTATTTGAAAAGTCGTTTATCTATCAAAATTTAACATTTTAGCAAATTTGTTCAGAAGTCGCTTCTATAAAACACTACATATGATGGTCATCTTCAATAGATTTCAATAGAACCCAAATAAGGATTGTTTACGCCAAAATTTTCGCTTTTGTAGAATAAAGAAGCATATTTCCTATAAACTATCATCATTGTTTACTACATTTTTCTTTTTTGAATGTACATAATTGCAATATAATAAAATATTCCTCATGATAAATAGACTTGTTTTAGTACGTTTATTACTTTTTTTTAAAGATATTGATATATTATCGAATGCCTCTCATAATTGTATTTAGTTTTTGTATACATTCGCATTTGATTTACTAAAATCTCATAAATTAATAGGGAGAGCATTAAGTAAACATGCGATTTAATAGGTTTACGGATCACGTAAAAAAAGCATAACGTTACTAATAACGTTAAAGGAGTAAAGTTTTAATTAGAGTATATCAGGTGGTGCTAAAGTAAATTCACGTTAAAACTTTTAAGCTATTTAATTACAAGTGAAAAAATCCAAATTGAAGTAAATATCCAAACTTCATCCAACAACAAAGCATCTAACATAAGCTTCTTAAAATGCATTACTAGAAAGTCGTTTATGAAAAACTTTTCTCTAACGTTAAAGCGTGATTATTTGATTATTATAATTCCAGAATGACGATGACGACATCTATGATCTACCATATGCCGTCGCCCGCATCAATAACCTACTGTGCGTACATAATCATAAACGATCTTTAAAATCGTCATTCGAATTCCATTTTATATGAAAGTAAAAATAATATTGGATTTAAGCTGATTTATAGATTTTGAAGATTGATATTTTAAAGTCTCAGGATAAGTTATCGGAAATCTGGACGTCTAAACGGAGGGAGAAAGAAGATGGCAATCTCTGTGACCGTCGACTGTTCAAACATTCAAAGAGACCACCGTCTGACAAACTATACTTGGCGTTCCTACAAATTTGCCGATGGAGAATTAAAGAACGGGCTTTATTTTCCATTGTGGTATCGTTCGGAATACTGGAATATTACTCTGACCAAAATTGTCGAACTATTATAAAACTTGCAAAACGGGAAAAATACTGTTTGCTCGAGGCAATGAATAAAATGATTGAGAGAGTAATAGCTTTCGGTTCTTAGCAAGTTCTTTTTGCGCTTTTTGATGAAACTATTACGTTTTTATCTTATGCTACAAAATCAAAGTACGATATTTGTATTCAGATTTGAACGATGAATCGATTAGAAAATATCGTGTTTTTCGGTTTGTAGAATTTGATTATATTCATATGATAAATAGTACGAGGAATATCCCGAAAGTAAGTGTACTGTGACAATAAAGAGGTGTGGTTTTTTGTTTGTTAAGAGCTGGCCATACTGAGTGGTAGAGAGGAATCTCCTGACAAAGCGATCATAGCAGGAATATGGAGCCAAAAAGACAGTCAAATAGTGTTTTGGGACCGAAAAGGCATAATTTTGGTCGAATTTCTGCTTTACGGAGAGACCATCAATGCACAGCGATATTGTGAGACTCTAAAAACTCAAAAGAAGCATTCAAAACAAAAGGAGTGATGACGAGAGGAGTGTGCTTGTTGCAAGACAATGCCAATTCTCACCCAGCTTTAGCCACTAAGGCGGTCTTGGACTTATTTGGTTGAGATGTTTTGAACTACCACCCGTATTCCCCTGACTTGGCATCTTTAGATTATCATCTTTGCTTTTCCCTAAAAGGACGCATGGGTGGAATTAGAAATTCTGAAATGAGGGAAGGAGCTGGTGGGAGAGTTTTTCGAGGAGGGCATAAATTATGTTATGATACACTGAACGGGATGACGATTATGTTGAATAATAATTAAGAAGTGTATTAACCATATCCTGTATTTTTTTCAAATACACTTTTCTAAAAAATATATAAAAATTAAGTACACTTACTTTCGGGATAAGCCTCGTATATTCTTTGTTCATCCTCTTAATTATTTTGCTAAATAAATATTCACAAAATATTGTTAATAAACCAAATTCCAGCTTTTAATCTTATGTCATTATTATTTATTTTGTTTAGGTTAAGTGAAAACCGGAAAACCCGTTATTATTCCCGGAATGAAAGCACTAACCGAACAGATATATATAATTAATTGTATATTAAATTCGATCATTTATATCAAGAGCTTAACAATCAACCCACTGTGCTAATCCTAGTTCAAATACAAGTTTAATACGAATGATTTGTTAGTTTTGTAAACCTCGACTCATGTTTGATATGCAAGGTAGCTTAGTGGGAATCTGCATATTTTTTGCAGAGAAACTTTACTTTTGTGGTTGGATCATTTGAAATTCCCGAAACTTATATGCGAATCAAATACAGATTCATCGACAAATTTGTACATTTGCCGATTTGCATATCAATTGAAGCCAATGAGTATACTGTACGAGCGCCTTTATTTGATCATGCTGTTGCATTATGTAAGTTGATACGCTTTACATTCGAACAATCGCAAACAGTTAGATTAATTTTGTTTTCTTGCAAACTGTAATCGAGTTCACCTCTTCGTTGTTCTATTTGCAACTGAAAAACTTTACAGATGCAATGCTGTGGGTATCGGTGTAAAGTTTACGAGGAGTCGTTGAAGTAATTTTGAAGTGTATTCCATCCGCATTCTAGCATGGCTCACAAATAAGTTCATAATGAAGACGTTACCTACAGTGGAGGGCTCTTTATTATTGCGGATAAGTTTCGCGCTTTTAATTAATTTACTGTTGGATCCGAGTGCATATAAAATGTGAGATGTATGGTGAGCCCCGATCATGATGAGCATTTATAATGGAAGTTGTTCATCGCCGAAGAATCTTCAACGAGCTGTTGTTGTTTTGCTAATTATACATCGACGTTTTCTCGAATTGTTTGTATGTTTTGTTTCTCAGTCTGTCGAAAGTCTTTATGGCTGAACTTATGACTTTTTGGCTTGTTTCTGCACAGTTGTGGCGTATATTGTATCGTAAATAAAGTTAATTTCGCAACTGCGCCATTGCAAATATGCAGCACCAGTTATGACTATCGTAAAACTTAGTTTGTGTTCCTTCTTAAGAATTTACTATATTGAACACCAAATGTAAAGGAACGCCGTCTGCAACTCGTATATAACATTTATATAGCCGCATAAATCCGAGCAGAAGAGCCCCTGGAATTTACTACAGTTTTAAGGACGAAAATGATGATTCGGTTTTGCCTCTATTTTAAAAAGGCATCAGGAGTGGATTTGGAAGTGTCTGTCGAAGGGGAGTGAAATATTGGTTCTGCTTTCTGTCAGCTCGTTTAAGCCTGCGAGAGTATTGAAAAATTCTGGAGGAGAGGATGTTCAACGTTCGCCTTTCTCGGAGGCGGGATGAATCCCAAATTGAATTTCATATGAACGTCATGCAGTCTTCAAAGTTTTCTGGATGGAGGGACGATAAGTTGTGGAGAGATAACATTGAATATGTGACTAGTTCGTGGAATAACATTTCCATGGAGTTAAGCAGTTTTTAAAGTGCATGGCGGCGGATTTAAAAGCAAAAAAGAAGAAAAGCTCACGTCATATGCAGTTGTGGTTGGTAATTTAAAATTAAGAACACGTAAACTGAGCATAGTGCTAGTTGTAAAACGTTTTTATTACGCAGCTGAATCCAATTATGCTATATTCAAAGCTTTTTGAAATTAATTTGGTGTCTAGGTTTACAAGTTCTAAACTAGTTTTGAAAAAAAACTAAACATTTTAGTTGATGTAAATTTTTAATAGAACGATTTTAAAATTCAAATTTATTAGAATCGATTTTTTAATTTGACAAACATCTTAAATTATATATATATAATGTATGTCTAGCTGTATGATTTTTATATGGTTATTAATATATTCAAATTAATTATGCATAAAAGCAGATTTAATGCTTTCTGTTTGGTCAGTTGAACTATTGGAACCATAAAGAAAATACTGTAATTCCATCCTCTAATATATTTTTTTGTAGATGCTTTTCTTGAGCTTTAAGATGATCTTCATCCTTGCGAGCTAAGAAAGGGTTAGATTCCATATATTCCAGAAAGTTATTTTCGGTGTAATCAAAAATAATATTATCCTACAATAAAAAGTCCTTTCTCCTCCTCTTAGTCTTTATAATCATCTAAGTTCTCTATTAAGTTAGTCACGAAAGCGCTTTTCGATACATTAATTTAGGTAGCTTGATAGGTGATTTCATATAAAGCTAGAAGGATGTGCTTAATCTTTAATATCTGGCACACAAGGAGATAAAATATAACATGGATGTGACAAATTTTTGTGAATGGATATTGAAATCTAAAAAACATCTTTAAGTTTTACGACAGAGAGTGATTGAAAATTACATTTCAAATCAAACTTATTGTTAACGAATTTAAGATGTTTAGATATTAACGCTCATAAGAACTGTATATATAATAATTTTAAGTTAGAGCTTTAATTGATTTGTATACTTTTTCAATCAATATTAAAGAATTCACATAATAAATATTTATTAGTAGACTTACAGGCCATCTGTATTTTATCATAATCTAAAATTCATAATATAGGCTGCTATTTGTTTAAATTTATGATTTTTTTTAATGTTAATATTTGATAGAGCATCATATTTGTTTGAAAGCTACAAAATACTTGTAGCTTTTCATGCAAATTTTTCGCATTAATAAATATTATAATTTTTGTGTACCTTCAGACAAATTAAGATTAATTAATCAGTATTAAACTACTCAAGCTAAAATATTGTAAGATAGATGCTTAGCAAATTGAAGTTGAACTCAAGAAATTTTCAAAAAAACAATGGATTTCATCATAAAGTATAATTTTGAAAAAAAAACTATTCAAATATTGTATGATAAAATATTTTAGTACTATCAAAATGGCATTTTATTATATTATTTAGATTCAGATCAGAAGTTTGCCAAATATTTTTTGAATTTAATGGAATATTTGAGCCTTTTCCAGAGTTATCGAGGGTAGTAAATGACCTTTATCCTGGTACTAGTGGCCTATAGGGTAGAAAAAGTGGTCGCATAATTCAGATAAAAACGTACATAATTTCCCATAAAGAAAAACTAAGTGATCTGGGGTGAAAATTGAAAGCCGCAATTTTATTAGGAGCTATAATCTATTCCGATGTACAGATATTGGACAATTTCAATGCAGACACGTTCAGTAGATAATTCATATAATTATATATTGATATAAAATAATACTGAAGTAATCTAGTTAGAATCACAATTTTTTTAATATTATTTTGTTAAAGAAATTCCTTATGTATTTTATTTAACTCTTACATGTTCATAAATTCGCACATAAAAGCTGCAAACATTGAATATACTTTGGTTTGTAAGATGAACGAATTAAATTATATTTCTTGTACGCATTATATTTAATTAAAATATCCTTATAAGATAATTTTTAACAAGTAGTATGTAAAAAACGCGACTTAAACGTATTTTCCTTAAAAAAATTATAGAATAGAAATTAAAGATGATCTATCAGTTCTTGAGGATTTACAATAGATGGTAAAAATATTGACATGCACGGGAAAAATCTGTGGGATTCTCAGTATTATGTATTCAAAATTATTCTCTCATCGGTATTAGAAGATAAATGCATTCTTTCATCGATAGCAAAATTGCATGTCAACACAAGAATTTTCACACGATTTGCATGATATTTTTTTATTGGACTTAGTAATTTACTCTGTCGTGCTTAGTTTTAGAAATAAGCTTCGTTTGAAAATATATTGGCGACTGAGACATAATCCAATAGCTCCGCTTGAAAAAGCTTTCAGCTGAAAAGCTTTTATAAACTAATAAGTCGTATAAAGAAGGTAAGAAAGTTATATATTCTCTCGCTAGGTTATAAACTGTTTCATAATCACACAATGAAAATATGGCTGCATTGATAATTTTTTATCATATAAATCATTTACATACCGCATTTTCATCTTCATTATGGATCATAAAATCATGCGATTCAAGCAAGTCAAGATCAAAAGTATATGAAGATTTTTTGCCAGAATTCAACGAGGCTTTCGATCAATTGTCTTTCAAATTGATTCTCAGAACAATCATAAAATTTGTTTGAAGGTTTGTTTGATAAATATGAATTTCTTTGTGTAGACATAATTTCCTTTGCCATAACAAAGTATTGTTTCTCGGAATTTATTTGATAAAAAACATCATTCAATGTTAAAGTGTATTACTTCGTTTTATTCTCTCGCTTTTTCTTCTTCAAACAATTAGCCTAAGTACTGGATGAAATTACTTTGGCTTGCTTTAAATGCAATTTGCTTCCATGTGTAGTTCTTGCAATTCTGCAAAAATGTTATCGGCGATCATGCCGTTTAAGCATTGGAAATACGTTTTTACTTTACTGGTATAAGTACTAAATGGAAGATTTTAATAAATTTTAGCGAACGAATCTCTAATTGAATCTGAAATGGGAAAAAATATTGATGAAAACTTGATATTTTTTTAATGTTTGAGAAGCAATTGAAATTAAAATGAAATTTTAAGTAATTTATAAGTTGATTTCAATATTGATATTATCGGGAGTTATTCTATTGTAATTTTATATTAGGTACCATACTATATTAATAAAAGTTTGGTTTGTCTTCGTTTGTGTCTATCGTCCATCGTTTGTGTTTCCGTGAAAACGCTCAAAAAATCAAAACATACTAAAGATTCATTACATTCAAAATGCAATCTGGTAACCGGAAAAAAGTTTTCAAGTGTCATAAACTTATTTTTTATATCGTTATCTTTTGTCTGAAAGATCTTCATAAATGCTGTTATATAAATCGAAAAACTTACGAAATTCTATCTTAAATTCTGCATTTATTTCAGCGGAATGATCTTCATTTTATAAATATAGCTCCAATTATAGTCCTTAAGAAACTTAATTTTTGCCATCTGCACTAACATTCTATAAATTTGCTTTAATGCTTCCTTCTTCCGCCAAAAGATTCTGAATATGCTCAAAATTCACAATAATGAAAGCCTCCCTCTGTTATAGACAGATTAAGATTCCACTATTAAAATTCTACTATTGCATCCAATCTGTTTTCAGCTAGCTCGATTAAACTCACATATTGAACCAACTCTTGCCATTATTTTTTGCTGTACGAGGGTTGCTTTTAAATTGAATATTTCTTATATAAATACAAATATAGGTTTTAAGCAAAAATGTCGATATGTTTACTGTATGTAATGAAATGGATTAAATGTATATTTTTATTGGTTTGAGACATTCTCTTTATTTCATATATGACATTCTCTCAAATATATTACATTATGAATGAATGCAAATTTTAATGTCAACATGTGATTTATGACCAAAGAGAAGTTTTTTAGACGTTAAAGTGGAAAATTTGTATGAAATCAGTCTTGAATTAGTACGTAGGATTTATTTCCGATTTATATGTCGCTTCTGGTGTTTGCTTATGCCAATTGGTCCATTAATTGATTAGATTTTATGAGATGGAATTTATTCTTCCATTGTTTAAATACAAGTGTGCACATAGTTCAATTTTACTTTTTGGATTGGAATATCCTCAAAGCTTAAATGTAATTGTGCGCTGTCAAATAAAACAAAGCTTATAATCGGCAAAGTTAAGTGGCTTAGTCGCAGTTATATTAAAGCGGCATTACATAAATTATATTTTGAAGGAATATTCGGTTTCCCAAAGAGAATTTTAACGCGTTTATCAAACTTTTGTAATGAGAGTTTTTAACGACGTTTAAGCGATGAAACCTCAAGAAGAATAGCTACCGTCTCCGGACCCAATTGCCCAAATTAGCCACGATTTTGTGGACGTGTTAACCAAAAAAGTGTCATTGTTGGAGCCGAAAAGTTTCTTTGATTATTTTTAAAGTGGTTTTACTTCTCAATCTCCGCTCCATTTCGGTTACTTAATTCACTCTGAGAAAATGTGCCGCAGAATCCTTTCAAGGATTGGCTGGAGGCGAGAGGATTCTACGGGGGCGTTAGTCGCATTTAATTAGATCGAAGTATTGTCTGAATGGGTTGAAAACTTAAATACAGACGTGTTGCGATTGCAGCTTCTGTTCGAGCCAATTGAGTTTGAAAATTAATTCGGCACTCCTAACGTAATGAGAGCATTTCTCGTTATTAGAATCAGCCAAAGAAAGAGTATGGGTATCGTTGAAAAATATATATTTTTTAATATAATAACACGGAAAATCTCTTTAAAATAGCATCTAAGCATCTATAAAATAGCACATCAATTAAAATAAATTCAAAAAAATATATTTTGGATCTCCTACCAGCATAAAATCCCGCAATCTTCATTTCTATTTCATTCGATCACTCAACTTTTTGTGTAAATCCGTGGGAGTTGGAACAATCACTCGTTATACAATTCGATGAATGGGACCGTTTTAACACTTTCGATCTCACCGTCAACTCTTAATAAACTGACACGTATCTCGTTAAACGAATTAGTTTTATACAAAATAACGGTAGGAGTAGTGGTAGAGACACTCACCGAAGGCACTCACGCAAATCAAGGCTCCTGATTCAATTCCCACATACAAATTCAATCAAAACAATAACTTTGCCTACAAACCCAATGACGTAAAGCTGTACAAATAAGCAAGGAATAATTTATAAATAAATGCCATTAATTTTACATGAAAATCACAGGAAAGTTCCTCTAAAATGGAGCTTAAATTTGCCACAAATTAAATTTTGATTTATCCCATGAACAATTATTTTGATAAAATAATAACCTACTTGGCGAGATTGAAAATTTTAATATTTTCAGATTTATAATACGAGCTCCAGACCTTGATATATTAATATTAGGAGGACTAACAATAATAAAATTTAGCTACGATTTTTTTATTTATTTATATCGCAATTTTTTTGCCGTATGTCGGTTGGGTGTCCGTGGGAACATTAAAATAAAAATGAAGTCGATGATGGAAGCTAAGATATGTACGGTAATTCATACATGCTACTATCCTGATTGAAAGTATTTGAATTTTGCAGATTAACAGATCTAAAGTTAGATCAATTTAATAGTATTTTTTTGTCTGTTTCCATTAAATTCGCTGAATATTTATATTTATAATTATAATTTACTTATGAAAATGAAAAATGCATTGTTTGTTCTGTTATTTTTGGATTAATTTGCGTTGTAATAATTGTGGCTGTTAAATAACGAGATTTTTGTGTAATAATGCTAAAAATATATGTCCTAAGTGTCAGTGTTGTTGAAATAGATTTTTTTCAATATTTTGATAAAGTACCCAAAATTTCGCATTTAAATTATGATAACTTTTTAATCTGCAGTTGTAATGACAGAAAATAACTGTTTTTATATTTTAAATTATATTTTGAATCTAAATAAATCACTATTTTACGCAATTGGTTTAAAGGGAATTACTTCTGATTTTCAAAAGTTTTTTCCAAAAGAAATGTTCAAACGAATGAGAAATGTCAGCTTCTAAATTCTTTAAACAATAAACTCACAACTATTTTGAGCTTAGTTTAATTGTTAAAAGATTTCTAGATTATACCATTTCCAAAAAAATGCTACATGTCATACAAATAATTCAATAAGTCGTTAAACATGAAGAGGTATCAGTTTGCCAGTGTCAGGATTAAGAAAATTCTTTTAATGTTTAAGATATTTTTATTAAATTAATTTACATTTTTTTTTCAAATTTACTACTTCTGCTTCGTATACACGGATTTTGTACCCCTTTATTATTCTGAAGATCCCGTCTTCTTATGTCTGAAATAGTAAGTTAACAACGAGATAAAGTTCGATATTCTTGTTTAACGATTTTTTTAAAACTTAATTAATCAAGACTAACTATACGATTTAAGCCTCTTGTTAAATTGCTGCAAAATAATGCTCGCAATTGAAAGGGACAGAACTTATCCGACGGCCCTATGATAGAGCTGATTACACAGTTCAATTTTGAAGCACAAGCTTAATTATCGTCTGATTGTATTATGATTGAATAGCGATGTAAAAATGAACAAAAACGTCAATTTTCTCAGCATGGACGTTCACAGAATTGCAGTCCCATTAAAACATCACTAATGCATTCTGCGTGGGAGAATTTAGTGAGTTACACAGTGACACGCGTAATTCATGCATACTGCGGTTCGATAATAAGGTTTCAAATTTATTTTGAGTCCAAATTTGTAATTCAAATTAGGTTGCAACTGGCAATTGCAACCAAGCAGAATTTTCAAGTGGGTTTTGATAGTTTCCTAACGGTATCCTGAACGAATTGCGTCTGGGATATCTGGATTTCCCACAACGCCAATAATGCAAGGTCGTTTTGCTAAAAAATAAATCTTAAGTGTATTATGATCGCAATATTACGCCGAGCAGCCTTAGCCTCAATATAAGACTCAGGGCCGACGTGTGGGAATATATGAAATTTGCATTTGCGAATCGATGACATGTTCTTGAAAAAAATGTTATAAACAAACATATGGCAATTGACCTTTTTGACATCATCATATGCTTGATATACTATGAATGTACCATGCATCTCATCTTATACATAATAGAATTTGGTGAGATCGGGGTTGATTGTTTTGGCTGAAATTAGAATTCTGCAAGGCAGGGTGACAAGGGGTAAACGCTGAAAGGTCATATCATTAATTAAGAGCCATTTATGACTGTCTTGATATGCACATAGAATATGGGGCACATTAATAATCTAACAATTATTATTTTATTAAATCAAAATAATTCTGGATGCTTAATATTGAGGAGGTAGTCTTGGACCCGCCGAAAGATATCGATCATATAAGATGTACCAAAGATCACTCCATTCTTTTATAGAGCAAAATATACATAAATACCCTATCTATTCACTATTTAAAATTTATTTACATTGGATTATGGAGATGAGTTCTTGTGATCATTCATACAATTAATGGCCTTGACACAAAGCCATCTTTTATATCTTTTCGCGCTTTTATAGCTTTTGAAATATGTTGATTTTTAATTCCGTATACGTTATTTAAGATTTATAGGCCTTACATGGATTGGTCGTAGAAAATAGTAGATAGTCTTAGATATTATATCTCACAAATTTGTAATTATAAACGAAAAATCAACAAAGATCCTTTTGCACGAAGATCTCAATAATCACATAAATATATTGTATGAAAAGTTGATTTTATGCAATTCATTTTTTAACGGAAAAGCCAAAAGAATATGCTGTTTGTGTAATATATAATAAAATAGGCAAACTACTGCTCTAGAAGTTGCTTTATGTTACGAATAGATACACACACTAATGTATGAGATGGATATGGAGAGATTAAACGATTCTTCCTCTGTTTCCGACCAACTCGATTGGAGTTTATGGAAGCTCATTTTTCCTAGCATTCCCATGGAAATTTCATGTCAAAAAATCAATGGATAGAATTGAGAACTTATTGAGTGATATGCTATAAGTAGCTTAAAATAGATGTTTTATGCGAGTTATAGAAATTAAAAAAATATATATACATTATGATCAATTATGAAATTGAATATGTTTTTGCCCAATTTTAAGAAATTAAGTTGATCTAAAAATGGTATGCAATAAAGGCTTCGTATGAGTTTATGGGTATTTTTAATATAAAAATGACAGTGGAGCTATGGATGATTGCTATTGCTATGCTCTATGGTGCATTGGGAGAAATGTGTCCACATAACCACATTTAACAGTTTGGTTTATCGGTCAAATTGATGTAATCAAATTTAACGCAGGAGCATATCGTTTATTTATTACAAAAAGAGACCATCCAAACAATATTCATCGATGTGTACTAATCTCGATTCGCATGCTATCGGATTGTCCTACATTCAAACAATGCTACTAAAAAGTCACACCACATTTGATACAAAATTGCTATTGTTTCCGAAATCCCGACTCGTTCGGCGAATGTATTAATTGTACCAAGGTTTTCCACGCGGAGTGGTTGTCCGTTTCATCCACTAATTTGCTCACAAAACTGAGTGTATTGTCGGCACAGTTTCATTTGAATCAACAAAATTGTGTTACAAGGCAATTTTTCGAATTCGTTTGTCTAGCGGCCGGATATGAACACGCGTGCTGCTGTTTATGACCGGTTATTGCGAAAACCGTACCGAAAAAATGCATCAATCTCATTGTGAGCACTGTTAAAAAGCCATCGATGGACATCTGACCCAGATCTGACGACCTTAATTGAGGTTGCATATTGAATGCAAAGAAATGCATTTTAACCGTTGGAGCCATTTTGCAACCGAGGCAAAAGAATTCGAAGAAAATTCTCATCAAAAGCAGCACCCAGAAAGATTTGACCATAAGATTGATGATCTGAGAATAATTAAGAACTTCTTTAATTTTTTTGCTAGGGAAGCTCAATGGAATATTCTATTTGAAATTTAAAATAGATGTATTGCATAAAAATAAAAAAAAATCAGAGTCAAAATTTATTTAATGTTCTCAAAATAATTTATGTCAAAGGGAAAAACTTTTTGGACAGGGTGTCAAAAAAGTTGATTATTTATTTATAATTCATCTTACAATTGAATCTCAGTTTTGATCCACACAATGTTGATAAATATCTCATATTTGATAAATTTGAAATTGGTAATAAACACTAAAACTAATTAAAGTTGCGATAACAACAAATATAGATCATTTGAACTCCCCAGGGATTATCGAGGGAACAAGTTTCAAATCGTATTTAAAATCAAAATCGTGATTGTTGCTGTATAAATTAATTTAATCCAATGCCTGAGGTCTCGTAGTTCAATTTCCAGAATGTTAGCCTAGGTTAAGTCTTAAATCTAGATATCAAGTTTCCATCTGTTTGGTCTGTAAATTGACATGTAAATTACATCGAAGTCACCACAGGTCGGCTCATAGCTCTTCAAACATCCAATTATCAATATTTAATTTTATTTCATTAATAACCCGTCATTAAATGACATTTAAGGATTTGTGAGACTTAGTAAGTTGTTGATGTCTAATTATGATTTTAATTGCAACAATTAAAATTTAACAAGCAGCAACACGATGAAAATTTTACATTACAATGCAAATTCAAAGTTGAAGCGCGACAAACGCAAGCTGTACGATACGTGCTAAAAGTGCCGTATGAATGATGGAGGAAGTTGTGAAGTTCAGCTACTTACATGAATCTATTTGACATTGGTATATATTTGGAGCAGTTGACAAATCTATAAGAGTGTTGTGATGCATGTTGACTAATTTGGGCGCCATGGCACGCAGGTGTACTTGACACGTTTGTGGTGCCATGCCTGAGTGGCACGTCATTTAGACGTACGACAAATAGTATTCAAACGATAGTTATGCACATTACATATGCATATCAATCAAATTGTATATCATCCTAAATATTGGGATGGATCCAATTTAATTTTTTGCTGAAAATTCTCACAATCCTAACTATGAAGCTATAAATTATTGTCACTGTTGGTTGAATTTTTCACTATTTTCACCAACATTTTTTACGTTATTTTTAAAAATGTCTACTATATTTTATTCATATGGAATTTATACATCAGATATTGAAATTTCGACAAATAAAGGTCACGAAAAATTATTTTGAAGAGGTGGTCGACATGTGTACAACTGCAGCCAGTTTTATGATTAATAAAGGAACCTGAAAGTATTCAAAATTGTAGTAAAGTTGTTCAAATTTAGTAATAACAATAATCATCCCATCGTTTTGGCGGTCTTTTGATATATTTTTTTAAAAAGTAGCACACAATGCCAAATGTGAACTTTCTTAGTTTTGGGTCTGGAAATTTTACTCTTAATAAATAAATCTGTTCCACAAAAAAATATCTTAAAAAATGATTCCATCACTAAAGACATAAAGCTAGCTCAAACATAAGGTTTCACAATATGCGAATATTCTTGAGTCCCTCTAATATATTGCTTATTATATTGATGTATTTTCAAACATATTCTTCAATTCTTTATCCAAAATATTATGATGAAGAGATATTCAGAAGTGATCATCTGTTGGAAATAAGTTCAGGATAAGACTTAAATTAAATGGATGAGGTAAATGTTTGCATTCATGTTCCAAAATAAATTTTTCCTTCATTTAAGCAAAATGTGAGTTATATTTGGTCCATTATATCCAGATATGATCTAATTCCTTGAAGTTTTTTATTCAATTCAAAAGGCTTGACCGGACTCTAAATCCATGACATTTATCTTTTTGGAATCAACCTCTTTAATCTTACCAATGACACTTCATTCATCATTAATGATTATTAACTATTCCCAAGTTGATTAGTGACATTCATATTTGATAGTATATAAGAGCTAAATGTACTAAACCTCTGAGCTAAATCTGAAAGAACCATTTTTAAAATTTGAGAATCAATATTTTACCGCAGATAATCCAAGAGCGTCCTTCCTGTAGGATTGGCAGATTCATTATTTCACCACTAAGATGTACTTTTCCAATTTAAGTCAAAAATAATAAAGCATTGGGATTATTACTCAAATACAAATGTGGAAATGTGATAAAGCTAATAACTTATGCATCATTCTTATAAATCTTCAATATATGTTATTATGCCCTTTTTTGTAAATTTGATTATAATTTATTTATAAAAATGTTTTTGTATATTGTTAAGATCAAATTGATAAGAATATTAATATGATAATTATTATTTAGAAGTCAAAATGATATCAAAGAGCCATCGATTACATCGGTTTTCATTTTAGTTTTAGTCTCAACATTATTTGTTAATATTTTTTCTAAAATATTGATAATTTGCTTTGTTGAAATGCATAATTAATTATGCAGCTTTTTATAAGACTAGTCTTGAAATTAAAATATGTGCTATTTTTGAAGAAATTTCACCTTAATGTAATCGATGAATGCATATTTTTTCTATGAAAAGCAAATCTGTAGCTTATTTAAAATTTTAAAATAAAATACGATTACCTTCATAAAAGTCTTAAATTGCAATATTAAAAAAATAAAATTTCTTTGGAAAAAATGATGAAATTGATTTTTACTTTAACGAAAAGGATTAATTAGTATCTTTCATCATGATTTTATTTTTGGAAATAATTATATGCTTGATTACTTTTAAGTAATTGAATACTCCCAAATGGCACTCCAGTCTGACTATGTACCTGTAAATAGTCCAGTCATATACGCTTTTCATTTCAGTTCATTGGAGTAAATGTCGACATTTCAGTTCAGTGTTTCGGAAAATTGAAATATAAGCCTGACATATGAGGTTGGCAAATGTCGCCATCACCACGGTCACCTCACCTAAGATCCACCCATAAACTAGTTCATTACTCGAGACCGACGATTTTATTAAATATAGTTGGGATTGCAAAACAATATCACGCTCGAATAATACATTTCACCTTCAAGCAAATTACGCCCAATATTAAGCATATAGGGCGTCGAAGCGCCCAAAGGGTAATCAAGAGGGAGAGAAAAATGAGGCAATATGTCAAAAAAATTACTATAACTGTCAGGGATGGGGCGCGAGAGAGTGTTTGTTACCCTTTGGCACAAAATGGTGACATAATCTTGACATATATTAGATAAGAGACGTAGCCATTGCTGCTGATTACGGCCCGTAAAGGTATAATTACAAGGGACACCCTGGATGAAATTTTGATTAATTACACGACAAGTCGTAATAAATCACTTTTGTGTGCGTGTGCTCAATGACGAAACAGTAAAAGCCATCATAATGGAGAAGTGATAAGGGTGAGACGTGCCCTAGTACATTGATGAAATTATCATAAGATTCAAACGTCTGGGTCGTGTTGTCATCATAAATTTAAAAAAATCACATCAACTTCCATCAAAGAGTATAAGGATCATGCGTAGGGTTGCCAACTGTTTTTGATATAAATCTAGATTAAGTATATGCTGAAATGCTTATCATTTATAACAACATTAACTAGTGATTGCATGTCATATTGGATGCTTTCTTAAAAATAATTTACATCAATCTGATTTGTTTGAATCTGAGAATTGAACTACATGATTGCTATTTAAAAGCGACTTTTAAGGCATAAATAAAAATATTTTTTTATATAATTAAGCATAATTCAAATTAAATACATTTTATGGAGCGAATATCGAAATGAAACTCGGACAGCTAGTAGCAGTCAACTCATTAAAACAACAAGGTATTACATCAAGATATAAAAGGTATTAGTAACTAGGGATTCAATCTAATTGATTCGCATTTGAACCGATAAAAACAGGCACAGTTAATCGATTTTTTTCACAAATATGTTGAAAAAACTAACTCTATTGAATGCACACATAGTGTATTTTAGTAATTTGGTACGTTTGAAAACACATAAGGTCGAAATCAAGTGGAATGTTGTCTACATTGGCTAAAAATCTTACTTTTTTTCCAAATTGCATTCTAATTTCGCATTAATTAAAAATGCATTATTTTCATGTAGGTCAAGGGGAAGATATGTGATTATTTAGTGGTAAAATTTAAAATATTGAAATAAAAGTTGGTCATCTTAACTGATAACCCAGATTTAACCACAACATTTAATTCCAAAATAACAAAATTGAAAGTCTCAATGACACGAAGTCTTCTATGCAAATTCAATATTTTAGCTCCACATCTATCGATGCTTCTATTTTGAAAACAAGCGATTGTTTACCATAAACCGATTGAAAAAAAATATGCACAATAGAAATTCCGAAATATATTTGTCACTGTTTCGTTTAAATTCTTAGAAAAATTGTAATCTGGATTTAAACCCTTAGGGATCTTATACAAGAATTTCTATTCTGGGATAGTTAGGGTCAATCCGGGACTTTTGGGAACTCAAGTCACGATTATCCAATTATGATGACGTACGAGATTCATGAACGAAATGTCTTTATACAACCATTATGAATCAAATTTAATTTATTAATAGAATACCCAAAGGATAATCGAGTATGGCGAATTGACGTCAGTTGTATGAACAAAATAATGTAAATATCCATGAAATGAATCTATTATGTTATCGAAATAGTACGTATTTCCATCATAAATCGCACACGTTTGCCAAAATCATCATTTGGCAAATATTAGCTTGTATGCATCATAAAAGTACATTTTTCAAGCATATGATGCCATTCATGTAATATTCTTAATCTCCAGCTTGTTTTGGTAGCAAATGTCGCCTTTGTTGGAACGAACTTCTGCACGACCATTAACATTTACATATGCACGTAAGCAGCAATTTATATGCTTAATTAACGTCCTCATCTTGTTGTTCGCAGGTTATGGACACATAGCCCCAAAGACCCACATGGGAAAGGTGGTAACAATATTCTATGCCATCTTGGGAATACCATTGATGTTGCTCTGTCTCTCGAATATTGGCGATGTGATGGCCACGTCCTTTAGGTAAGCTTTATTTAAAATTATCGTAGTACTAAAAGCATGATAGTTTTAGCATAAGGAATAGATTTAAATAAAAATACACTACTTTTATAAAATATTATTTCCAAACTAAATAAAACATGTTCACTGATAAAAAGGATAAATATGAGCGTTGGTAAGGATATGAATAATACATTTTTGAAATCATATGTGCATATATATATATAAATATATAAATTATTTTGCACCGTCTAATTATTATTTATTCAAAGTTCTAGGCACTCCATTGAAAATAAGACATTTTGAAATGTAAATGAAATTCACCTAAATAACTATTTTTCGTCATAGTCAGCATCTTTTTATAAAAGAGAGATTAAAAATTTGCCTGAAAGACGGCAAAGAGTTGTAAATAACAATAGAAATTATATATTTGATTGAATAATTAAAATAAAATCGTTACAATTTTTTCCGTTTTAATTCGAAATAATTGATTACTTATGGGTCCCCCTAATAAATACTTAAATTTTGTAAAACTATAAATGTACATCATTTTAATATTAATTGCATTATTTAAAATTCAAATATTTGGGAGCTATGAAGTTTAAATTGCAGTGAAGGTATTGTATAAATTCTGATATAACAATTTTAGTATACATATATGCAATATGTAAATTTTATATTGAGCAGCTTTTGTAAAAACTTTTCCGAATATATTAATTTTTAGCACAGCTCTATATATTTTTTAAAGAATTGTTTATTTCAAAAATATTTTCGGCGCTTTGGGCAGCGAACGAAATTTTGCACAATTGTATCCATGCATTATTAAGCCAATTCATTCAGCAAAAAATCGATATTTTTTAACAATCCCCCGTAGTTGTGAACTTGTTTTAATGCGCCCAAAGAGCGGATGAACCATTAGTTCGAAAACCGGGATGAAAAATAATGCCAGAGGTCACATCGATCGGGGAGACAAGAAAAACTATGGAAGCGGAGGCATTAGCGCTAAAAAACTGAGGAACCTTGATATAGTAGCATTAATCACTTCCCGGAAAGAAATAGATTTTCCGGGAACGGAACGAAGAATTCTGGATGAAATGGATACTTTATTCGATGAAGATTGATTTAAAAATGTGATAAAGTGGGAATGATTCGATGATGGATTATTTTTTTTAGATTTCTCTATTGGCGGGTGTGTTGCTATGTTTGTACGAGAAAACCGAAAAAGAAGCGCCATCGATCCGTCAGAGGTACTTCAAGACAACAGAGGTGAGATTAATTTCAGCTTTTGAGATTTATTTTCAAAGTGTGCGACAATATTTTGATATTGTTACAGTGTCATGTGAGAAATTTTCATTTTTCCGAACAAACGCATATCTGCTGTCTTTGAAAGCGCACATTCTCTCAAAGAAAGCACCGTTGAAAGCTTGATGCACTCACTAGATTTTCCGATAGACATATGAGAAAATATACGTGTACCAAAAAAGGTACACCCTCCAACCCTTACACAGCCGAAATAGATTTTATCCTCATTATTGGAATAGATATTTGCAGTACGCTTCATATTTATTATGAGCTTTTTGTCTTCTGGTAGTGTTTTTGTGGGAATGCTCAAAAATTCATTCATAATTAAAATCATTAAGTAAGAACTCAATAGTATTAGTTTTGTGTTTAAAACGATTAATTGATTGATTTAAAAAAATTAAAATCCAAGAATAATTATCATTGGATTTAAGATTTACTTAATATATTCCATAGATTCACAATGAAACCTTGTTAATAAATTAAATTCGCAATGTTTGAATATTAAAATGACTGTCGATTTAGAAGTAATTCTTAATTTAAGTGGGAAAATTCAATTTCAATTGGAGATATATAAATTTTGAAATGCATTTAAGATTTACAATCCTTATAAATAATGGATTTGTTTTGGGCGGACCTAATATTAATTAATTTGAAAGTATGGATGCTGAAAAAATTAGATTGTATTGATTTACGTTCGGCTTTAAAGACAATATTTTAATCAATAAGAGAGTCGGAAAATATAAATTTATCGACATGTGAATGGAGTCGAATCTATGATAATATATCAGTATTTAGGAATAGGATATCGGAGGGTTGAAATAAGGTCTCTGACAAAGGTAGAGCCCAATCTTTTCTCAGCTTTATCGCCGAAACTTACTCTGACAAGAAAAAGAAAGGTAGGATCTAATCACAAGCAACAAGACTTGAAAATTTATAGTTCAGTTCCGCAACTGCAAAATATATTTAAGTGCACGTGAAACTGCACGGAGGGTACGAAAAGAACGTGATGCATCTCGCGTTGACTTCCGATAATCCCCAGTAGGGAGCGAGCGAAGAATTTCCAAAGATCGTTCAAGGAAAATGGGAACACTTCTTTTAAAAAGACGCTGTATAAAGTTTTTGCTTTGAAAGGGGTTGGTTTAGGGTTGGACGTAACTCAGGCCAATTTACCTCAATACACAGATAAAAATATATCTCACATCATTTACCATTAAGGCATAAATGCAGTTACTTTCAACAATTTATTCTATTAAAATGTGTATTTAAATTATATTTTAGTGTTCGATCAGGTACAAGGACAAGAAGTGCTTCATTGAAGAAACCTGTTCGATATTCACAAAAGTCGGCCGATAGTGGATTTGCATTTACCGATAGTTTACCTTCACATTCATATTCGGATACAGATTTAAGGTGATTTTCTAATGAACTAAAATATATATTGTTAGGTGTTAAATATATTAAATCCGTGTTATTTGTGTGAAATTCTTTAGATACCACGACGATGCGGGGCGTTCGCCGAGAATGAGGCTCTTGAGAGTTTCCCAAATGTCCAGATTTAGTGACAGTATGACGAATCCATACTCTGGCTCGGGCAGAGGTCGTGGACATGGACAATTTAATCAAAATTTATCTCCAGCTCAAATCCCGGTGCGCGGTTTGAGTCACGGTCGAACGGGAACACTTAGATCGCAGAGATCGTACAGTCAGGCACCCACGAGAGTTGCGAGTAATGCAAATGGAATTTCATCTCAAATTTCTAGTATGAAATTTTCACTCTTAATAAAATTTGCATTTAAATTTAATATTTTTATTATTTAAAGCAACCCCTTCGCCTAGAAGCTCTGCAACAGACAAGCGACAAAAGAGGAGCTCTTCTGAAGCGCGTGCTTTCAATGCGAGTGACGTTGATGAGCGTACTGCTGCTCGATCTTCCATAGTCTTTAACAAATATGCAATTGATGATGATTTTATGGAACCAAGAGGTGAAGTTTATATATTTTATAAAATATCTCAACTTGATTATTAATATTTTTATTAAAAAAAACCATATCCCTCAGGATTCAAAGAGCAGAATAAAAAATACATTTAACTACCTATGGAATGAATTCTGTTGAATATATGTATTTTTAAACAGATATAACAAGTTCAAAACAGTAGTTATCTGAAAAAAATGTTTTCTTTGCTCTTAAAAAAATTATTTATAATTTGCTTAAATATTAATCGTTAATATTCGCCAAACAAGGGAAAAAATGAAGTGTTTTAAACTTAATCCTGTAGTAAACAAACTAAATTTACCTTTAAGCCATGCCACCAATAATCAGAAAGGTTTGATATCTTATTAATAATACAATACAAACAATCAGCTAAATCAATCATACAGGTAAGAATATTTAAGTATAAGCTTATTTTACATTGATCGATTGATTTAGGATATTAGTCGTACTGAATTACGAATGTTATTAAAATAAATTGCGACGATTAAGACGATCAATAAATCAGTCAAAATGCTCAGTTAACACTTTAAACACTATCTGAAATATTCCTTTTTAGAAGGTCCCTTTTTCATAACTATTCTATTTTTTTATACCATCAATCGATTTTCGCGTACATATTCATCATTTATCAAATTCATCTTGGATTTTGCCACATAAGATAGTGTATACAATCTGTCTAAATTAAAACAAGCAAAAAAGTGGAACGATTTGTAGTTGCAAATGAGCATAAAAACTATGCAGAACTTCATTTCAAATTCTAACAAATGTAAAAGGATTGCTATTGATATTATGCATATTTTTAGAAAAAGTAGAGAAAAAGTACTTAATATGGGGGGGGCTATAGACAAAAAAAATTCAAAGGGACATTGGATCGAAAAAGGTTGAATAACAATGCACCAGATGAACATAAGAAGGATGTTTAATATTTTTATTCCTTTTTCGTTTTCATTATCGATATAAATGCATATATTTTCAAAAAATATATAAATATGACGTACGAAATTGCATTAATATTATGTTAATTATTTTTGCATGTCTTTTGAATTATCATCAATGTTCAGTATTACTGGATTGTTGTTGATATTTCGTCTTTGAGGTTGCTATAAATTTAGTTATGCAATCAAGACAACTATGAAACTAGAGCATTCAGCTTTAAAATAAACTCAAGCCAGTTGAAGTTTATAGTTGTCTATCAAATTTATTTCCTTAAATACTGACAGACAATCCGCAGAACAAATTTGTGCAATTCAAATAATTGCGCTCTTATTTTAAGCGCTGTAAAAAAACTTTCTTATATTCCACAGGTAGAAGTATACAGCACCCACTGGATAATCTGGATTATGACGATGAATTGCCACCCCCAAGAAGCAAATCGTTACCAAGACAGCCGAGAAAAGATTTTTTCCACGAGGACGATCCGAGAGCTATCCCCAGGAGAGAGCGAAGTCCCCGATTCGGCAGAGACTATCGAAGCAATAGGGATTATTATGATGACAGAGATTACAGGAGCAAGCGGGATGTTTTTACCGTAAGAGATTTCATGGAGGGTGACATTCCGAGAAGCGAGAGAAGCCCGAGATTCGACAGAGATGTAAATTTGCAGAGCGAAAATAGATCTCGATACGATCTGGAAATGGACGATATTCCCAACCAGCGCTACAGGACCGTACGTACATACTATTTCTTGAAATTCCCTAATGATTCATTGTCGTTGGATTAATATTTTTTTGATTGAAGAGGCATTCACCAGAACCCACTCGAGATCTTAAAGACGAAAGAATGACATCCCTAGACCGAAGAAATCGTGCCAATTATGAGCGAACCAGTGATGACGAATATGATATAAACCCTTATTATGATGAAGATCCGGATAATTTCGCCAATGAGACAGAGCTAGCGGCGCAGAGGGCTGCAAGGCAAAGAAAGAGGGATCGTCTGAATGGTATTCTTTAAATTTAAACCATTTATTCATAATGGAAATATTTTAAAATACGATTAAATCTTATATTTAGCACCGTCAGCACGTATAATGTCTCCCATGGGTGTGGCAGTTCATCGCCAAGCAAGATACATGGAAGACTTTGATGTTGAATATGCTTATGACGATGGATCTTACCAAACTTCAAAGAGCCAAGTAATATAACACAATAAATACATTTTTATTATGATCGATTTTATTGGAGAGCATCATTTAGTAAACGCATATTTTAACAATAATTGTTAATGGTTTAAATCTATCGAACATCGTGAAAACTAAGCCGCAATATTAATTGAAAAGTTAAAGATAATCCCCAAGACTTTCACGCTTTGGAGGTACAAACTCCATCAGGCTTGGAGTTATGGTGAGACTTATCAAAGAAGCCGTAATAACCTATTATTTATTTTGAAAAATAAACTGAATCTGTATTCCACTTATAAAATCTTATCCATATGAAACATAACAAAGTTAAAATCAAGTAGATTTATAAGATACAACGAAGAAGATATTTTATTACATGCATTTGATTTGTAACAAGAAAAAACAACTTTTCAAAAAAATGAGAGCAAGTGCATTCCGTTCTGAGACATTGTATGCATGATTTTTTAAAAAAATTATTGATAAATTCCGATGATTTTAATGATTGTAAATGTAAATGTCAAAAGATGGATTGATAAACTTTTTGTTAATCAATCAATATGCAAATATTTTGTAAAATTCAAATAAATTACCAACAACGGCAGATTTAGATTTCTATTCAATTTTTTTAGATTTGCTTTGAAAGTAAAGTATTTTTTAAGATTATGTGGGAGACAGTGACAATATTTGTATAATTATTTTAACAAATTCTCCTCATTTTATTTTGATATTGTAAGTAAATAAAAAGGCAGTCTACCACGATGATATTTTTGCTGAAATTTATAACAATTTTTGAGACTTGTAAATAAATATTATATAAATGTTTTATACACACAAGACATAAAATATGTAC
This sequence comes from Stenopsyche tienmushanensis, assembly GCA_008973525.1. NCBI lineage: Eukaryota > Metazoa > Arthropoda > Insecta > Trichoptera > Stenopsychidae > Stenopsyche > Stenopsyche tienmushanensis. The sequence goes on from WACJ01000135.1 coordinate 873,777, forward strand.
TTAATATTGCAATGCTTTGAAAATTTCAATCAAGTTTCTGCGCTATAACTTTGGCCAAGTCTGCCGAAACCTTACCTATCTTATATCGAAAGTAGACGACGTTTATTTAACAATAATTAATGTAAACTATTTGTAAACAAAAAACCAGCTTTGTATGTTTTGATATAATGCTAGTATACACAATTGTTCAGGTTTCTAAAATTGTTATTAATATCCGCAACGTTGAAAACATGGAAGATTGTTATTTTTTTGATTAACTGAAAAAATAATCGGTTTTTTTGTAATGGGTGCAAATTTTGGTCGCTGTCTCCTGTTAAAATATATAATTTGATATGTGTGTTTTTCTTATTTTTAGATTAAACCGGTCCCTATATGGCTGTGTGTCTTTCTCGTAATATCATACATCATAGCGGGAGCATTTTTATTTTCCAAATGGGAGAATTGGTCGTTCTTGGACTCTGCTTACTTTTGCTTCATAACTCTAACGACAATAGGGTTCGGCGATTTCGTACCTGCCCAAGGGGTGAAAGCAAACTCAGAAATATCGATAGCTTTGTGCTCTCTCTATCTTCTGTTTGGAATATCGCTTTTGGCCATGTCGTTCAATCTGGTGCAGGAGGAGGTTATTGCCAATGTGAGATCAGTCGCCAAGAGGCTGGGTATCATCAAGCCGGAGCTCGGGGAGGAAAGCGACGATGAGTAATAATTTGTGAACAAATATACAATAATTTTAATATGAATTCGTTTTATTAAGCCTGAAAATTTTAATATTCTTCCTGCGAAATCAAGAGAAATTTAAACGTATTAAGCGTTACATCGTGTAAGTAATGTAAACAAAGGTTCATTCGGCAAATTGCGGGCGGGGGTTGAAAGACAGTAAATGACGGCAGGTCGGCGACGTTTCGCCTGCCATTTGACCCCATTTTCTCAGCCACGTTGTCTCTACATGTGGAATATTTCCGAGCCAACGTTAATTTGGTCCCTTGAATTATTAATTTACATCGACTTCCGGGTACGTGAGCCGCGTCCGGAAGATGTGGTGCAGCCATTGTTGCAGTAGTAAACCATTTCCTTCAATTTTACACTAGTTCAGTATTATTTCCTGGAATAAAAAGAGTCAAATGCTTCAACAAGAGCGTATTGATACCTTGGGAAAATACACAACGTACTGTTACATGCATTCATTATTGCATGTTCGTTGCAATACACTTCCGTTTGCATTTATTTTTATGCAAGAGTCGATGCATTTAAAATAACAATGCAATCACATGTCGTATAGATATGCATCATAAACCGTTATATAAACAGACCACTGCTCTTATATAATGCATAAAAATAATTATAAATTTTAATGCACATCAGAGTATTTTCCAATATGAATTAAACTTATTGTCATGTCATGCATCCATCAACACAACCGTACGGCGAATTTGCGAATGGGGGGTGGATCCATATATTATGTATTATATTAAAAGCTTTCGACTATATTTTATTATTATATAATTGAATGATTTGGAAATAGAAATAGACAATAACATAATAAGAGTTTCTGCAATAATTTGTATTAAAATTAATTGAAAGAAAAATGTCTTATTTTGAGTAATATTCAATATACAGCTATAATATTGCAGAGACTCTGCTGTTATAAGACTCCTCAATAACTTATTGAGTCACCAACAATCAACATAATTTGGACGAATGACTAATCTATATATAGTATAAAAAAAAATCAGCAAAATTGAAATTGAATGAATAAATGATATTTTTTAATTCAAACAATTATGTATGAGCAAATGACGAACTTCGTAATCGATAGCAATCTAAATGAAGATTCCAAGACCAAGTGGAAGATGCTATCCAAACAAATTGACAATAGATATAGGTGAACATATTTACGCGCTAATTAAATATATCGCGCAAAATGATTCTCTACATAAAATATGACTGAATGAATGATTTTTTTAAATTAAATAATATTAATATATTTACAACAAAAAGCAAGATATTTGCCTCAAAATTTAGACTTTTATTGTTATTAAATCTGCATATTCAACAAGGATTGCAACTACTCCTTACAAATTAGTCGCAACGTACGTAAGGCAGTCTTTGATTGCATTATGAGAACGTGTTTCATCTTGAAGTATCTTATATCAGTATTTTATCTCTTTGTGTCTCTGCAAAACAATTAGCATATTGTGCACATATAGTGTAGCGTTCTAAATACATACATTTGCAATATTAAAATTTGTAATATTGCAAATTTATCACATAGCACATGACTTGTAAATCAAGATCGCTAAACAACTATGGTAATCCCCATATAGACTTAATGGAATATTTGAGGTTTACGAAAATTGGTGACAAACTGACTAATGCATAAGTCAAGTGACGATAAATTTCGATAGGTTCGAAATTTAATGTTAAATTGTGTTTTATTTACATTTTTTAATATTTTTCCAAAAATGCGCACGAACTTTTGGACTGACCTGATAGAACCATAATAAAATCTTTTAAATGTAGAGCGTTTTGGCAGAAACCTACTCAAATACAGTTCATCGTTTTAAAAATGGAAAAGGTTATATTTAAATTTAAAAAAAATTATACGCGTAAAAATTTATTTTTAAATTTTCTTAAGCAATCAGAAAATTTCTTGAGAAATGTGAATTTTCGATTTTGCACATTTTTCAAAAAATTCTTAAAATTTCTCAAACTAATCATGTCGCCTAAAGCCTGGCTCAATACTCTGCATTTTTTCCGTTGTTGCATTTTATATAAATAAAAACGAATAATGTTTGCAATAAAGAAAATTCTCAACAGCGACAAGAAAATACAGTGTCATATTTTTGGGCATTCTTTTATGAAGAACGGAATGAAACTGTAAACACACGACCCTCACTTTATATGGGTCTACGTGCTCAAAAAACGACACAAAATTTACATAAAATGAAGAAGATACAACCGGACCTGGTTATGTATGAGTTTTTCTTGTTTTAGTATCGAGTTGGATTAAATTTTTAGGATTTGCATCAAATGAACTCAAAATAAAAATAGTTTTAATAACGTCGAAAAACACAGTTATTGTTTCGCTTTAAAACTTATAATTCCAGTTAAGTTAAAAGAGACGTTTAATCTTCTATTGATTATTAAAAAATATATTAAAAAAAACATTTTTAACACAACAATATAAAAATTTATATCCTCAAGATTTGAATAATGTATTTTTAAAACAAAATACATAACAAGAAGATTTCTAATTATAACGTCATTTTGAAATATTTTAAGGGGGAAATAGCTTTAGACGCTGGGAAATGAGTCGTTTTTCTTGATTTTTCTAATGGTGATATAATAAATGTATCATTTAAAATTTTTGACATTATTTTACTACAACCTTAAAGTGCTAATTTATTTTATTTTTTTTAAAAACAAAAAATAAAATGGCGGATTTATAAGGTATTCCATTAGGCGTCTTTTCTTGTGATATCAAACGGGTGGCCACTTGTTGAAAGTTTATTGTTGAACAGAAATCGAAAATGGAAATATTTTTTGATTTTTAATATGTGTCAACTAGGTTTATTAAATTCAAAATTTAGTAGGCTTTTTAGTTAAACTTCCATACTTTTTTATTTTCTTGATAATATTTACCCCAAAAAAATGCGAAAAAACTATAAATTTTAGTGATTTACTGATCAACCAATGATTCCAAGTGCATATAATAGATCTTCAGCTTTCTCAAAGAGTAAATTATCTTCGACTAACTATTGTTTTCGGGCTGTACGAGCTGCTTTTGTCTCAGAAAGACTCTTACGGTTCTAGTTCGCTACCCGCGCTTCATCGGTATTTTCTGCAAAGACTTTACAGTAGGTGCCAATAATTATTTTTAATGTATTCATCATCTCCATAATGAAGCTATAGCCGTTATTAAATATCCTAGCAGCAATGTATGTTAATATTTCAATGATTTTTATACCAGAATGCAGGTGCTTTGGAGCCAGTCTTCAAACCGTCGAATTAAAACATTCATTAGCATTTTGGGTATGGCCACCCAAGCATCTTTGAAGTATTTCATCCCTGGACAAATCTTAATAAATTGGTAAGAGATGATGTTTTATCTCTTGACCTAGAAATGGAGTCAGATCTTCAAGCTTTGGATATTTTTTTATAGTAATGGTTTTCTGCCATTTGCTCCAGCTTTTGACTCCAGTCTGGTTCTCATGATAATGTATTGTTTTTAAATTCCTCGAACTTCTGTACCTTTCGTTCCTTTATTAAGATATTTTGACATTTTTGATAACGTAATGAAGGTGTTTATTAAAGTTGAATGTTAGATACGACGATAATATTATGATAACTAGTTTCTTCATATCTAAAATAATGGCTATTCATATTACTTAAATTTTAAGTTATAAAATTATAAAATACGCTTTCATATTTTAGTCATTTCGCAAATAAATTTAAATTGCTTATGCATGTATTTATAGTGATGTAAGTCATTATCGAAAATCGAGGTACTTCTCGGTGTAGGTGCATCCTTCAAGTTTCCATATCCTAATTTAATCTTTCGGAACCAGCTTTGATATGTATTGGATGTTAATACTTCCCAGTAAAGATCATTAATCATATTGGGTGCTTTAGGTAACACTTTGCTGAGGTTAATAAACAAAAACATAGAATTCCTAATATGAATTTCGTTGTCGTAGAGAATAAATATGTAAGCTCTAGTTATAAAATAAAATTGATTGCTACATTTGGTTACTAAAAAACACACCTGTGTGGATGGTCATTAGAAGCATCGATGATGATCTCGGCACGGTTCTGTTTAAATAGGAAGGCTCAAAATATGGAAAGGGAAGACAATTAAAAGACGAAATTATCTAGTATTTCTTTTACTTAAAAGATTCAACCAATCTTCCGACCAAATTCATAGGGTTAAAAACAAATTGGCGGAATATTTTGATCCTACGCAACAAATGACAATAAAAAATTGAATTTGCAATTAAAATTCCTTAATATTTTGTGCTAAAATTAGTATTGAAATCCATATAAAATTGTATATATTTAATAAACAAATATTTTTTGTTATGGATGATTGTTAATAAATTTATTATGTAAGTTCAAAAAGCGTCCTGTTCATATTTTTATGTATTTACAAACGCAAAAGAACGTACGGAATTTCAGGCTTGTTTTTTTAAAAATATAGTAAAAATGCGAATTATAATATTTCGGTAAAAATACAAAGCGCTGAATTCATACAATTTTTTTTGGAAATTCCACGTTTAACCCACAGAACGAAGGAAAAAAGCATAAAGCTGTTGTGTATCTCTGAAATATACACGTGTATGTATTTAATAACACACATAATACACAACCCCAACCTTCACGTTCTATTATAATGACATTTTTTATAGGGGTTCTCAAAGTGTTTCGGCCACATTTGTAAGAATTAATCTTTCGTGTTTGTATAAGATCGTATGTGGCATTCATGCGCTGTGTTTCTAAATCATTTGATGCATTCACGAGTTTTATCTTCAATTGGTTTTGTCGACTTTTATGAAAACTAATGCGAGCAATAAAGCTGAAGTGGTAATGCGAGAGATGACATATTCATGTAGACGGTAATTGCTCGGACAAGCTTCGCAGAGGAGAGTTTAACCAGATCATGGACCAAAATAGAATTTGTCCTGCACGTGTTAATACACGATAAATTACACAAGTCAACAGGATTTCATATTTCTGGATGATGTTGATTAATAAATAATATAATGCTCTTTGATCGCCGAAAACAACTTTGATGCACAGGTAATTCATTTTCAAGTTTCATATGCGAGTCAAAGTGAAATATGTTGAGAATATCAAAAGGATTTTTGTAGAATTAAAAATATATATTTGGGGCAAATTAAAAAATATAAAATAAATCCACGTGTATGTTTTGCCTCACATTTGAACATTAAAGATATAAAGAGCTCTTAATGTTTTCCTTCTTTGTACATATTATATGCATGTATATGAAACGTGCTTTTAGTATATGAATACAGGACGAAAACAGAAATTGTGCTTATATTTTAGAACTCAAGATTATATTAATGTTCTATTTAAAATTGCAAGAAAATTTGGCTGCCCCTTAGTTCTTAAAAAATAAAAATTAAATATTTTACAAATCAAATTATTATTTCAAATTCAATTATTATATAGAGAAAATATTGTAACTACTGAAGAAAAAATATATTGTATCTATGAAATGAATAAATACTTTTTTATTTGAATGCAACATTTTTATTAAAAAACGACATTTTCATTCGAATTATCTAATATGTAAATTCTGTTAAATTTGAAGAAAAACGAAAAACATCGCCGCTTGCAATGAAACTTGGTTTTTGGGTGTGTATCCGAGAAGATTTTTAAAATAGCACAACCATTTTTTGTATGCATAATTTTTTCTGTGAGATTTTTGACGGATGCACCATGTTGGCGCATATTGGTCTGGTAGTTGCTGAGGTAAGCACAACATAGTAACTATCGATTTGTGATGTACTCACTAAGCGTTCGGTTTTCAGTGGACTATGCCGGGAGGATGATCGACACAAACGTCATCATTTCAATTCATATCTAGATCAATTGTATTTTATGTAGTGTATATTGCAAAAATTCAAGAGTTCTAATGCCTTGGAGGTATTATCACGGAGAAGAAATTAACGAATAACTCCAAGATTCAACATAATAATCGGTGACATGGTATGAAATATATATTAGGGAAGAAATCACTATTGGCGAAAAGGAAGATTAATATTTACAAAACATTAACATTTTACAGTTCGGTTATTCAGCGCTAAGCTTTGTTTTAAACTCAGATATTGCGCGCAAAACTTCGTCCAAAGTCCGGGCGTTTTCGTAAGAAATTCATGAAACTATTTATTTTGTAAGATTGATATAATTATTAAATCAGCTAATATATTGAAACGAAATTATACTTACTGTATTGTAGACTGTATCTAAGTAGGCTTTTTAATTCTTCGCATAAATCCAATACCTCAATATCAAATTCATAATGTTCTTTTACCGCAAGAAAATTTTCTAAATGTATACACGAATTTAATAATATATACTTGATATGTTTTGAATGCTTTAAACCTTTCATCTATTGATGAAATTGCACGATCCAAAATTATCGGTCCCTCTTGGGGTTGAAAAACTATCGTTAATGGGACTTATTTATACTTGTTACTTAGCAGAAATATAATATTTGTCTGAATTTATCTAGAATTTTTGGATATAACCTTTAAAAATTCTGTAAAAAATATTTACGTATTTCGTGATAAGGAACCAAAATATTTCATGATTCCACCTTGAATTTCTTCTCTTTTTGTCTTATAAGATCACTTTGTATAAAAAAATATTCGAATTTAACAGCCAATCCTAAGTTGTCATATATCGTTTTTAATGTGAAATATTCAACTAATTTACTGCATCTGCTTTCTGATTGCTTAATTATGATAGATTTATCCAACATTAAAAAAAATGTATGATAGACTTCCCCCAACATTCCCCCATGTTTAACAGAACATTATAAAATACGTACCATGTTAAAATTCTATTACCACGTCTTCTGTTAGAAATGCACACTATACATGCTCTTCGTAGAAAGCTGTTAGTTTTATTACTATTTATTGAATTTTATGTTTTTTTTCAAACTGCCTGTAAGTAATTGAATATCCTGCTGTAGTTCTTAATCCAATTGACTTTCCTGATGACGATTGTCCAGATGTAGTCGATGGAGAAAAATACTCCGATAGTTTGGAATCCTCTTCAGAGAGCATTCAAGCTTTGACTAAATTTAATAAAAGCATCTTAAAATACCTTTTTTCCCAAATTATTATGTTTGTTATAAACGCAGTATGAGATAAACATTATACATATATTAAATAAAAATGAAATATTTTGCGCGGTGAAATATGTGTTCTTAAATTTCTGCTAAAAATAAGTATCTATAAACTGAACTTTTAAGAGGCGTCCAGAATTTGGAAAGTTTTATTCATTGTTAATAACGTATTAAAAATGTATTAAATTCCAGTATTTAGTGCTCAATTTAAATCTAAACTAAAATGTATTCCTATGCGGATAAATAATGCACAATTGACGTTACTGTCTGAGCGTCTTGATAAATCCTGCTCTCTTCCCGATTCTAGACGAAGTTTCTTGCTGAAATTAATTTGCGTGTGCATAACAGGAACGACCCTGATGATTCATCTCGATGAGCAAACTAAGCACAATCTAACCCAAGTGTAGATGTGTACAATGTATTAAAGAATTTATATCGTTTAAAATTAATATAGTACAATTTGGGATATTTTATTTTGCATAATACTGAAAGCATGATGGAATTTGCATCATTTCGATTTAATAAATGATGGATGCGTCTGAAAATATCAGAGCCGATATAAATAATGTTGAGAATACAAGCTTTCCGGAGTACGTCGAGAAGTCTTATGTGGATTTAATCATAGTGAAACATATTGGAATGCAAATCTTCGCGATTTGTGCAACATAATGGTACGATAAATTGTTTGAATAATGTATTTTATAGTGAATCGCGATATTTGAATATCGGTTATGCGACTGCAGCAATATTCATAAAGCGTTTAATACCACTGAGATTGCAAAATGCTACGATGGAAAACAGCATGAAATGCTGTTAAATAAGCTTTTCGATGTAAAGTCTTATATGAAATAATTCTTTGAAGTCACAAAAGTGCACAAAAACATTTTTTTTCAATCATATTAGTCAAATTGAGAGTTGCTGTTCCATTATTAACAAAGAGGATCTCATCTATTGAAGAATTTTGGATAGTTTGCGAAGCATTAATAATTCGGATCTTGTAAATGTGTGACTCGTTAGTTATATTAGTTCTTCGCAGAACCAGCTTCTTCATTACAGACCCTCCTAAATTAAAGCATTTGGATAGAAACGAGTTCCGCAAATTCAGCATTTATGTGACATTTTACCTGGATGTGTGATACAAACGTCGGGACTGAATTATATATTGCTCGGAGACGTCAAGTACATCCATCAAGAGAATTTTACGGAATACTTGAGCATTTCTAACGACGAAGCTAAAGCTCGGGTTTGCGGTCGACGTTGAGGAATATTAAAATTTAGCTTTGCATATATTTTTGACGATATACATCTCAATTTTCATCAAATTGAGCCTTGCGTGTATGTCGGAAATCGAATAGCTTCTAAGGACGTGTGTTGGGTTTCGTAATGGGGTTGGTGTGCTATTATTTCTGGGTGCTCTTGTACTTGTGGTAAACTGCAGGCCACGTTCAATCTACGGCGGCTGCAGATAATTCTGTTCAGATCACGGAATTTGTGGGTAACAAAGCTGCTACCAGCTGATGTTTCTTGGAAATTCTTTGATAGCATAACGCATTTTTAAGAAAAATATTTATTTCAATATAAAGCAAATTCTATAAAGCCATAAGATTATATTTAAGGAAATAAGCATGTTATAAAGATGAAAGCTATCTGAAGTCCAATGAATTTCTTAGAGAAGATCGCATATATATATATATATAAGCTATTATATAATGAGACTAGAGTTTTCTAGATTGAATGAAATCGTATAAACTATGTGACATTTTTCTATCCCTAAATTAAAATATTAACTGCCAATATAAGTGATCATTTGCTTTCCCATAAGCCAAGTTTCGTAGAACTTTGTTCGAATTAAGTACAAAAAAATAAATCTATGGAACTTTGATGATAACGGATGACAACCTACAATTTAATTTTAATAGTTGATGACCAGCTGTAGAAATATGTAAACGTAGAATGACAGTCTCGTTATTTAATAGCCATATTCTGTGTGTGTAGGATTTGCATACAGAATAATTTCTCTTAGCATCAATCTGGAATTATAATTAAATTCTTGATGACGTAAATATCGAATCTTTGTCTTACCCAATAATAGTCTAAATTTGAGCTTTATAGAGAACCCTTGAATAGTTCTCAATGACAAGTTTGGTTATAAATAATCGTGTAGACTTGAATAGCTAGAAATATCAATCAAAGATGTTTGGATATAAGGGAACCTTGATTAAATTCTAGCAAAGCCTTGGAAAGCATATCGACACGTTTGAACAAAACTATAATTGGAGACGTACTAAATAAATAAATATTTTGAGCAAAAATCACAAAAAACGCGTGTTTATAATATAAAAGTCATTCAATGATCATTCAAAATTTTGGGTAAAATGCAATTTATTGCCATAAAAAAAATTCAGAGGGTTGTGTTAAAACTTTTGGCAGGGCAAAAATACATGATTAGAGTTTTTATGTATAATTTAGACGACATATTGCTGGTGTAGGGACTTAGAAGGGTGCATATGGAGCCACTTTTCTACTAAGACAACACAAAGCATTTCCGGGGAGCTAAATCTGTTGAGCAAACAGTCCGCAAAGCTTTTGGGAACGTTGAACTTAAAAGTTTCTCTACACTCGAGGCCACACGGTAAAACATGGTGTTGAAGAGACGACACAGAGGATACGTTTAAAACGTCAAAACCTGAAATTCTTCATATTTGTATTGGGCATTTAAGAGCAGATAATATACGATGAATGACTATAAAATTGACAAAATATTGATTTTTGAAAAGATATGATCAATAGTCAACCATCCATGACATATAATAAAGACTTGATCAATTTAAAATTCGTATTTAAAATAATTTTCAATGATAAAATGAGATAATAAGATAAGCTTATTTCTGATAGTGTCTAATATTGACACATTGTTATACTTAAAAGTTAAAAGTCACTATTATTTACTTGTAATAATATAAATTAACTCTTATCGATGTCAGGGTAATAAAATATCTCTTAATATATGGAATTTAATCATTAATGTGATGTATACATCAAACACGTATTGGCCTAATATTAAAATATGTGCCAGGAAAGGTGTCGTGGTATTTACCACATACACTCAATTCAGAATTTAAGTCAAACAATTCTACCCTTATTCCACCAAGCCAAATTGGTGTAGAAAATAACCCTTATTTTTCAATTCACGTGCTCGACCCATACGTAAAAGTTTACCCGCGAGATACGCTCTGGATTTTATGCATTAATGCAACTTGCAATTTGAACTTATCTTGTTCATATTTTTTTAAATATTAAAACCGCGTTGCAAAAATAATTCATTTTCATTTTAATACAGAAAATGTGAGCGCATATAAATTTGAGCTCTGTATTTTCAGGAATATATAGTGCTATGCTCTGCATTGGTATCTTTTTATTACGTTTTTCCTGATGATTGGCTACATTTGATCATAGTTTTAGTACCCGAAAGACATCATAATTTTAGAAGAGAATTTTTACTATAAAAATGTCACAAACTCAACGTATCAAAATTTTTAAAGAATGTACTTTTGGATCCAATAATTTTGAGAAAAATCCTTTATATTTAAAATATTGTGTCAAAATAAATAAGAATTTAAATATGGATTTTATTACGAAAAATATATAAACACTACATTAAATATGCTCTATAGAACAGATGGCTTAGGATGATAAGCATTCTTGACCTCTTTCAAAGACTGATGATGCCAAATTATTCTTGCGAAACTTGTATTGGACACATACTTAGCAATAATATCATCCATCATTCCAGAAATTAAATTGGCGACAGTTTTGATGCCTACATATTCGTCAATATATAAATTCTTGCCAAGTTTATGGTACGCATGTTATATGTTTATACAGATTTTGTCATTTTGATATTTATTCATGGATACTCAGCGAATTTATTAAAGTATATTTTCAAAGCCAAAAATACTTAAATTAATGAACGCCATGCCCATTGATGACGTTAACGAAAAGAGCAATGATTCCTTACAAAATTTAACACATCTCTGAGTTGAAAATAAGGCAATGGAGTGCCTATTTTAAAAATGTGTATAGTAGAAATAATTTTATTATCATAAAAATGATTAATCAGTGAAAAATAATGAATCAGTGGTCTCTTGAGCAAATTTTTTTTGCGGACCCCCTATCGATAACTATTTTTTTTGCGATCCCCATCCTAACCCTTTATCCCTTCCCAACATTTTACGTTGTTCTTGAGATTTAATTTTTCGATCAAACAAAAATGATTAGTCAAATATTGATCAAAATAGATCTTCTTATAATGTTTTCGGTAAATAATTCCACGAAAATATGTTGTTCAATAATTTTTTTATATTTTCGTGGACCCTTGGCAATGGCTTAGTGAACCCCCAAGGGTCCCAGTTTGAGAACCACTTTTGTAGATGAATATGTATTAAAAATTTTAACAACAACATAGGGAAAAACGATAATATTTTCTATTTAAAAAGTACATAATCTCTATGAACATCGATTAAAAATTATATTACAGTTTCATAACATGAATTGACCATCAAATAATTCTCTGCAAATCTTGACTTATATTATGTATCAATCTATCGAATATTTTTGATAAACATGGAAAAATGGAATGTTATTCAAGGAGTTATATGAAGAATAACATAAAAGTATTTTAACATAAATGAAGGTAATATTTGATGTTATCCTGATTAGTTAATAGTTACGTATTAAAAGATTTTATGACAGATACAAGCATTTGTGGAAGCTTAAACTATGAAATAATGAATTTTCTGAACTGGGGGAATAATATCATAAATTCGAATTCTTGCACTGTCAGTCTTAGAATACATCCATGAAATGCTTAAATGTCACTCTCATCCTGTATAAATCCAGTTGATATTTGCATGTCGAATATATAATGAAAACCCGCACGTCAATTCGCTAGAAATACAGGGATATTAACAAGGAAGTAAAGGGACTTGTAAAGCCAGATGTAGTATATGCTAAGGCCAAAAATTTATGTAAGGAAGGATTGTAAGATGTGAGCAGAAGTACTGAAGATAAAGCAGGAAGCGAAGATGAGGGAGCGTGGTCCAGCCTATTAAGAGGACCTCTGGGAAATCTATGGTCCATGTAAGCAACAAACTAACGCAATTTTCGCGCCAAGATACACACTTTTCTTCACTTTCCTGCCCCCCCTAAAAAAATATAGTTGACCGCATTCCTGAGAGAATTCACCTAAGCGTCGATCAAATAAATCCTCTAATTTCGTATGAAGGCCTTTAATGAAATAGGAGCGAAAATCATCGATGTTGTAATTAAAGAGTGAATGGCATGTTTTTATATTAATTAAATCAACACATATTAAGTTTAATCATCTGTGGAATCTTCATGTCAATCTTCAGAAATTAATATTTGTCAAGTCAAGACGAAATTTCATTACGAACTTGTGAGTTACATTTGATTTATGGTGAAAATTCGCAGCATGGTAACTTCTTAAAACGAAAATGATTTTGATGCGGAATATTAAATATAAGTTTGTTATTAAATTACTGATTTTTTAAATGTATTTTATGATTGATATGATTTAAAATCAATATGATACGTTGTTGTGTAATCTAAAATGATACATTTATTTGAAATCATTATTGTCTTGGCTGTATAGACACAAAGCTGATTAATAATTAATCAATATTGACGCTGATTGTTCACTGGAGTGTCCTCTCCAGAAAATTACACACTGTGTGGCTTCTATTGATGATATAATATTGTTATTGTAGGGTTCAAATTGAATATTAATTTTATGTGCATATTGCATGCACTTAATTTATGCTAATACAATCAAGATTATAGAACGCTCAAAATGTTGTAATAAATTCGTTTATGTTGAAAGCTTCATCTAATGCAGCAAGGATTTAACATCATATTTGTAGAGTGGAAATATAATCCATCTGATATTTTAAGACACGAATATACACCACTGACAATAAGTATGGAAACGCCTAGCATATTATCAAGCTATTATATTATCAAAAAGATAACAGTTAACCCTTACAAATGATCTTTTTCCGTATTTTTAATGTTACTTAACAATATATCATAATTTGCATTATTAATACAAACGTCAGATAAGTAAATAGTTCAGAGTGTCATTTTCACATTCTGCTATATAATCAGTCGGCAACCTGTGGTTGAGAGAAATCTGGCTTTATTTTGTAACGATTGGAGAAGAATTAATTAATCCCCGCAGGCTGTCTAGAAATTGAAACTGATTTCCATGTCTGCCTGTATTATCAAGAGCAGAATTGAAGATATGAGTCAAGATATTGTAAATTTAGATAATAGGAATGGTGAAAAACTCGAACTTGACGAATCTACTGATATTACAAACAAAGCACTCTTACTCTTACTGAAGAACAGTTGCATAAAGAACTACTTTGTTCGTTTAATTTGCCGGGGAGAACAACTAGCTCAGAGATTTTTAAAACACTTAATAGTTATTTCCTGAAAATCGGAATCGAATGGAAAAAATGTATTGGGATATGCCCATATGGTGCCACAAACATGACTCGATATCTTTCAGGAGTAGTGAATTTAAAGAAATTTGGTTACCCACATATTTTAGCTACCCATTGCATTTTACATCGTGAGCAACTTGCGTCAAAAATATTTCCTCAAAACTAAATTAAGTATTAAAGAATGTCATTGAAGTTATAAATGAAATTCGACAAAATGGAAATATGCAAAAAAAACGAAATCAATTTATTCTAAACTAGAATAAAGGGCAGAAGAAGAAGGCAGATGCAATATGATTTACACAGTCCCAAATTATTATTTTTTTCCGAATTTTGGTTAATGTTGATGATTTATTTCCTATTTTATCCAAAATATATCGATACGTACTCTTTATGAAAAAAAGTGCTTAAAAAAAACCGCATAACTTCGAAATCGCACAAAATGAGGTTTGAGTTTACTGTGGCAATCATAATTGGTTGAAGATGATTTGCAAATGTATTCAATTTTATATGCATAGATTTATCTGGTATTATCTTCTGCCGCATGACGGGGTTTGACGGCTGTATACGTCAAAGTGTTAAATAAAACTTTATATAAGAAACATACTAGAAGTCGATTCCGAAAAAAATAGAAAACTAGCTTCCAATGTAATAAAGGTTACCCTTGATTTAATAAAACATGTCCAATTAGTTGTCCTCTGGATTAAAAATATGAATTTAGTGATCCATGACATCAAAAAAGGTTGCTGATCGCTATGCTATATGATATATTATGGGGTTTTTATTTATCTTTTACTGTGTCATAATTCCAAAGTGCACAAGTCACATTTTATTGTTTATTGAGTGTTTCGGTGCATTCCGAAATGTAAAAAAATTAAATCGCATTGTAGCCAACCAAATTAAATATTGCAATTTGTGCCATTATCATTACACTGCAAAATAAATGCTTTTTAATGATAAATATTGCTATAAAAATGAAGATTTCTATTATCGCTGTACGTTATACTACTTATTATACATATAAAACTTAAGAAGACTGGGACTTTGAAGGACAGGAAAAAAGACCGGGCCGCCCAAAATCTTCTATGAATACCAAAAATAATTTCATTATATGATTCTTCGAAAGAAATAACAGCATATAGCTCTTCAGTTAGCGGTCAAAAGCTTGAATAAATTCTGAACATCTAACATAGGTGACTATAATGAAAATTCGCTTGAATTCATATGAATTTTATGAACGTGACATTATTCTGGGTACAAAAAAATAAAAATTAGACAATTGTTGATTGGAATAATTCATACTCGCGAATGAATCCAAATTTGAAATTTTATACTAAAATTGAACAAAGTACTCGTAAGTACTCTAAAGGTGCGGGACTATTTGATTGCAGTATGCGTAGGTTTTATGCATGACGCGGGTAGTTGGTGCGGGTGACGGCCAATGCCATAGCAGGACGTATTCAACCGTCTGTAAAAATGCAATACCGTCATCTATTATATCACTTGTGAAAATTAAAAAAAAATGGCACATCATTTGTATTCATAATACCATTGACTTTCATAAAAAGACATTTGATTTGATCTTGATAAAAGTCTTAAAAAAATACGAACACGCTTTCAAAGTCGATCAGTGGGCGTTGTACGCAAATTCAATAATTCTGTCAATACAAGGTGCATTTATTCTCAAGTCAGATACTAATGTAAATACGTAGACGATTGCCAGGGAGTTAGAAATGAATGGCACTGTTCTCAATTTGATTACATTGCTTTCGTTAGCGTAATTTTTCACGCCTCGTTCAAAGAAAATATCATTATTTTTTCAGTAGATTTGACAGGACAATGTTCTCGCGGTAAAAGTGCATCTTCAGAGTCGAGCTGTCTGTCAAGTTTTCAGACGGGCTGTCGGTAGTGGTACAATGGGTGGTAAAATGTTATAATTGAAACTACGCTACCGTGAAACTTCACAGACTGCGGGGGTGTCCAATTTTCGAAGTAACCATAAATCCCTTTGCCTCTAAATTATAAGATTTCGGTTTCGACTTAATTTAAGTACTTAAGAACTACTAATTAAAGAAGAATCCGCTCAGAAATTAACTAACTTTTGATCTGTCCATTCTTGGATTTCTCCATGCAAATATAGCTCACCCTTAAGATTTATTTATTTTTAAAGCCGAAATTATATTTTCATAGAATAACAGATAGTATTAGAGCATATATACAAAAATGCATCAGTTTCATTCCCCTCTTCAAATTCCTTAAAATTAAAATAGTGAAATTTTTCATTGAGTTAACGAGATACGTTTTAAGTAAATAGATCTTTATATGGAAAAAATATCGAACGATTACAGACAATAAGAAAGAAACTTGCTTGCAGAAGATAAGAGAGACATAATAGGAATATTGG
Organism: Stenopsyche tienmushanensis; assembly: GCA_008973525.1. Taxonomy (NCBI): domain Eukaryota; kingdom Metazoa; phylum Arthropoda; class Insecta; order Trichoptera; family Stenopsychidae; genus Stenopsyche; species Stenopsyche tienmushanensis. The sequence continues at coordinate 890,575 of WACJ01000135.1, forward strand.
GGATATTAGAGTTGGGGTGGAATCCCATATGAGCAATATAAGGGAGGAGGATCTGATTGAAGGTATCTCTATTAATGAATAAGAATCAGAGATCAGTGTAAAAGTAGATGAGTCTACGAAATATGATAGTAATGAGATTTTTCTATCGTATTTATGATCTTATTTTGGATTGGGAGCTCATAATAAATTAAATTAATATAATACTTTTTATATAACAATACTAATGAACAGGCATAAAATATTAATATTATTCAATGAAAATATGACACAGATTAACTTGTTAGTGAGCAATTATTATTTACAAATTTAAGCATAAATTGCTGTAACGTACAAGGAAAGTATTGGAAAAGCTCAGGTGGCTTTGAGAAAATAGAAAACAGAGTTTGCTATGTAAAACCGTCGGTTTTTAAAATATTGGCGAAAATCAGCCGTCTATTCTACTGAAAAACAGTACATGTGTCAATCACAGGAGGAACTGTCCTGGAACTGTCCAGAGAAGTTTAATTTTTTTAATTAAATTTTGGGATCCGACCGAACGTCTTGGCCGCGGGAAGCTAGTATAGTGTGAATGTCGCTTTAGGGCGGGCGTTTCAAATAAAGTAGTTTTCCTGACACATCCTGTATATACACAATGATTAAATAAGGATATTGGGTTTCGTATGAATTGATGCTAATCGCACCAGAGCGAAGAATTACGAATTTTAACCCTTTGCACTCCAAGTGATTTTTAGTGAATTTGTCTAAGATTATGTTTATTATAATACATTTGGAAAAAAATGATATATTACCTAAATAAAAATGGTTTACAATATTATAACACTTTATTGTATACATATAAAGGTACAAGTCATCATTTTTTAACTTGAATTTTTAAAATTCGCCAAACACAATTTTCTCCATCACTTCAATGTTTTTCGCATAGAGCAGTATAATAATAATATATAATTGTTCAGTGGTGTCCAACCCCCGATCATATTTTTGATATAATCTTGAATCATCTATTGCAAATTATTGAAAATATGCAGAACTATTCTGCTAGTTCTGGTCTAATCAATCCCTGAATAGCGAAGCTTCTATAATATGGTACAAATGTGGAAATATTCCTTGTACGAAAAAAATCCAGGAAGTGAATAAATGGGTGGTTTGACGTAAAATAATAAATTTATCTATAATAGAATAGTTGCACCGATATTTCAAAAAATTATAAAAAACATCAGATTAGCTCTAAATAATTGTAATTGAGGCTGGTGTAAAAAATGTCGAGGCCACTTCGACATTGGAGTTCAAATAGTTAATTGAGTACTATATGTAAACAATGGGTTTCTTCATGTCAAGTACTTTTTCCTACCCCAAATCCATAATTATTGATGAAAAAGATTTTTCCTCGTGTAATAGAATATTATTGGAATATTTCATTTTGGTTTTCTTTAATTTGATCCAACAATCACTGCAGAAATATAATGTCAATATTTAGAGCATGTTGTATAAGACCTTAAAAAACTGAATTTTTCGAACCGAAAAAAATTGATTACTTCAACAAGAAAGCACCACTTTGAAACTTGATTTAGAAGGTCTACTTCATACATTCACTGGATAGCCATTTTCGAGGCTCCTATAAAACTTATAATCAGTGTTATAGAGGAACATATTGATATATTTTTTAAATAAATTCCTGAAAGCGGTGATAAAAAAGTGATGGAAAACATTTCATTGAATAAGGAAAGCAAAATAATTTTACCTCATTCTGAATAATTTAGCAAGCACGGATTGCTGATGTAAATTAAATTATGGAATAAAAACTTGTATGTATGTATTAAAAAGTCAGGATATGTTGTGCAATTTTTTTCTTATGGCGGAACATAATTTTAAATCAAGACATAATGTTTTTATACTATGTTTTTGTGTCTTAATAAAAAAAAATGAGAAACGTGTTGGATTTAATTTCAGCTGAAGATGAAGAAAAACACAGACTCGGTGTATTAATATAGGAAGAGTCTCCACGTGACACTGCAGTATTATTTCGTGACAGTTGATTGAAAGCCCGAAGTAATGTTAAAAATAAGCTTTCTTAGTAATCCAATATTTGTATAGAAATTTCAGCACGGATGATTTGTTCCCTGTTGTAGATATGTGGGTGCTTTATAAATACGTTTTTATTTATTTCCACCAAATTAAAATTAAAAAGCACTCTTTCACGGCACTGAATAGCTTCGATATGGCCATGAGGAAAGATTATGTTTATAAAAGTGATGATGTTAGAGTATTCGTGTCTCGGAAAATATTATAGTAAGCCATTGAAGGGATATAGTGCTGGTGGGATGCTGAAGCATCATTTTTCAGATCGTCAGAGCTTCAAAGGGGAAGAAAGCGAGCATTGACGTCCGTGACGTGAGTGCCGGTGCGGTGCCGATTTTTTTATGATCTGCTCCAAATGGAACAGCTTTCAGAAATAGCTCTAGACTCTAGCTTTTATTTGGGACACAATTAGTTTTTGTGTTCACGCGAAAACGTCTCGCCACATTTTCTCGGGGTAAACAAACGCCAGCTCATTACAAAAAAGCAATGAGCTGGTAAATTTAGGCCCAAAAACCTATTACACAACGTTAAAAACTTTACGAAATACTTAAACGACTCTCTGGAGGTTTGTTTAGTCTAAATTGTTCATCAATCATTTGTGTGGATAGTCATGCGACGACAATTTTCCGGAGGGGTAAAACAAAGCCTCCGGTTCAAATCTAGATAATATTTAAGCCTTCCATTTGTTTGTTTATAGCTTCAGTACAAACACTCAAGCAAACAACAGAAAAAAATGTATTCACTAATTTTTACTTTGTCTTAGATACTCTTAGATATTTTAATATAATTCCATTGAATCAATATAATTTCATAAAGAAAACTTTCGATAAATACAAAACATCAAAAAATCACTTTTTTATGCATATGCTTCATTGGCATTATGCTAAGAGACGATGGTGTCTACTCAAGATGGCACCGCATAAGAGACGTATAGAGCAGCTGAAATATTCACCATTTATTTCGTTCAGCGCAAACACTTAATAACGCATTTTTAAATGTAAATATTTGATTTTGCAATCAATTGTTGCCTTTTGTGAATTTATCTGCTTACAATAAACGGTTTGGTTCTCGAGCATGTTCATCTATTAACCAGATTGACAGGTTGCGTCAATATGGTTGTTTGATCGACTGCTGTACGTAGTTTGGATATGTGTAAACAATTAAGATTTAACACAATCGAAAATAGAATATCTGGCATGACATATTAATTACGTACGAATGTAGCAAATAATAACTTGTCTAGTTGGGAATGTCGTTTTTTTTAAATGAAAGAGTGAAATTCAAACTAAAAATATATTTTTTAATTCCGGAAGATTAAAATTCAATGAGTTTTGATATAAAATACATTTCAATTCCTCATTTCATCTCTTCTATATTTATGATTTTTTCCCCGATAAATAATGCTGCATCGATCTAAATAAATGACAGTCGGAAAGAGAAAGATCAGGAGAATAATGCAGATGTGGAATCGTTTGCCAATCGAGTTCCTTTAATTTATTTTCGGTCATCTTTGATTTATGGGGTTGCGTATTATAATAATTTAGCGACAGTTGACTACACCAAGCCTCTTCGTAATCAACGCCACTTTTAAAATTTCTAGTTATGAACAATAAATCACCCTCGTTATGGTTTGACCATATGGAAGGATTTCATGCTAGATTATCCCTCTGGAGTCCCGAGATAAATTTAAAAGAGTCATTTTTATGGTTAGACCCGATTGAAGGATTAGTTTCTTTACCTGCCTTTTTGAAAGTCATTGTCTTTTGCGTTTTTGATATGTATACAACACCCCCTTTTCGTCTCTAGTCACAAAATAGTATAAAAACGGCTGTTTCTTCTCTTTATCGATTAAATCATGACACGTACTCGAGCGAACCGCATTGATCTCATCAGTAATGTCGTACAGTATCCACACTCCTTGTTTTATGGTCTTTCCTATTTTATCAAGCGTATTTGAATACTTTTCTGAAAGTATCCAAATTTGTCTGTTAATTCTATGCTAGATTTGATTCAAATTCACCACGCAGGATATTGCCATTCATTTTAACCTTTCTCTCACTTCGTAACTTATTTTCTAAACTAAAATTTTCACTTTTAGACTGTTTAAATCATCTCTGGAATTGAAAAACAGTTATAGATTCTTCGAGTGTATCACAAATATTTTTAGTTGCAGTTGTTGCATTCATATTTTGAAGATATTCGTACAGAATGCAATTATTTTCCGACACAAAATACACCATCATGAAACGCGGTTTGTAAAAAAAATTTTTTTATAGAAAATAACGTTCTCCAGATGTTAGTCGACTAATAAAATATACAATACGAGTTGTCAAAGGCATGACTAAGATACAACTGATGGTAAAAACTAAGTATGAAAATAACGACATTTCTAACTGGACAATCTAATATTACATCATTTCAATCTGATAAATTTAAGAAAGTCGCATTGCGAATAGACAGATATATAATACATTTAATTTATTTTTATGATATTAAAGAAATTGCTTAAACATTTTGATAAAATGTATTTTATCAGAATCATCAATGTGCATCTGATCAATTTATTGCTTTGTATTTTATTCGTCTTTAGAATTTTTCGATTGTATAGAGAACAGACAAACAGATAGATATGCATTCAATTTTACTTGGACGTATATTATTTATTCTATGTAAATACTGTTGTGCATGTTAAGCAATTCTTCTTCTTTGAGAAATTTAAGTAAAATCTTCCGCAATAAAATTCTCAAACATTTTCCTCCAAGTTACACATTGCGAGGAAAATAATCATTAAGGTTTTCCAGAAAGTCTTCAACGTACATTTTATAGAAATTTTATAATCACAACACGCAAATGAAACAGGGGAACTTTTTTTAACGCTTTTCTAAGGAAATTCTTTGAACTTTCCAGCAGTTGTTGGAATTATACACATCCTACGTCACTGTTGATTATCTTTCAGCATAAAAAAGATGTTGCATCAAAAGCATAAATAGCCATTGTTTATTTGATGGCATAATATGATTTTTCCTTTTGAAGCGTTCATCATGAATATACCAATGATGGTATTAAAATCACACAAACTCTATTTGACATCGGAACTGGACCAATTGTCTCGTTAAATTTGCTCAAGCTCATCGATATGCCATTGTTCATTATTGTTGAATGCTCTCTGAGAACATGTGTACTTCCACTTAGGCATTGACAATGCAACTGCATGCATGAGGTGGAGTTGCATCAGATCAAAGTGGCATTGCTTGTTGAGATGGTAAACAGCATCTCTTACGTACAAAAATAAACAGACGGCCGCGAACATATGACCTGGCTTGGTTGCTCCACATTTCCAATTAATACATTTGTTCCAAATCTACTTTCAGACTATATTTACTCTATCGATTCTCTGTTTAAACCAATCAACGTTCTAACGTCTTGTTCCATTAATCACTAGGTGTATACTCCATAAATCTTACATAAATATGCCTAAGATCACTCTGGGCTGATCTCTCGTAAATAGCATTCTAAATCAGTACTATATATAAAATTGGTATTTTTATCTATGCAGAAATTCTTAAATGCTTACAAAGATTTGGCATAAATATCAGATATAGGAAGAAAACATCAACAACTATTGCTTTCAACTCATCTCCTACACATGATCTTAACAGTATCGTGTTTATACAGACATTTTTTATTTGATATGAAGAATCAGTAAATTTCATCGTCTGTTAATTAATTGTTATTTTTAAAATTATGAATATGAGTGTTCTTGCGGATATACAAACGACAAACACATTTAAGTTCTGCAAATTTCAAGCTAAATATGATGCAAGATTTAATAATTTATGATATGACACATTTCATGGAATAAAAATGATTCCACAAGTTGGGAATCTTTCCAGATTATATATTTTTAGTGACGTCTATCAAGTATCCAATTATCTACAGAGCGTATCATTTATGAAATGTTACGACATTTCCTTTCGGATGAAATGCAAGTCAAGATGTTTTATGACTAGATCTCAATCTGATCTAAATCTGCCATTAAATTGCAAGAGTATCGTTTCGCAATAAAATCTGTTTTCCATTCGAAAATTTGTTTTCTTTCGAATTATTTAATACGTAAGTTAAATACATTTCCAGTCAATATTTAAAAATGTATTTGTCGACAAATCACTCGGCATGCATTCTTTTTTGATTCACTCTAATCAAAAACTATTAAATTAACACCATAGCCTCATAAAACACGATCATATGATTTTAAAAAACCACAGTCTAATACAAATTCGTGTTATACGATATTTGAAATTCATACAAAATATAGATAAAAGCTGTGATCCAAGCTTTTTTATTTGTTCTCCAATAAACAAGCAAATCAGTTTTTCAAATCCTTTCAGTACTTGGGGGTTGAAATTCGATTAACAAGTAAATGTTTCATTATGAAATTTCTGAAGGATAAGGATCAAAGAGTAAAGATATTTGTTCTTAGGCCACCTTGAATTTTTTCGCATGATTTCTGCTTTTTGATATGAAGGTTCAATAGGGTTCCACATTGAATATCTGATTTGGTGTATTGTCCTTATTTTTATAATTTATTCTCAAGTTCTGAAGTAAATTCTTTGGCAGATTCTATGTCAACTGATATATGTTATACGAGGTCAAGGTATATATTGAGTATGTGCAAATTTTTTAATTAATATTTTTAACAAAAAATTGGCTTATTTGGCTTAAAAAATCATTTTATTCATATCAACAGTTTTATATAATTTGCATATTTCGGTAAAAGCCATAGATTGGCTCCCTGGGCTGTTTTTATACCTCATTAGAACTTCCGATACTCCCCCAATTATAATAAAATTATAACTTTTACAACTATATCCCGCCGAGAGTCGTTAAATTTCATCGCTGGTCACTAAAAATATTCAAATTGCAATTTTTCTCTGAGTCGATGATCGCGGTGTTGCCGCCGGTTTACGACCCTCACTTTTATGGGGTCGTAAATCCGTATCTTATAAGCAAATCAGAAAGTTTAATCTAATTTGGAGGATCACCCTCGTCATATTTTCATACTAACTCACTAATGAGATGCATTTTATGCGTTCGTATTCTTTCGCCGTTGAATGAAGTCGAGGAGAGCTCGCGATTAAAAAATACGGTAGTAAAATAAGTAGCGGTGGAACTTCATTGGACGCGGAAGTCAATAAAATTGTGCCATCTGCAGGCGCAATTTGCCAATTTTTATGAAATAAACAATGTTTTAAATTGCTCCTTTTAATTATTACCGCAAATTGGTGATCAAAACACTGCTGAACTCTTGTAGAAGTGTTATGGCATTTTTTTCTACGGTGAGATCAATTTAAGAGACGCGTCGTCTCGCTCCAGGGGCAAACATTTTAACAAGATGCAATGCAACGCTTTGAACGAGATTGACTTTGTAGAAGTTGATCCTGAGTCGAATCTAGTTAAAATTATATCACAGTCTCCTACACACAAGGTACGTCCAATTTATGGTCGCTTTGACCACTATTGGTGCCCTCCATTGGATTATGGGATCTATTCAGAGTAGATTGCTTTCTTACTGGTCGGTTAGGTGCATTTAGCAAAACACTGCGTCGCAAATGGACATACAGTCTGTCCGTTTGTTGGACCGATGTCAGATTTGTGGGTAAAGTTTGGAATTACAATTGTTCTGGGTGAACACGGGGGAACAATGTCGAGGTTGATGCAATCATTTATTTTCTGTGGAAACAAAGCACTTGGAATTGGTTTCTGACAAAGAATTACTCCAGAGGTATTATTGTATTGTTGTAACTTGAATCGAACTATTTAAATTAATAATATGAACAAAACCAATGCATTATAAAGATCTATTGAATTACAATACATAACATAACGAATTTGAACTTGAATATTATTCTTATCTTTTTATCGGGTTTATTCACTTTTTTTCGAAATTTCTTAAAAAAATCCTAAAAACTTATACTTATAAAATATTCAGCCGTTAACAGTTTTGTTGTTTTAAAGCTAGCCATATATTTGGTTGTTAAGGCTCTACATTGGAAGTTTGTAGAATCCATTAGAATTAGAGTCGAGTTTGAAAGTTTTCGTACATTTGGCCCACGAATTAATCTCCACCTTGCATGGAGGCCGTATGCTTTGTGATCATCGTCAATATTGAAAGGGCAATAAAAAGACATATTAGAAGAAAAAAACCACGCCCCGTCTTTTGAAAGAGAGTTATTGGGGATAATGTAAGGAATACTAGGGGTTTCTAAGAAGCCCAGGTATAATCTTCGCGGCTGAATAAGGCGACGGTCGGAGACTGTCGCAGCAGCAAAGGCAATTAAATGAGGACCTGAGAAATCGGCAAGGATCTCCAAACCATTACATAAGGTTAGGTTGTGTTGAGTTTCATAGGGTTAGGCTAGCTTGGGTTAAGTTGGGTAATAGGTTGGGTATCAAATTAGTACATATACAAAATATTATAATATCCTGCATCTTATTTATTACTGTAAAAAATAAGATAAACAATCATTATTTGTGGTAAATAAAATTCATTTAGGTTGGTTTATGTCAAATTAGGTTAAGTTGGGTTGGATCCACTATATAAAATGTATCGGACATCGATGGTCCACATATACATTAAACATTCATATTAGAACTATCTCATTCAATTCATGAAGAGTGAATTGAATTGAATGAAAATACATTTTCCACTGTTGAAAAGGCTATATATAAATTAAATAGAATTGAAAACGATATATTTCTACTCTGGAATCGGTAATTGCATTTTAACATTATTATGTTGAAAAATCTTTTATGAAAGATAAACGTGAACTGCTAATGTACCATCGTGGATAAATGTTTATGGTACGCTGTGAAATGCTTTCAGTAGAGTATTGATCGGGATTTAATGGAAATGGAATATTCACAAAGTGCATGGCATCTATATATTAAGTTATCATAGACCATCAGCCTTCATTTTCGTTCAGTAAATTGACGTACATTATCTTGGAGGAAAAAAGAATACAAGCTGCTTGTGCATGTACAATGTATTTTCAATTTTATGTCTTAAATATTATGTCATAACATTGAAAATATCTAATAGCAAAAATTTACAATGATCGCTGAGGTTATTAAGAATATTTTCGGTGTGTAAAAATTATATATCTTTTGTATATATGAAGCAATAAATCTCACGTCAGCAATTCATCTTTAGCAAAATAAGAAACTTTCGAAGCACTCCAGAATACTCATTACACCGAAGATCTTCACAGTAGCGACTTTCTATCATAAATCTCATTACTATGGCAATACAATGTTTTTATTTTTATAAAGAAATATCTCACATCGATTGAGAATGTATACTTTTTACAGAAACTTCATCATGATAAATTACCACATAAATATTCCTGGTACTCAAAAAATTGTATTTTAACAGCAAAAATACAATGAATGTTGACAAAAAAGTAAACAAATAAATTGAAAAATATTATATTTTAACCTAAGAAGTGAAATATCAAGTAGATTTGAAAAAAATTGTCAGTTTTTCTTATCAAATCTATTTTCTGTGGGAACGCTCCATGTCATTTTTATGCAAATATTACTGATCGCTTTGTATAATTCACACAAAATAAACAATAATTTAAAGCAACGACAAGCCTGTTTTTATGTGGTGAAAATTAAAATGTGAAATATTGTAGGAATTCAGTATGATATACCCAATAAAGGACAACAGATGCATGTATGCAATTTTAAATCATCAAATCAGAGAATCCATTTATTTATTCATTGGATGGCAATTAAGATTAAAAAAAACTTGATGTTTAGTGTTTTAAACGAAAAAAAATGTATGAGTGAAGAATCTGTTATCGGACAAAAGCCATCCCTATAAGAAACTTTTCCACAAAGTATTTTCGATTCGATGAAGTACTTGTAGGTAGTCCTGTGGTTAAGCAGTTGAACTCGTAACACAACAATCTTGGGTTCGAATCGGATGGGAGACTAGCGATCACATACAAACATATATAAGCCATGAAAAACCATGTTAAAATAGTTGGCAATGGTCCTATAAAAGGGATTGCTGAAAGCTACCTCAAATCAAAGAAGCCCAAGCCATCTTGTATCGAAAGTAGACGACATTTATTTGACAATAATTAATATAATTTTAGACAAAAAATTCAGCTTTGGGGATTTTAATTTAATGCCATTATGTACAATTATTCAGGTTTTGGAAAGTATTATTAATGTCTTGTACAACGTTAAAAGCTTGGTTAACTGTAAACTTCCTTATACCGAGTGTTTTGCCATGTATTGAGAAATTTTATTTGGAGATTGACGAGATCTTTTGCTACGTTTCACACATAAAACATATGTTCTAAGTATCAGGGTTATCGAAATAGATTTTTTTTTAACATTTTGAAAAATTACTCAAAATTTCACCTTTAAACCATCATAACATTTTTTATCTATAGTCGTAAAAGCACAAAATAACGTGATGTTTTTGTATTTTGCAATATAATTTGGTCTAAATTAATGATTATTTTATGCACAGTTATTGTAATAACAAAAATTTATATATTGTTGGATTGAAAAAAATCAATAAAAAACTAGAAACGTCATCTGAATAAAATCCGTCGACCAACATAGAATTTGTAAAGCTAAGCGATCTCTTAATGAAGTTTAATAAATATAATTAATACTACTAGTGCTATTGATAATGAATAAACAATGTTATTAAAGTATGTTAAAATTAAAGAAAATTTCATACATAAGATAGGCTTGAAAGATAATTAATATAATGATGTATATATGAACGAAATCGAGCTTTTTATAAAGATTGTTCCTTGAGCTTTTGTGGTATATTATTTCATTCAATTTTTTAAAAATATAAGTTATGATATAGAATGTATGAAAGGATATCCTTGGTAGTTTCCACGAATTTCAATAAAATTGAAAATGTTCTTGTTCGGCCGTTGTTGTTAGACAAAGTACGTCTAGACTAGTTTTTGCCTCACGCCGGTCACGGCTACCGTGGTGTTTATATTTAGAAGACGGCAATTATAATTAGATCGGTACCGGCGGGAGAGCAGCGTGCTCCAGCTTGCTCCTGTAGAGCTCGGGATAAGCTCCGCGACTTCAGATCACGGGAGACCGTGCCGAAAGCTCCGGACCACGTTCGTCGACCGTAAAGCTTCGCGGAATCGCTTCAAAAGACTGCCAATCGCGCGTGAAAGCTCAGTTAAGCGCGCCGATCAATTCTGCTGGTGACCAACAGCATACATGTTATAAAATCAACATCGTTTCTAGATACGTGCTCGCATGTGGATGCATAAAAAAAGATTATGTTTACAATGAGAAGCGATGAGAGTTTCGATGTAAATCTATGAAAAAGTTGTGCTTATTGTAATGGAGGCATGTGCTTGTTAGTTCATGATAATTGGAAAAAATACAGGATCGCTGGATATCCAAATAGAATGATAAACACCCATTGGTAAGGTTTGATTCTAGACTATAAAAATAAAACTTACAACATAAGCACTTCTGAGGGAACTAACAAAAAATACCACAAAATACTTGAAGCATATTACAAATGAGCTTTTTTTATTCTTCTTAAGATGCCATATCCATTATCTAATATAAGCGATCTCCAATTGATACTAGATACAATCATTTGAATCTATGAGTGAATAGTGAAATGATCAATATTTACAAATGGTATTTTAATCATTGTTGTAAATACAGTCATTCATAGGCTTCATGATTTATTGGATCGCCTCAGTATTTATTTTTCCAGATCCAGGAAATTAATGCAAATTAGGGTTCTGTATCAAACCCTATTCAGTACACTGTAGTTTTGTAAATCATTAGTATTCCAAATTTCTGATTGTATTTAATGAACCTTTATTGGCAGATACAGACTTATTTATTTTCAACAATGTCATTAAATGCATTCATTTTTATGTTCTGGTTTAAAAGCACAATACGAAGATAAAAATATATGGAACACATAATCTTCAGAATAGAGATTTGAATATATGAACAGTTTGCTTCATAAGGTATAATATCATTCGAATGTACATTCTTAAATATAAAAAGATCAATGAGTCAAATCTGTTACTTTTAGGCAGTCCTGTTTGACTTTATAAATCGTTCCAGAATTTACTTTATCAGAACCAGAGCTTAGAATAATCCTGGTTTGAAATAAAACGTCAAATATCTGAAATTTGTTATCGAATCCTAAGATTATATAACGATCATAATTGTAGAAAATATGAATCTAAATTCATTTATATCTGTATTTATGCAATTCATAGATCTACTTTGCTGCACTACTAGATAATAAATATTGTATGAAGATCGTCTACGTTCGATTATAGATATGTCATTTTAAAAATAGTACATACGTTTTAATATAGTTTAATAACAAATATTCTTTGATCATATATATATATATATATAGAAATAGATATCTGAAAGTCGGATTTATACCACTGCAGACATGGGAGCAATTTTGGGATGCAATTTAACGTCATCCACGCCATCTAATTACATTCTCTTTGTTACAAATAGTCTTTTGTAAGCCAAATCGCTATAATTATTGCAGGTAGCAATCTACTACTCTTTAAATGGATATTATTTCGATTGTTAAACTGCATTTTATGTATCAATACCTAATAGGCCGTACTGAGTTTAAAATAATGCCTCAATTCTATGATAAAATATTATAAGCATAAAATTGAAGGAGATTGAAATAAATGCGCTTAGATGAATCTGACCTGGCGGATGCTGAAATATCAAGTTATAGAATGTCGAAATTTAATTCCGAATTCCTGCTTGCAGGAAGCTTTCGAAAGCTCTGACATCTGCTCCGAGAAACGATTTAAAAATTAAAGCTCGCATCGAATTTCAACGGGACAACCGTAAATACGTGCATTAGCCAAATAAATTGATCATATTTGCTCTTTTACTATCATAGAATTTCATATTTTTTTCTATAAATTTACGATCTAAGATCATCGCACTCATTCAATATTTATTCGAGCTATTTTTAAGATGACGAAAAAGAATTTGGCAGGGCAATGTCTTAATGCAACGTAAGCACGTTGTGAATGAAAAGCTGAATTTCATTCAAATATATAAATTCAACACATCTATTGATCTATTTTAAGCTAACGCTCAATAAATTCGTAGGATTATTTTCACTTTAAACTTGTTTCTTCTTCATTTGGAGTTTATTGTGGAAATACGTCAATATAGTGTTAGTTTAGAGGGATTAATAAACTCGTATAATTGACTCGAATCATCGATGCGGATTGTTTATATATCCACTATTTTTGCCAACATAATTTTTTAGTCAACATCACAAAAATATATGAACTTTATTAATGGTATTTTTTCATATTTGAAAAATAACAATGGCATGTTCTACAAACTCGTTTATTTGAAAAACCAATTTATCTTCCATTTCCAATCCTTGAAATCAAATGCGTGATTGGATTTCGTTTTTAACATTTTATTTTTAACATATTGGATATAGTAATTTATCAGATTGTATTTATGCATTGAAAAATGTCAATATTTTAAAAATTTTATACTAAAAATCCGTGACAATTTCAATCGTTGTATCTGTTATTTCATGTGTAAAAGCGCCAAAATCCTATAAGAATACCTAATTTTAATGTCACAAGAGAGTTTTAGATTTTATGACAAACTGCTTGAAAATTCTTGTATATTTATGATTTTTATGAAATAATATATCCTAAATAATCTTTATATGAGTGCTGCTCGTTTCCATAATTTTCGCAGAAATAGAAAAATCTGTTGAATTGAATATATTTTTTCTAATCAGTCTCTTAATACCGATATTATTAGCAATAGAATACTATTAAAAATGTTATTTATGCTGATAAATATAGACTTCTACGTTAAATATAGAGTTTATAGCTATGAGCCTGTGGGAAGGACATCTTCCCGCACTCAAGGTTATCCGACGATTTTCTCTTTCCCACGCGTCACCACAGATCAGGAAGTGTTGCATGCGCAAGAATTTAGAAAGTTATCGTTAACAAGACGCAATGTGTCCGCAGAAAGACAAAATATGTCACTATTGATTTGAAACATTGCGTCCGAAGGAAGACAGAAAGATCTTTAAGTTTTCCAAAAATGAGCACAAAAAATAGAATTTAATTTTTTAATCTAACAAGCATTAGATATAAACCCCCTTGGAAGAGATGCAACTTTGACGGTTGCATTGTATGCCTGACATTATTTTTCGCGGCTGCACACAAGATTTTTTTAACCCTGAAAAAAAATGTTTGAAAGCTCATTTCAACTACTTCCTGCTGTTATTAAGAATTTTTACAGTTAGTAACAGAAATCTAACATAACAGAAAATATTTTCCTGCAAATTATTTCTTTGCAAGAGACCATTGAGGCTTTCAAAAGACGTATTACTTCTGCATGACAATGCAATTGTGCATATTTCTGTTAAAGTTCAAGCCATAAGAAACGAACGAATTGTTAACAATATGGATAGTTTGGCAAACATTCAGAATATGTCTTTTATGAGGATTGAGTCAATAAAAGAAACGCGAGGAAAAGTATAATGGGTTATTGGGAGATTGAATTGGTAAAATATATTATTATCGAACGGTTCTCATTTACGTATGTTCAAATCTTAAGGCTCTATATTTGCGCTTGTGATTCATACAATATGAAAACAATTTAACACTTTAAATGCGCACTGACACGTGTTTTAAAAAACTCGTTCATAGACAAAAATATCCGTTGAGTGCTAGGAAATAGCTCAAGTGTCGATTTTGACGCATATCTTATACGGAACGGATGTATCGATATTAGAGTAAATTCGTCATTTTGAGCTCCGATTTATCACTGTCATGCTCCACGCAAATAATAAGCTTTCAAGCACCATGTCAAATTTTATTACCTTCGACTTAAGTCGAATGTTTTAAAAAGAAGATCAAAAGAGATTTTTTCCCCATACACTATATCTTATTTTTTGACAGGGCACAACTAATGCGTTGGAAGTGTTTCGGGTAGTATGCGGCTTTTTATATGTTCATTAATGCTTTTACGAGGGAAACCCGTGAACTATGATATCGATGGATGTTTATGTTTATTTTTCCCATTTTATTTTAAGATTGTTTGTACTTTTGTGTATTATTTACATGGAGAAAAATAAAGGGGAGTAGTCCGTTATCTTTACATTTATAATACTTTTAGTGTGTGTATTATTTGACATGCGAGTAGACAGTTCTATTTTCTATTTTCGCATCTGAAAATTCTGTCTACTTAGTGATGATAAATATCTTTTTCGGTCCTGAGAAAACAATGAGAAAAAATTCGGTTCGAAATAATTTTAGAAATATTTTTGGATGTTCATCTCGGCGAGCAGGGATAAATTTCGATGATTAACGAGCGCCAAAAAGACGGCGAAGTCAATATTTTCAAGAAGTAAAGATTTTTTCTCACAAACATTTATGCCGTTTTGACTATAATTTACGACGGTATTAAAAAATCGTGTCTATTTTGCTTTCTCGTTTTTGGCGTTCGTCTAAACAATGAAACATTTGCTTTTGATCTTATTTCGATCCAACCTGGAGAGATGTATCTCCGATTGCAAAACCCTAACCTACTAACTAGATCAATAAAAGATCCGTATAAATAAAATCAATGTGAAATTTCTTTTATTCGGATTTTTTAAAAATGTATTTAAGTCTCGCAAAAACCACGAAAATCTTTTCTTTCAACAGAAAATATCGTTTTATATTCAAACGAATTTACCATTTCGCTTCAGATTCCAGTCATCATCAACGAGAATAGTCATAATAATGTCCAACTAAAGTAATTACAACTTTACTGGTTGCATTTTCAATTACACTGACTTCATTATTTTTGTTGCCATCATTATCGTCCATTTCTAGTGACTGCTATTATACGTTGTTGGAGCAATTCTCATTAATCAAATACATAGATATACCACGAATTTTTAATTAAAATAATTCAAGCGCATCCTAAGCTGAACAAATTTTTATTAGAATTAAAATAGGATAAACAATCTAAACTATTAGATAAAGCGGAAAAAAATGTCATTTTTTTTGGTTGCGTCTTTACCGTCAGTTTGCCTCGAATTGCTTTTCAGTGAATACATCAATATTGATGTCATTTTGAAGCTCTGTTGTTTGTCTTACTTTTTAAAATATTTTTATATTTTTTGAGCCATAGTGAAAATATCCAAGCCAGAAATTGATGAGACCTATTTGCGATCTTGTTTACTGTTTTTATTCGATAAAGGATTAAAAGCAAAAAGAAGCTACCTAGAGCATCTTTGATACATATGGCAACATATTGAATATTCGAAAATGCCATAGATAGTTCAAAAAATTCAAAAGTGGCGACTGAAATTTGAAAAATAAACCAAAATCAGGACAACCTCTAATAATCGATGATGACGCATTAAATTCTCTGATAGAATCTGATCCTCGAAAAACAATAAAGGAATTATCGCTAGACATCAGTTGTCCCTGGTCGACAGTAAAAGATTATTTGAAGAGATTCGGGAAAAAACATAGACAGGGAATTTGGGTACCGCACGAATTGTCATCAAGGGTCTTGAAACAACGGATAACCATTCGTTCATCGGTATTGTCCAGGTATGAAACCGATTCATTTTTAAAATGGATCGTCACTGGCGATAAGAAGTGGGTCCTCTATAACAGTATGAGAAGGAAAAAACAGTGGCTTTCTTCAAATCAAGTTCCTGTTTCTACCCCTCGATCGTCAGTATCCTTGAAAAAGGTCCTCCTTTGTGTTTGGTGGGATTTTTTTGGCGTATTTCACTAAGAATTATTAAAACTTAGCCAAACTGTCACCCCAGAGCTATACTGTGCACAATTAGATAGGTTAAAAGCGGAAATGCTCAAAAAGCGATCAGTGCTAGTTAACAATCAAAGAAGAATATTACAGCATGATAATGCAAGATCACACGCAGCAAGGATTACGCAGAACAAAATAAGAGAGCTGGATTTGGAAGTGTTGCAACATCCACCTATTCTCCTGATATTGTACCTTCAGACCATTATGTTTTGAAGTCATTAGAACATTCGATTCGCGATAAAGAAAATCACTTCTGTGGAACAAGTGTAAAATCATTTGGATTTTTACTTTAGTGGAAAACCGGCTGAATTTTACGAAAGAGGCATTAAAAAGCTACATAATCTGTGGAGGGCAATTTATAATAATAACGGAAATTATTTAATTGAGTAATATTGTAAAGCTTTCATTAAAATATTTTTTTCTCCAAATAACAAAAAAAAATGACATTTCTTTCCGCTTTTCTTAATATTTCGACATATTCCCGCAGATAATTAATCATCTATATTAAAGCTATTATAATAACCGTGAAAAATTCTCATAATACCTCTAATATTCATAACCATTATATTCAAGTTTGATTCGATTTATTTCGTATTATACAATGTTAATAAATAATAAATTCATTATAATACGATTAGTGTAGCCCATTCCAGAGCGGTGCAATTTGAATTACATCCCCGAGTGTTCCAACACAAACAACATTAATTTCTCAAAGTTTATCATACTCTATTCTCAATAATAATCCCTTTCAACCACCCAAGAAGCACATAAGTAATGCAGATAATTAAGGGCATTATCATGCTATGCATATTTAGTATTAAAATATAAATATTCTTAGTAAAAACATATTTTTCAATGAATTCAATGGATACCAGATTTATACAGGTTGTTTTGCACCTACAATTTGGACTAATGGACCTACAATAATTTTTTTGGTGTTAAAGCGGTTATTTGCCATGTTTCACACATAGGCCCTATGCCCTAAGTATCAGGGTTGTCGAAATAGATTTATTTTTAACACTATGAAAAATGACGCAATCTTTCACCTTAAAACTTTTTAATCTGTAGTTGTTATAAAACGACATAAAATATTTCGACAACCCTAACACATAGGACATAGAGTTAATGTGTAAAACGTGACAAATAACCCCCTTAACTCAAAAAATAATTTAACGATGCAAAACACCCTGTATACATGTTTATCAATGGAAAAGTAATTTAATCATAATGCTCATTGATATGATTGAGGTTTTTTTAAAAACCTTGATATTTTCTGTTATAATGGTTCATAACATTATCTAAAACGAATGGTACGGGGCCAAATCTTATTACATTTAGCTTACAATAAATCTCCAAAACTAAGTCAGGGCCAATGTTGTTAATTATCACATTATGATAATATGCGCCTTAATATTTTAAATTGTGGTATTATGTTCCCATATGAATCTAAAAATACTATTAAACGAGTTGTCAAGATATTCCTGTTGCATACGATTGGGTAACAATTTCTTACACATCATTTAATTCCATACGTGAAACATTGAAAATGATTCATTTTAGGTTTTGTTATCCAAATGAAAATATTTGTCGAAATGTCAATAAGCATTCGTGCAATAAAAGTTTTGTTCGATGATGCTGTATGGTCTGCTAGGCGTTTTGGTGATGTGTTTCTTTCAATTTCAAGAGTGTGTATTTTCTCCCACATCTCGTTCTGGCCCCATTCCAGAATCTTTCAATAAATAAGCTTTGTTATTGAGGTGTTTCTTTGTAGTGACAGAACTAATCTTATTCCCAATAAAATATACCCCTTGCACCATATAGGAGGAGATAGGGCAGGGAATGAAACTGTGGTCGTTAAATTAATTAGCCAAGGAGCAGCAAGACACATATCGATTTTATGAAGAATTCTATTTCGCTTCAACATAGATTCGATTGTATTTTCGGATCCCTCCTTCACAATTTCGCTATTGAATTTCAAGCTTATCTAATTTCAGAAATGGAAGGGTACACTTTATGACCTATCATTTCTTTAAAAGCTTTCAATTCAGGACGGATGAAAGCTAGCAAGATGCACCGAGCTAGAACAAATATACACCTATCCACAAGAATATACTGTGGATTGATAGTGAATAAATGAATTTGATGTGTTTGATAATAAGCCGACGATCCCATGCTGATATTTGAGATGTGTTTTTAAGCACTTTACATTGATTTGGTAAACGATTATGACAAGTCAATGGGGAAAAACTTTGCTTTTATGAAATGATATATGAGAACAGGTGCTGTTGTAGAGCTTTTGTTCTTTACGGAGCTGCTGAAAGGGAAAAGAGCTATTAAATCTAATTTATGATGTTTGACTACAGACACAAACAGAAATCCCTATGAAAATTCGGAACGCGAACCACATTTTCCAAAATCTATATTTTGTTTCATATTTATAATTTTTCATATATGATGTGCTTAAATTATCAACTTTTTACGTAAAAGAATCGCGACAAATCATAATCATTACAAAAATTTAACTGCATAATCCATATTTTTATATCTCTAATCAGCTCCAAAAGTATAAATAATCAATGATAAGTACATCAGTTGGAGATACAAATTGCAATTACAATATTAAACATCATAGTCCAGGATCGATGGATTATATTTTCCTAATTGGAAAATTTTGTCAATAAATACATTCTAATTGGCCTATGAATTGATTTTCATAAATAAAAATTGCTACAAAATGTGCTATATTTGCACTGAAATTTTCGAGCACCATTCGAGATTGATATTAACGCTTTCCCGTCGGGATACGCATATGTGCGTCTTTTGGGTACTATCGACAGGCGCGGAAAACGCACCAGCGGGTTTTTAGCCATGCGATTTATTGGCTATAACAAAATGGTCTAAAACGATAAATATTTCAATTTCTGGTAAAAGATACCTCTACACATAGCCCACACGTTAATTTGACTAAATCATAATAGATTATAATAAGTATATGAACGATGTTGATCTTGTAGATCAATACAAAGCAGCTTTCATCCGATAAGGGATATATCACTTTAGTAAGAAGAAATTGCAATCAATTTTATAAGAGGATTTTAACATCTTTGAGGGATTTAAGGGAGTATATGAGACCCTTGAAGGCGGCACACAATATGTTCATTAATGATAATGAATCGTTAATAATGCCTATATTAGCCACATTCCCGAAATATTTACATGACTTTTCATAAATATGGTGTCGCTTTGATTTAAAATATTATGTGTATTTCGTTAAAATAATTTGTAAGCTTTTGAAAATTGTCATCAATTGGGGGGAAATCTAACGGAGAGCTTTTTACACGAAAGGCTGTTTAATACAATATCAATGGTTTTAAATAAGGTTTTAGCAATAATTTAATTGAAGCATATTTGAAGTTCGGATGTATTGTAGAACCTCGATTATCCGGAGCTAATTGGGGATGAAAGTGGACCGGATAACGAACATTTGGTTTTAAGCTTGCTCTTGTTTTAGAAACTGCCATCTTAGTCATCTCATGTCGACATCTATATACTGAAAAGCTTTAGAATGTATGTAATGATCAATATCTTCCTCCTCGCAAATCTCTTCTTCATCTTCTCGACCTTGTTCTTCTGAGGTAGATATTTCTTTAATTATTTCCTCATCATTTAAATTTTGGAATCCAGGATCGTTTGCCGCCGCTTAACGCGGGACTATCTACAGGATCATACTAAAAAGATTTGTTGTGTATTTTTTTTATAATTCAAACTGGTTTCATCAGCATTGTATATAAACTCTTCGTCAAATTCTTCCTTCTCCACAAACAACTTCAATGTGTTTGCTGAAAATATGTCAGCAGAAAACTTTTCCCCATGAATTTCGAGTTCCCTGATACCATTTTGTGTTTTGAATTTTTCAAGCCAGCTCGAACTTGCTTTAAAAGTGGAATCTCCATTTAATTTTGTATTGAAAAATATTGATTTTTCACACAATAATGGACCAGATATTGGCTGTCCAATTGATCGTCTTTGTATGAACCAAATGTAAATATAATCTTAAGCTTTTGTATTTCGTGATTTTTTCATAAATTTCCGCCCTGACACAACTGAAAAGTGGATACAATTCTCCATGTGCATCAGCAAATTATTATTTTTTAGTTTTATTTTGAACAATCCAAATAATCGAGGTTCTACTATAGATTTTTGCTGTAAATGGTATAGAATTTCCATTTAAAATAATAAGATTTTTTTAAAATTTATTGTATTATTGATTAGCTATGCTTATGGAGATTCAAATTGCTAAAGTATTATATTGCAGATATATAAAAAAAAGTCAATTTTTACGAGTGACCATTTCGATAGCGTGATTGGTGCCATGGCAATGTAATTGAATGATCGAAAGATTTATTGCTCCATCAAAATTTGCTGCAGTAGTTTATTTTTATACCTTCTCTACATATTTTTTTTTATTGCACCGTGGATACAGTAAGTGGCGATCAAATTTAAAATACCCTCATAAAATTTACGACTTGCTCCCCAAGCACGATATAGTTAGTTAGATTTCAATTGATCAAGTGGCTAATTAATTAAATCCACGCTTAGTTAGCTCTCCGGTATAATTTGAAGTTTCATTAACCGAAGTCACCACCGCATCTTGTTAAGCGCTATATTGGATGTGTTTCGATGTAATGAATCCGAATTGCCGAGCCAAACAAGTGAGGTTTACGAGAAAACACGACTCCTTTAGTCTCCATTTACATCTCTAAAGTTTGTTCAAGTCTCACAGGATGCGTGTGTGAGTCACACGTTGGAAGAAAAAAGAAAGCTCTCTTTCCTATTAAAGGCTGTTTTTCACAGAGTGTGCAGTCTACCCTTATAAATGTACCGAGTATTCTTGTGTGGAGCATAGCTCAAAATAAAAGCACGAATGGCAAACCTTTCGCCATCCTAGGAAAGTCATATACTAAATATAATGAATAATACTAATATATAATTTATAAAAGAAAAGCAACAAGAAAAATGTAGGTAGTCGTGTAATTTAGATCAAATTTCTAAGACATACACACGTTTTTAAAAACTACCAAGTGAGCAGTGAAACATAGAAAAAATATGCCAATTTATAAAAAGTGGTCAATAAGATCCATTGAAGCAAATATATTAAAATGCGTGAGACTTGCGCAATAAAAGTCAAATTTCATAGCTTCTAGGAAAAGTAGATTTTATGCGTATCTTTTTTCCATTTGTTAACGGATTTTTTTTAATAAAAGATTTAGCTGTATTTGTGTGATATATAATAAAATAGGCACGCTACTGGTCTAGTGGTTGCTTTATGCTACATATAAACACATAATAATTAAATTGCAAAATATTTGTGCTTGATTGTTTTTAACTTTTAGATCTACACTTTGTATAAAATATTACACTTTTACCTGAAAAACAGTCACCATCACATAAATTTAATCTTTAGCTCGAATATACATTTACAAGATTTACTTCCAATTTACACATTGATGATATATATATGATTTATTAAGAATAATATGTAATTTGGTGAATTTATAAAAGCTTAATAGTGTTTTTCATTTTCATTAAAAGCAGTGCGTTATTTTCAATTATTGCGTGAAATATTTTATACGAAATTCGGCGGTGAAACACTTCATAAATTTATGATTGATAAAATCAATTACGTTCATAAATATTTGTGAGCTGTTGATATCAATCTCCATATCAAAATATTTTTATTTGAATATTATTATATATATATAATTTCAATTCACATCGTGGCGGTATTCATAGAAATTTTGCATCGCGAATTTACATCATCTATACCCGTTTTTTAATGAAGCTTTTAAAGCTCGCCATTCATTTGGCTAATTGGCAAAACACGACATCGAACGTCATTATTTTTTTCATCATACGTCAAATACATTTTTCATCATGAATTCAATGGCATATGATGAAATATTATTCAACTTCATGAAAATTGATTGATCTGTAACGAATGTAAAATATTTTTTCGTGGATATTAAATATTGGATAATTTGAATGGATACACTGTATAAATGGTCTTCTTTAAGGGTTGACGATCCCCTAGATGCAGTAGTGCAGCGCTACAGGGTGGTCCGATAAATAATTCCCGAGGCGGAATGACTTATGCATTTTTAATCAGCATGTTCGCGAAAGCTTGGTTTTTGTGCTACTTCATGCCTTAAGCGGCAGAATAAATGCTTCTCGCAAGTATGTCTATAGCAAAGTAAATCAGAATTATATCTTAAAATATGTTCTTACAATTCGAATTCGTTTTTGATCAATCGATTGACATTTTTGAATGCCCAATAAAAAACTGTTAATTTTTAAGCATAATTTTTACAAATTCGAACAATTCATCAGTAAATTCAAGCAAGTTTGTAATGCAAAATTATTTCGTATGAAGAAAAAAATATATCACATTGATCGTTGAAAGACTCTTAATTTTATTTGAATTTGCATCACAAAAGTCTTCCAACAAAATAATGATAGCGAAGCGCTCGTGTTAGAAACTTACAATTTTTACATAAAAGAAAAAGAATTATGAGAAACGTAGTAAGGATGGGCTTTAGGAGATTTACTAGATCAAACGTAATAAAAAACCACTAAAAAACTTTTGCGATAAAAATTCCGCGTATTCGTTCCTAACTTTTTGAGCAATTCTTGTTTCCGTTTTTACGTAAAAGTCCGACTTTGGGAACGTCGACGATTCATGACTGTTTTGAAAAGTACCGAACAATCTACAGTAAAATTATCCATATAAATAATGTTGGGCTAACATTGTTCTTAGAAAGGGATGAAGAAAATACACGTGTCATATGTTAAATAAGATCAAACTGTTATCAATGTTTCAATGTATGCTAGATTTTTGTTATATTGGAATTTATATAGAAGGAACCCAACCAGAAAAAAATATTTTTGATAGAACGCAATATAAAGATAATGTAATCAATTTGATTCAATCAATCGTCGTCGATTAACGAATCATCGATTAAATTATAAAATCAACTAAATGGATGCGTCTTTGATACAAATCTTTTTTAACAATTTAATTATTTAGACTTAAAATATCGATATATATCAAATGTTACTACATCGTGGGTGTCTAGACATATAAGAAATTTTGGTAAATTCTGGCTTATAATTAGGGTTATTCATTAATCTAAAGAAAAACTGTAGATTGTAGATGTAAAATGTAGATTAAATACAAATACTATATCTTAGAATAGGTGTTTAATGCGGAGCTTCGAATCATTATTTTTACATTCCGGTTCAGTTCCAAACGTTTTCGGTTCAGCTTTTCATTTTCAGTTATTGAATATATGAACTAGAAATATGTAAAAATATAATTTGTTAATCGAAATGATATGGATTTGGCTTATATTATCTAGAAGTTTAAAGTTTCAGCATGGAGTATATAACACTAGAAAATAAATTGAAATCTAGGAGTCCCAGTTTGGTTACAAAGCAAATATATAGGAAGAGAAAAGCTAAACAAAACACATAATAATAGTTTATTGTTATGTGATATAATAGTAGATATAGAATATAATAGAAAACAGTTTATTTATAAATGAAGAAAGAGTAAAGAATTCAGTATTATCAGATGATATAATCAAACAAATTCTGAACCGAAAAACTGGTATTTTGGAATCGGTTCATTTAATATAACGGTTTTATCGATTATCGGTTTTTGGTTCAACTCTGGTTCGAAACCTTGGTTTAATGCACAAGTAAAAAATATAATAAATGGCATTTAAAGACTGACAGACGTACATTTAATATGTGTACATACAAATAAGACGTGGCCTTAAGATTGAATGACAATTGTGTTAAAATGTATGAACAAAAAATTAAAAAGTATCCTTTTCGAGTAATTCGGACGTGCAAATGTGTCCATGATCACGGATGTGACGGATACCTAAAAATTCCATCAAAAATTATTTATATACCAGATGATAATTTAAATACTCTTAATTCTTGCCAGTTTTTATTTCATCGAGCGTTCCCACTGAAACACAAAATCCAAACGACAATTAACCCTTCAAAGAGGTAAGACACAATGTTGTGTCCGAATTCCAGTGATTCATAACGAGCATTCTTACACGTTGAGTTCGGAGACGAACAGTGACGGAGAGATTATATTGCTGGGCATATATTGTGAATGGGTGACAGAGACCCCAAATTTATCAACTAATAAAGATACGTGAATGATATAATGAATCGATTTCAAGTGTATTTTTTATGTTTACTTGAAGAAATGTCCAAATATTATGTGCTATCGACAGTGTTTATTTATTTATATACAAGCTTCATACACGCTGTGATGGTCCTGTTAGATAAGTGGAGTTTTGTACGGATTTGTGGATAAGCAAATATAGCATCTAAATTTATGATGATTTTTTATTAGTTCATTAATCAAAGGGTTAAAGAACTCGTCAAGTTTCATATATAACACTTTGTTTGGATCGATCTTATTCATCATTGTCATTAGCGATATTTTTAATTCATTCATCTTACGACGATAAGCAAGATACATTATCAAAGATCTGCATACTTTTTACGTAGATCGTGGATATTTTCGGCCTGAATTAAATTTAGAATGCATTTTATGAATAAATTCTGGCAGCGAAACGAGTAAGTTTATTACAATTCTCTCATATAAAATCCTTTATTTCAGTTGTCTTCGTTATTAATTTCTGATTTTCTGAAAGCAACGGCTACTGTATATTGCATCCGACATTGCTGTGCTTGGAACTTTGAATCGTTCATTTTTTATTCAGCTTCCGTTGCGAGGAACATTCGCTTTGGAAATATTTATCAGCGTTTTAATAAGATATCGAAACGAATTGTATGTTCGTATATTTAGGCATGTTTTTTAAATATCATGTGACACGATAAAAAGCGATAAAGCTCCTAAAACAGCATGCCAAGGTTGGTTTGCTCGTAAAAAACAGGAATAAGTAAAGAGTACGTGTCGGTTGTACAAACTATACATTGTTCCACGTGTTTTCCCTCTTTGTCCGTGGAAAAGCGTATAGTTTTCCCTCGAAAGGCTTAAAGCCTAGATGGACCATTGTGGGTGAAATCTCCGAGCTGGTATATTCGCTTGTGAAAATGGGATCTTGTTTTTTCCGGAAAACTTGAGTGCCATGAAGACGCGTTAGAGGCCTTGTGATAAGGTATTTTTTCTTGTTCCAAAGTATGCAAAGAAAGAGCCCCTCGTTTTGAATAGGGAACGTGTTGGCAAAGGAAGAAAAATGTGGCGAATCGGATCCTACACAAGGCATCATTTGCTGGAATTTTAATTAAAAGCATAAAATAATATGTCAGGAAGCAGACAAAGACGAGGATATCGTGTGCGTTCCATCTTTAAAAGTAATAAATTTTCAATTTGCCACCGAGCAAGAGATACAAACGAGAGGATACTTACGATAATAAATGCTGAGAAAGTAATATATATTCAATTGAAATCGCTACGTAATTTATTACATTATTTATTCAAGATAAAATTAATTACATCGTATTATTTGAGAATGATTGGCCCCGATTTGTTTTGGGGGCTCAAAGAAAATGTTTATTAACTGAGAAAATTGAAATCAAATTTCTATACTCGGGCACAATTTTCTTCTATCTATGGTTAGCAAATACAGTATAATTGAGATTTGATTGGCAAGCTACTCAATTTCAAAGAAACATATCGCATCTTTGTTTTCTTTAATCATGTAATATAAACACATGATAAATTAGATTTCATTCGATACACATTGACGATACGCAGTTTTTCGGCACTCATCACAATTTAAAATATACATTGGTTTGAAAAATTTTAAACTATGAAATTGGATAAAATAAATCCGTTTTATACGAGATCTTAAGTTTACACAATATATAGAATTTGCTTCATTTTTTTATATACGTTAATAATATCAATTATCCTTCATCACTAGTACTTATCTTACTTCTTTGTCTCTTCTACAAGATTGTTTGAAGGTTTTTTTATTCATGTTTTAAAAAAAATTGGGACTCTTTAACATACAAGAACTTTGTAATGGGCAAACGCTTACTTTAGTCTGTAAATCTTTATATATTTCATGATAATGGGTCAAGTACTTTTATAATTCCTTCTTGAATTTTAAACTTCTTTCCATTAAAGATCCCTTCTTATAAAAAAAGTCTTACTTTGTCAATTCAGCATCTTAATTTATTTATTTTCGGACTTTTATAAAATGTAGAGAGAATCGCTTCATATTTTTTTTTTAAATTATCCTTTACGTTGCAAAAAAAAATGGAATGGTCGTTATTCTTTAGACCAAAGCTGTCAAACTCAAATATTAACTTGGGTCAAATTTTGGGCGAGCCACAGAAAGAAAACTCCTGGTGGATTTGGTCCTTGATAAGCGCGGTTTACTATTACGACTTCACTATTACGCGTCATCAGGGTACAGTAAAGATTTAATTTTCAGGTGTATTTCAACCGCGATTTCTATATGGGTAGTCCCGTGATTAAGTAGTTGGACTCGTGACTCAATCATCTTGGGATTGCTAAAAGCAAAAAAAAAATTCAAGACTCTACATGCCCCGTAAAAAAGGATGAAAAAGATATCGTGGAAGAACATATTCTTTGAGCACCTTCTTAGATCCCTTGAATAACGCGGTACCAAAACTGGTACAGAAATAAAAATATTTAACTCTTCTCTCATCTTCCCTGTTAATTTTTTCTACATCAGGGTCAATACTGCTAGCAGTGATTATTTTAAAAACTGACCCAAGTGAGAATCGTTTAACCTTTTGAGGAGTGAGCAAGCTGCGCTTTGTCTTTGTCTGTCTCTGAGCTCAATGTACAAGAGTGCTCTTTCTGAAAAGTGGAAAGGGGATGCCAGGCCCTGGCACAATACTCCTTTAGGGGTTAAGCCATCGTCATAAGTGAAAATAACTGCTCGCATCGCTAAGTATAATACTTCCAAACATTACTTCTATATTTATTGAAAAAATCAAAGTAAACACAGAAAATTTGTCAGTCAAAACATATGTAAATATTGTTTCAAAATCAGTTCTAAGACTTACATTTTTTCGTATATTACTGATACGATGTACTTTCATCTAAACTTGTTTTTTTCGCTTTACCGCAAAAATTCTCGTTGCGGGCCTCAAGTTTGACAGATCTGCTTAAGATGATGATTATTCTCAGATCTTCTGATCAAGAGAGTTTTTCGATATTTTCTATTATTACTAGGTGTATACAAGAAACACATTTACAATTGATAGACGATCTTGTCAAAATTGTTGATCTTTTAGTCTATTATTTTTTTTGCATCGTTCTTATTATTGCATCATTAAAATTATTCATCTTTTCTATTATTACTGGGTGTGTACAATCAATATATCATGGTTTCGAACCGAAACAATCATAAACTGTTAACTAATAAAACAGTTATTATTGTCGGAACGAAAAAAAATATTACTTTTGGAACATACACTATGTCATTTTTTTCAGTTTTGAATATAAATTAATTTTGATTTAGTTTTCTTCTAATTACCAGACTTTTAAATATACGCAAATCTTCATATTAAAAATATGATAATTCATATGCGTATGAAATATGAGTATATTTGTATGTATTGCAATTTAATCTTAGCAAAATGTCCGGTAATTTATTTCGGTATATATATTCATTTTTACATCATTTAACCGGATGTTTTGTTTTCATCTCATGTTATTTAGCATTATTTCATATTTAAGATCCATTTCAACAAGGAGATCAAAGCCGATTGCTTTGTAGACGAGATCAAAAGTGATCGTAATTAACGTATTTTTGACGTCCAATCTATGATGCTAAATGAAAGCTCAGCAATTCTGCTATTTTGCAGAATTTAAGGCAAAAATTATTCGAAAAATTCTGATATATTTATATAATCGAATTATTTTTTAAAATGTCTGTCATAAATTACTTCCTCCCCTTGTTGTTTCGATCTCGACGATGCCATCAGTATCGTAAATAAATGTTACTTTTATTACATTAATCCGGCAATTTTTGAGCGGATTGTAAATATGATTTGGAGGGTGAATTTGGACGACCGTAATTTTAATTTATTTATTACATTTTGCGCCGCACGTCTTAAGAGTTTTCCGATAATAGACGAGCATTGGCTCTGAGATTTTCATTAAATATTAATATTGAATTTTGCTACCTATATTTGCGGCTTAGGATTAACTCCAGGTAAGCTGAAGATTTCGTTTGGGTGCGCTGTTTTTTGTAGGCGCATTTAATTAATCGATAAGATTCCCGTTTAATAGACTCGGGATTATTCACGTGATTATTAATTTAAGGACGATTTTGCTACACAAATTCGAGTAAAAAGCTCCATCTAAGAGGAGTTAACTTACAATGCGTATTTGCTTGTCAATGAGTAAAAACATATGCACGCTTCCCACAAAGGCACCCTTTTATTTAGAAGCAAGCAATGGTGGGTGTAAACCTTTAGGCGTTAAACGCTTTGCTTCTCATATCTTAATCGTTTTCAAGACATAAATTGTAGTAATATAGCCTACAAAGGGCCGGCATAAGTACTTTCACCACGCAAGTAGGCCCAAACTTTATTAGGTGCCGTAATTACAAAATTTTGAAGACCCCCAAACCATGATTACGTATAATTTGTGTGCAACGATGGCAAGCTCTGCGACTATAATAACACTTGGGACAAGAATAGAGACATCATTTTGGTTTCTAATGTTAGTTAAATATTTTTATGATTATGAAATATACTTTGAGATTCATGAAAATGCTCCAAAAATAATCTAAATACGTTCGAATTAAGAATTAAGTTATTTTAATTATGTTATTATTAAATATTAAAACAAAGAACTTAATAAGACTATACAGTTACGGAGATTCACATACTATATCGTTTATATCTAGACTGTGAGTGATAAGATGATCTTTTATTTTTGCTACATGTCAGTGTAAGTAGTTGAGTTATGGTGCATGAGACCCCATTTTCCATCAAGCTTTCATCTTTATTGTACGATATATTCGATTCCTACAAAGATGACCTTTATAAGAGATCTTTTCAAGTATTCTCAAGTTGCATTTAAATACTTAATGTAAATAAATTGCTTTGATTAAGCAGCAAAAAACACGCATTAAAAATATAATCAATATTATTGTTTTGAATATTGCTGATATATTTGAAAAACATATTTTTATATTTAATTAATATTATTTTTTAGCGCCATAGGGACCATTTTGGTTTGGTAATTTTCCGTTGAATCTTTATGTAATAGCACGTATAATAATTTCTGTATCAAAGATCGTAATTAAAAACTTTCCAACAAGGGAAAAATAATAATGCTTCGTATTTCGGCAACAAAAGGAACTGGTCATTCACGGTCGTTAAAGTTTAGTCTTAATTTGATAGAAAATATATTTTCCGAGTCTTTCCCCAAGAAAAGTTGAAATTTTAATTTCTTCCCTTTCGAGGGCCAAAAAGGGAGCGATTTCGCATAATATGGAAACAAGGAATAATAATGGGAAAATCAATAGTGGATGTTGAGCATGACGTGCCCTTTTGATATTATAATTCTTTCGCTTTTTTCCTAATTCTAGCGAGAAATACTTATCCTATAGAATTTGGAAAGCAATTATTTCAATTTCACCAAATTGCTCTTTTATGATTTTAGCGAGAAATTGCTTGAAGGTTTTATTATATTTTTTTATACCTTGTTATCATTACAATTAGGGATCCACCCGAAAAAAAAATTCATGAGCTCTTCAATTTATTTCCGCCGATTTTTGTTAAAGATTATGTATTTTAAAATTCCTTTAACGCCCCTTAATCAAGACTTCAAATATTTGGGACAATGAAATTTATAATTATTGGCATGAACGTCCAAAAATAAGTTCGTAATTTTTAAATGCGCGATAAAATTATTTCGGCTCCTATCGCTTTAGAATGGTGGAAAAGCTTCATTTCGTTTGTCTGATAAATGAATTGAAACAAAAAACAAGTTTCAGCTGAAACTGACAAGCTAAACGCCTTGTCCAAATTTCACAACAGCATTACGGCTTATTAATGGACACTGGCCATGGCCGGTGAAAAAATGAAGCTCGATTTGTTGAAAATATATTTAGCACGCCAAGGAGTAAAATAGAAAAATACTTTGTAAAATAACGTAGGCTATTTCGGTTTCATTCTGAACGCACCCAAATCAATCAATCTCGATACTGGATGATGGCCAGAGATAACAATTACACTATATCATACACATTTGTGATGCCAACATTCCTATTCGCACAACTAAACTCGATAAAGGAATATTGCTTGATGATATTACGTGCTTTGTGGCTATCAGTCAATATTTATGTGAATTATAAAACGATACATTTAACGGAATTTGAGCTAGTCTATTGGCATATTATGACTGTATTTTTATAGATCAATGAATATATATCCATATTGTCTTAATTATTTTGTAGTTATCTTGTTTAAAATGCGAAAGATTGAGAGAAATCTACAATATTAAAGTCTTTTATAGCTGTAAGTTGGGAATCCGATCCCAGGATCCCGGACAGTTTTAGGTGCTCATGAATCCCGGGATTAGTAAACGCAATCCTGAAATATTCGGGATTGGAATTTTTATCTAACATAAATTGTACACCTCACCAACACGATGAAGGCTACTAAATCGAGACATTCTCGTCAAAATCTGGAAACATGGAAACAGAGTCTAATCTATGAATACATATATACAGTACATATATGATTTTCAAATTGTTATATTAACCCTTCCCTGCCGGTGATGTATTTACTACACCTCGACTCTAATAATGGGAATATCGATATGAAATATAATAGATATGGGGTTCAGAATTTTTATATTCCTCTGTAATATAATTACGAATCACATCAAAGTATTATGGTACATAAGTATTCATCTGCAGGGACGGAAATAAATAATTTTTCGGGGAATCGGAATTTTGCGAATTTTAGTCCATCTCAGCAGAAAGGAATTTTATCAGTCACATTGATGGTGTTATACGAAGATGGGAGCTCACGCGGTCATCAACTTGAACTAGCATTAAAATATCTGATGATGATACCTTCAACGAATGTGGAGGCTGAGCGTGCAAATCCCGGTCCCGGGATGATCTAATGCAATCCCGAAATCCCTGAATTGAAATTTTGGCTCGCTATAAAACTCTTACTATTAGGTTTGAATACAGGTTGTGAGAAAAACATTACAACAGTTACATGTTTTGGAATAATTTATGATAATTTTCTGATTTTGAGAAAATAAATATTGAAATGATTAATGAAGTCAGGCAGTGCTGCCTATATGAGATTAAGAGATAAGAGCTCATTCTTACATTATCTGGCCTAATGCTGGGGAGGATGAACGCGAATAACTGGAAAACACGGATAATCCAAATCATCAAACTTCTACATTAGATTTCGAATATAATATCATATTTACAATGCAAATTTTTGTTTCATAATTTTAATACCTATTATTTATTAAGAAAGATGCTCATAGTTAAGCAAATTAATGGCCTTCAGTAGTTAGTAAAAAAACTGTAGAAGGAGCATTATATAACAATAATCCTGCTTTCTATGGAAATCCCTTGTTTCTTTCAAATCCACCCTCCCCCCTATGCATCCAAGCCTCTTTTTGGATATAGTGTAATTTTTGGAAGATGCCTTATTATCCGAGTTTAATTTGTTTGTTTTGTGGTGTGCGTCTCATAATCATACAAGAAAAAATATATTTTTTTAAATAATCAATATTTTTCAGGCACATATAATCCGCAAACCGCATAATCTGCACCCGGATAATCGAGAGAACATTGTACATTGTACAAATATGTGAAATACAAAACGAATTCAACATATAGGAATGTGCAATATTTGGGATGATTTTCTATGAAGATTGTTATTATTTGATAGAAGATGTGGTACTTTAGTAGTAGTTTTAAATTGTTGATCTACCTAATCTTCTAATCATTTTTGTCTTGGTCTTTGTTTGGTAAATTTGCAATTAGTATTTCAGTCTTTCTACAGAGTCATTTATAAAATAAGACATTCAATATTTTGCAATGAGAACAGAATTCCAGATTTTTATTTATGTAATCGCATGAATCACAAGGAAACGTTTGGTTATTGAAAAATACAAAATAGTATTACTCTTACAAATTTTAAATTAGGTTTAATATTCTATGTAATTCCAGTCGATAAATTTTCATGTGTTCAATTACTTTACGATCAGTTTTGCACAGACAATTACTTGCAATCAATTGTCCGTACAAGTAATACGACATAATAAGTAGTCGTTATAAAATAATTTTATAATAGGGCTCCATGATTTTGCATACTATACAAAAGGAAAATCATGCTTTAAAATATACCTAAAAATAAATTTATATGATAAAATATAAATAACACTTGTCAAAAAATGATTACACTCAAAGCTCAATTGTTAAGATATGATCAGTTCGATTTTCAAAGAAATGACGAGCTTTTCTTTGCTTATATTTCCAGATTGCAACTGTCAAATCCAAGGTTCATCCGTTCTTGGATTTTTATCGGCTTGTATGCAATATTTTGTGACAATTTTTACACGGAAAAATATTATGTTTAATGTAAAAAGTCATTCATATTTAAACACTATAGCCAAGCTAACTGGATTCGATTGAATTGGTCAAATTATCGATCTTCGAACGGTCCATTGAACTTTAATTGAAAATCAGATTTGCCTTGCTTAGATGCAATATGCACGGCTGTTAAATGCACTTAGGGCATTAAACCAAATGAAATTTCATCAAAGACAATACATTATTGCAGATTTAGACCCACTGTTAATATCCATTCATCGATTGAACGTTATGTGATATTATCAAATTCGAAAGCTAAATTTATGCATTGTAAGAAGGAAAATTGCTTCTTGTCGGTCTTATGTACCGAGACGCAAATTACTGTCCAATTTAAAAGGTTCAGCCCTGCAGGACGACGTTATGTCGGCGTTATCGTGACCTTTATTAAGTATGTTTACTTTAACTTAGGATGTAAATTAGGATCCAAAGGTAAACGGATTAAATACCGTGATAACATAGTGTGCTCATCTCGGCATGGTCAAATTATCGCTGTGTGTTATAAATAAGGAATAAAATCGCGATAAATATTTCTGATGAATGACATCG